>BPTQ01000008.1:23438569-23897350 GCA_019973895.1 Chrysanthemum seticuspe
AAAATATATAGAAAAAGAAAATTATTTTTATAACTATTTATCTATTTATTATTAATTAAAAACTATTTTTAACTAATTAATAATAGCCTAAAATACAAGAAAATAGGAAATAAAGCTAGAAAAATAAAATTATGACTTGGAAAAATCTAAAATATCAAAAGAGAATTTTCAAAACTATTTTTGTATTTTTCTGATTATTTTTGTATTTTCTAGGAATTAAAAACTATTTAAAACTAATTAAATTACTTAAAAATACAAATTTAACTAAGAAAAATCTAGAAAAATATTTTTTTATCTTTTTATATTTATCTTAACTTAAGAAAAATGAAAACTTATTTTTTTGACACTTTTCTGAATTTTTTGTATTAAAAGCTATTTAAAAAGTGCTAAAAATTGATTTAAATGCAGAAAAATAACAAACAAGCTTGGAAAAATATGAAAATTTCAGGAAAAGTCTAAAATATTATGAGGAATCTAGGAAAAATAGAAAAACAGGCTCTTGTGTGCAAGAAAATGAAACTGCTATGTCAAGTGCTTATAAATAAGCACTTGAAATAAGCAAATGGAAACCAAAAGCCACCAACAGAACACAGAAGCTTAAATAAGCTAAAAGAACTCTAAAGCAACTCAAAACCACAAGTCATACCCTCTGGATAGCTGATTACACAGATTTGATGAAATGAGATTATAAGTTAAAAACAGCTTTTGATAGGCTACTTTAAGCTTAAGCATAAGCTACACAATAAGCTGAGAATCAAAACCAACTGTTGGAACCTCAAGAAGACCTGGTTGGCTACTTGTAAACCAAAATTGAGACCTACACAAGCTCTTATGAGCTTGGTGCAAGTGCTGCAAGAAGCTGAGAAAACTCAGCTTAGATTGAGTCTTGTGAACAGGGCATATAAGCCCTGTTTGACAAGCTCATTTGGATCTTAAGAAAAATTGCTAAAAATCTACAAAATTCCTAATAAGAAACTAGACCAACTTAACTTCTAAAACCCAGAGTTTCATTTGATTTGGTTCAGAAATGAGCCCAAGAAAAATCCTTCTAGTTGGGCCAAAACTGATTTTTGCAAGTATTTGACTTTTTGACAAAAATTGAAAAGTTGACTAATTTGAGGTTTGATCTTGATTTGTGAACTGAAAATGATGTTAATGGCTGAATTACACCTACTGCAAGCTTTATCTATGATAGTTAAACACAAAATGAGCTTTTGGTTTGTCTAAATTGCAACAGTTGAGCTAGTGAAGACAATGGAAAGGTAATTTTGACTTAAGCTTATGCAGGCACAAAATCATGACAGATAATAGATCAAATGAGCTACACAAGCTTAACACAACAAGACTCTATCACTGACTAACCCTCTAAGACAGTTTAAACTGTAAATCCAAACACCCTTGTTTCTATAGATTTGCAATTAAAAACTCAACCAACTACAAAACTAGCCAATGCTATAGGTCAAATTGAGTTTACATGACTTAAAAACAACTATATAAACAAGTTTACACTAATGGTTACCACAGAAACAGATACAAGCATAATATGCAAAGTGGGTTGAAATTGAAAAGTGAAATTCAAACTCACATGGGTCCAGCTTATTTGCAGGCTAAGACCACAACTATAACTACACTAATTGAAGCTAGTCCAACCCAAAACCAACCACTGCATCAACCCAAGATCACCATTTTCCAGTTTAGCACCCCAGTTGACTTTTGTTGACCATGAACCTAATTTGCTTGAAACTGATCTCCAAGCTTACCAAAAGCTATATAGAGCTTAAGTGAGCCTGGTTGAGCTTAAAAATAAGCTAATAGAAGCTTTAAGACAAGAGTTTGAAATTCAAATTTTCAACAGTGAACATGAGATTTAGAATTTATATAAAAACTTGAGATTGATACTTAAAAGTGAATTACAATGATACAATGACTTGAGTTTAACACTTTTAAAGCTTAAAATTACATTTTAGCACTCTAATTAAGATTACTTAAGAAAAACGACATACAAAGAAAATAAAACTAAAACTACTGCTTCTTCTCTTCCTCTTTCTTCCTTTTTTATACTCAACCAGCTTCCCACATGTCTTCTGAGTGGATCCCACTTGATTCCAGAGCCATTGGGTCACTCTTGTGAGTTTTGGCCATTTTGTCAATTTTGGCGGGAAATGGTAGTTTGAGTGTAGGGGTCTGAAACTGCAACTAGAGGGGGGGGGGGTGGAGTAGGTATGATGATGAGGGGGGTTGAGGTGATAAGGGTGCAGGGATAAGGGTGGTGGAAAAGGTGAGTGTTGCAGGGTTGCAGACAACTTGGTGGGGGAAAAACAGTGGTGGAGGGAAAGGTGGGAGAAGGAGGAAAGGTTTGACTGGTTTGACCTGGGGGTCAAAAAGGGTGTGAAAGGGGGTCAAGGCAGGGGTTCAAAATGATAATGGCAGGGTCTAAAAGTGACAAAGGGTCATGGTTTAAGCTTAGTAATACAAGGACCTTTTTGTAATTTTACCAAACTAGAGGGACCATTTTTGCCAATGTTCCAAAGTTGTCACAAGGACCAAAACTGACAAACTTCAATAGTACAAGGACCAGTTTTGAAATTTTCAAATTTCCAGGGACCAAACTTGACATTTTTGAAACTTGAGGGATCTTTTCTGCCATTTAACAAAAGATTTATTCAAGGACCATTTTTGACAACTTAGAATATTTCAGGGACCTTGAATAACATTTTTCTTTATTTTGTTTTTACCAAGGACTGTTTTTGACAACTTTTGAAACTTGGGGGACTAAAACTGCCAATTATGCAAACTTTATACGTTTTTCACCAGATTTTGACATTTTTGCATTTAAAACACATAAAACACTTATTTGTGATATTTTTATCATTTTGATGCATTTCTGAGTGTTTTCAGATGTTTTTGCAGATTAATTGGTACAAAAATGATGAGTATTTAGACACTCATCTATCCCCCACACTAAGATATTGCTAGTCCCTAGCAATGTTTTGAGAAAAATTAATGGATTTCATCTCTTTACCAAAAGCCATTACTTCTGGAGTAGCCAAATGTTTTAGTTCAAGTAAGAACTTTGGTACACCGATAACCAAATGATTTTGAGCAAATCATCAGCTTTCAACGGATTTGATTTGTCTTTACCAGAAGCCGTTTGCTTCTGGACTAGCCAACTCTTAGATAAATTATCAGTATTATCTTTGGTGAGCTGATTACCAATTATGGTTTTTCCACTGCCTTTACCACAAGCCATAAACTTGTGGGCTAGCCAACTCTTTACTTTTAAGGATATGGTGAGCTGAATACCATACAATTTTGGGCAAATTGCAAGCCGTCAACGGATTTGAGATATCTTTACCAAGAGCCGTTTGCTCCTGGATTAGCCAATCCTTATGTGGGTTAGACATGGTGGACTGATTACCATTTGTTGTGTTTAGTACATAGTACTTCCACTAAATTTTTTTTTTAAATTTGGCCATTTTGGGGGAAAAAGGGACTAAAAGGGTACATTTATGATCAAAATTCGCCAGAATTTCCCCCCCACACTTAGAAATGAATATTGTCCTCAATATTCAAAGTACCGGCTGTTATGCCGACACTTAGAACGTAAAAAGATAACATTACTAGCTAAGTGTAGAAACACAACAATTATTCTCTTTTTTAATATTTACAATTTTCATTCATTTTTTAGATCTATATACAATATGTGGGGCATCCCCCCACACTAGGGTGGTACACACGGGTGAAAACCCATGTTTAACTACTGTTTTTTATTACCGAGTCGCTAGCTTGACTCGACCCCGAATTAATTGGTCCATGGGGAAGTAAGTGGAAGAGACAATCTCCATCGGACTTTCATTCAAGATGTTTGGATAAACATTGAAGTACGTGAAAGTTCCACACCGATGAGATATACATAGAACCGGCTCACAAATGATAAATGAAAATGCCAGGATCAAAAATAGTGTCCTCATTCCTGAAGGAGAAAAGGGAACGAGAAACCACACCATTTGTGAAAAATGGAACAAAGATGTGCATCACAATGCAATCCCATTCTTCATTAGTGAGGAGCAAATCACCATTTGTTAGTTTTTTAAGCTTAGACTTGAAGCTTGTATGGTGATTGGCAACAAAATTTCCGGGAGGGAGAGTTGGAAACGGTTCTTCAATCAACAAATTTTCAAGAAAGAGGATGTCTCCCTCCGAATCATAGTAAGTATTGTCAATTCCTGTGGGGATTGACTCATCACTAAGAAAAACATCGATCTCCTTCCAAAAGTTGTCATCTTCCTTATCCGGAGTGAGAGAAGGAATGGAAGAGTCGGAAATGGGACAAGAAATGAGTGGATGATCATTATATAGGAGATTTCTAGTTTCTCCAAGATCGGCCTCGAAATCAAAGAGATCATCGTCACTTTATGATGAAAGTGGATTGATGTGAGTGAGTTCATCGGTGAACTCCTCAAGAAGAGGATCAGACTGTGGAAGTGATGCCTCAACATACTCAATGTCTCCATAAGAAGCACAATCGTCGCTAAGATCGGAGAAGGTATCAAAATGATCTTTTGAACACTCAAGAGGGAAAGGGATATCACACATATGGTCAAAAGTTCCCTGTGACTCTCTCGGGATTGGGACAAGGTTCTCAACACTAGACTTTATGAATTCGTCCGATTCCTTTTCAGGAACAGTGTCAAGATGCTCATCCCCCATGTTCAGAGAGTGAGTGGGAATATCAGGTGTGATAACAACAGACTGAGGGAGTTTAGAAGGACTAGCATACATATGTTTTATACTTTCCATTTGTTCTTCTGCTAGTAATTCCATCATAGTCTTTTCTCCCTGATTTTTCATGGAAGGAATTTCAACTGATGAACTTGATGAATCTGTACAAAGTTGACTAATATCAAGGGTAACTTCATCATCATCGTCATCAGGAATGAAACGGAATCGAGAGCTAGATTTGGCTGCTTTTTCTTTTGCAACTGATTCCCTAATAGATTTTTCAAAGGCAATATGGGAATCTAATTTAGCAGTCCGTTCTTCAGCTAACAAAACTTCCATGGATTTCTGATTTGGATTATCTTGGGGATGTTTACATTCCTTCAAATCTTTCACTAAATCCAAAAGATCAAGGAGAAGATTTTGAGGAAGTGGCTCAGGCTGAGGTAGTGCCTGATTCACTTGGTATTGTGGAGGTTGGTTATGATACGAAGAGTCGTAATTGTTACAAGGAAATGGATTCCTCGTTTGACAATCAGAGCTAGAGTGAGGACCTCCACAATACTCACAACAGTAAAACTGATGTGGTTGTGAGTTATATGTGAGGTAGTCATAATTGTTATCAGGAACCTGCTCATAGACAAGCGTGTTTCCCGATTGACAATCAGAACTGGAGTGTGAACCACCACAGTACTCACAACAGTAAAACTGCTGAGTCTCACAGTGTGGTGGCTGATGGAATAAATCAGTTGTGTTATGGTAGGAATAGGGATCCTGGTTATAGACAGACCCGTTTCCTGATTCCACCATGCTACAACTGGGGCAATTGCCACCATTATAAGGACCACCACACCATTGACAACTAAGAGGGTGAGGATAAGACATAGAAAGAATCAAATGTTTACAGAGGGTAAGAAATGAAGAATCAAAAGGGTAAGAGGGTAAAGAGGAATATTTTTGGTATTTTTGAAAAACATGATGTAGAAACAAAGAATGAAAATCTTTTTGGGTTTTTGATTTTTTATAAGAAAATATAAACACATATAGATGGTATGAACAAGGAGTGAATATTCAAATCACTAAACTGCTAAACGTAAGACTATTAGCACTGCTCCCCAGCAGCGGCGCCAAAATTTGATTCGCTCCCAGACGGTCAAGTTTTATCACTCAAGCCTGCCACTTGTGAATGGCCGACCGTAACAAACTTAAAACAGTTTAAGCACAAATGCAATGAAGATCAGGAGAGTATAGTGTTTCCCCAGGTCGTTAAGTCCCAACGAGCTGTGCGAGAATAGTCAAACGTAAAGTGATCGAGAGGATTTGAACGGGAAAGGATAGTGATTGATCTATACCTAAAGAGAAAGCCCATAAACTACAGGGGCTTAAATGCAAATTAAAGAAAATAAAAAGATAAAAAATATTAAATAAACGCTATCACTATATTTAAAATGATATTTTTGTTTTTATGTTTTTATAAAACTTAATTAAAAACTACGTAGCGTACAAAAGAAAAAGTGAAACTTACACAATACTAATCCTAAAAATATGAAAATGATATTTTTACAAACCTAATGATAAAATAAAATATATAGAAAAAGAAAATTATTTTTATAACTATTTATCTATTTATTATTAATTAAAAACTATTTTTAACTAATTAATAATAGCCTAAAATACAAGAAAATAGGAAATAAAGCTAGAAAAATAAAATTATGACTTGGAAAAATCTAAAATATCAAAAGAGAATTTTCAAAACTATTTTTGTATTTTTCTGATTATTTTTGTATTTTCTAGGAATTAAAAACTATTTAAAACTAATTAAATTACTTAAAAATACAAATTTAACTAAGAAAAATCTAGAAAAATATTTTTTTTGTCTTTTTATATTTATCTTAACTTAAGAAAAATGAAAACTTATTTTTTTGACACTTTTCTGAATTTTTTGTATTAAAAGCTATTTAAAAAGTGCTAAAAATTGATTTAAATGCAGAAAAATAACAAACAAGCTTGGAAAAATATGAAAATTTCAGGAAAAGTCTAAAATATTATGAGGAATCTAGGAAAAATGGAAAAACAGGCTCTTGTGTGCAAGAAAATGAAACTGCTATGTCAAGTGCTTATAAATAAGCACTTGAAATAAGCAAATGGAAACCAAAAGCCACCAACTGAACACAGAAGCTTAAATAAGCTAAAAGAACTCTAAAGCAACTCAAAACCACAAGTCATACCCTCTGGATAGCTAATTACACAGATTTGATGAAATGAGATTATAAGTTAAAAACAGCTTTTGATAGGCTACTTTAAGCTTAAGCATAAGCTACACAATAAGCTGAGAATCAAAACCAACTGTTGGATCCTCAAGAAGACCTGGTTGGCTACTTGTAAACCAAAACTGAGACCTAGACAAGCTCTTATGAGCTTGGTGCAAGTGCTGCAAGAAGCTGAGAAAACTCAGCTTAGATTGAGTCTTGTGAACAGGGCATATAAGCCCTGTTTGACAAGCTCATTTGGATCTTAAGAAAAATTGCTAAAAATCTACAAAATTCCTAATAAGAAACTAGACCAACTTAACTTCTAAAACCCAGAGTTTCATTTGATTTGGTTCAGAAATGAGCCCAAGAAAAATCCTTCTAGTTGGGCCAAAACTGATTTTTGCAAGTATTTGACTTTTTGACAAAAATTGAAAAGTTGACTAATTTGAGGTTTGATCTTGATTTGTGAACTGAAAATGATGTTAATGGCTGAATTACACCTACTGCAAGCTTTATCTATGATAGTTAAACACAAAATGAGCTTTTGGTTTGTCTAAATTGCAACAGTTGAGCTAGTGAAGACAATGGAAAGGTAATTTTGACTTAAGCTTATGCAGGCACAAAATCATGACAGATAATAGATCAAATGAGCTACACAAGCTTAACACAACAAGACTCTATCACTGACTAACCCTCTAAGACAGTTTAAACTGTAAATCCAAACACCCTTGTTTCTATAGATTTGCAATTAAAAACTCAACCAACTACAAAACTAGCCAATGCTATAGGTCAAATTGAGTTTACATGACTTAAAAACAACTATATAAACAAGTTTACACTAATGGTTACCACAGAAACAGATACAAGCATAATATGCAAAGTGGGTTGAAATTGAAAAGTGAAATTCAAACTCACATGGGTCCAGCTTATTTGCAGGCTAAGACCACAACTATAACTACACTAATTGAAGCTAGTCCAACCCAAAACCAACCACTGCATCAACCCAAGATCACCATTTTCCAGTTTAGCACCCCAGTTGACTTTTGTTGACCATGAACCTAATTTGCTTGAAACTGATCTCCAAGCTTACCAAAAGCTATATAGAGCTTAAGTGAGCCTGGTTGAGCTTAAAAATAAGCTAATAGAAGCTTTAAGACAAGAGTTTGAAATTCAAATTTTCAACAGTGAACATGAGATTTAGAATTTATATAAAAACTTGAGATTGATACTTAAAAGTGAATTACAATGATACAATGACTTGAGTTTAACACTTTTAAAGCTTAAAATTACATTTTAGCACTCTAATTAAGATTACTTAAGAAAAACGACATACAAAGAAAATAAAACTAAAACTACTGCTTCTTCTCTTCCTCTTTCTTCCTTTTTTATACTCAACCAGCTTCCCACATGTCTTCTGAGTGGATCCCACTTGATTCCAGAGCCATTGGGTCACTCTTGTGAGTTTTGGCCATTTTGTCAATTTTGGCGGGAAATGGTAGTTTGAGTGTAGGGGTCTGAAACTGCAACTAGAGGGGGGGGGGGTGGAGTAGGTATGATGATGAGGGGGGTTGAGGTGATAAGGGTGCAGGGATAAGGGTGGTGGAAAAGGTGAGTGTTGCAGGGTTGCAGACAACTTGGTGGGGGAAAAACAGTGGTGGAGGGAAAGGTGGGACAAGGAGGAAAGGTTTGACTGGTTTGACCTGGGGGTCAAAAAGGGTGTGAAAGGGGGTCAAGGCAGGGGTTCAAAATGATAATGGCAGGGTCTAAAAGTGACAAAGGGTCATGGTTTAAGCTTAGTAATACAAGGACCTTTTTGTAATTTTACCAAACTAGAGGGACCATTTTTGCCAATGTTCCAAAGTTGTCACTAGGACCAAAACTGACAAAATTCAATAGTACAAGGACCAGTTTTGACATTTTCAAATTTCCAGGGACCAAACTTGACATTTTTGAAACTTGAAGGATCTTTTCTGCCATTTAACAAAAGATTTATTCAAGGACCATTTTTGACAACTTAGAATATTTCAGGGACCTTGAATAACATTTTTCTTTATTTTGTTTTTACCAGGGACTGTTTTTGACAACTTTTGAAACTTGGGGGACTAAAACTGCCAATTATGCAAACTTTATACGTTTTTCACCAGATTTTGACATTTTGCATTTAAAACACATAAAACACTTATTTGTGATATTTTTATCATTTTGATGCATTTCTGAGTGTTTTCAGATGTTTTTGAAGTTTAATTGGTACAAAAATGATGAGTATTTAGACACTCATCACCAGGGATAGTAAGTTGATCTTTGCTTTTCATGAGGCTCATTGCTATATCTTAAATCAGGACTTGAGGGCAGGGAAAGTTCTAGGGACTGGTAATCAGATTGGTGGATTATATTACTTTGATGGAAATCAAGGTAAAGACATTGAGAGGTTTTCTGTTAACACTGTGTGTTTTTTATCCAAATATACTTGGCACTGCAGGCTTGGCCATCCTGCAGACCAAGTTTTAAATGTTTTGAAACTTGTTTTGGGATTTTCTAATAAAGATTCTAAAATGTGTTGTGATATTTCTCAAAAGGCTAAACAAACAAGGGAACCTTTTCCTTTAAGTGATTATGTATCTAAACATTTGGGTGATTTAGTTCCCTTAGACTTATGGGGGCCTTATAAAGTGACCAGTAGGGATGGATATATATATTTTCTTACTGTTGTTGATGATTTTTCCAGAGCTGTTTGGGTTTATCTCTTGAAAAACAAGACTGAAGTTTTTGAAAACTTAATGGCTTTTTATAATTATCTAAAAACTCAGTTTAATAAGAAAGTTAAAACCTTCAGGAGTGATAATGGGACTGAATTTGTTAATCAGCAGTTTAGCTTATTTTGTGAGAAAAATGGGATTGTTCATCAGACTTCATGTACTTATACCCCTCAACAAAATGGGATTGTTGAGAGGAAACATAGGCATCTTCTTAATGTTGCTAGATCTCTTTTGTTTCAGGGAGGGCTTCCCCTGAATATGTGGTCTGAGTGTATTCTAACTGCTACTTACTTGATTAACAGATTGCCTTCCTCTGTGCTAAATGGGCTTTCTCCTTTTGAACTTGTGCATAACTTTGCTCCTTCTTTGTTGCACTTGAGGACTTTTGGGTGTCTTGCTTATGCCACTATTCTGAATATTCATTATAAATTTGGTAGTAGGTCTGAAAAGTGTGTTTTAATTGGATATTCTAATTCTAAAAAAGGGTGCAAATTGTGGAGTCTTGATCAGAAACATGTTATTTTCTCTAGGGATGTTAAATTTTTTGAGGATATCTTTCCTTTCAAACAAAGTGTTACTGTTTCATCTAAGTCTGATCAAGATCCTAGTCACCTAACTTTTTTCAATTCTGATACTCTTGATGACCTACCTGACCTACCCAATGATGAGCACAATAATGAACCCAGCCCTAAGAGGCATGGTAAACCATCTCCTTGTCTAGGCAGTCCTATTAAGTTACCTACTGAGGATGTTGGGGGCATTCTTCTTACTTACATGATTCTACCAATGAGGATGAGAGGTCTGCTGCCACTGAGAACAATGTAAATAGTCCAAATTCTGAGGGTAATGAGTATCTCATTCAGCCTCAGGAAAGTCATCAGGATACTGGTTTTAGATGGTCTTCCAGGCCTTCAGTTTTTCCAAAGAACTTTAATGATTTTGTGGTTGATTCCAAGGTTAAATTTGGTTTAGAAAAGTATGTTAACTATTCAAATTTTTCTAAAGATGACTATTGTTTCTCTACTACTTTTAAATCAACAATCTGAACCAAAAACTTTTTGGGAGGCCTCTAAACATAGACATTGGAATGATGCTATGAATGATGAAATGAATGCTTTACATAGAAATGATACATTTGAGATTGTTGAGCTTCCTGCTGGTAGGAAAGCTATAGGCAGTAAGTGGGTTTTTAAGATCAAGCATAATTCTAATGGTGAGGTTGATAGGTTTAAAGCTAGACTTGTTGCTATTGGTTTCAATCAAAGGGAGGGAATTGATTTTGATGAAACCTTCTCTCCTGTTTTTAAAATTGTTACTGTTAGATGCCTTATTAACCTTGCTGTTCAAAATGATTGGAGCTTGTTTCAGTTACATATTAACAATGCTTTTTTATATGGTGATCTTGATGAAACTATCTATATGAAATTGCCTCCTGGTTATTATGATTCTAATGATAAAAGGGTTTGCAAATTGAAAAAGAGTTTATATGGGCTTAAGCAGGCTCCTAAGGTGGTGGAATGCTAAGTTGACTGATGTTTTAGTTGAAAATGGTTTTGTGCAAAGTAAAAGTGATTACTCATTGTTTACTAAACTAGTGATAAAACTTTTGTTGCTTTACTTGTTTATGCTGATGATATTATAATCACTGGAAACAGTTTGCATGAAATTGATAATGTTAAGCAGTTTTTGAAAAGCAAATTCATGATTAAAGATCTTGGCAAACTAAAATATTTTCTTGGTATTGAAGTGTTAGAAACTCAGAATGTGTTATGTTTGTCTCAAAGAAAATATTGTCTTGATCTTATCTCTGAGTTTGGTTTACTTGCTGGAAAGCCTGCTTCTGTTCCTTTGCAGCCTAATCTTGCTCTAACTAGTGAGGCTTCTGATACTGATCCTAAACTTAAGAATATTACTGAGTATCAAAATTTGATTGGTAAGCTCATTTACCTTACTACTACTAGGCCTGATATTGCTTATGCAGTTTCTTGTCTTAGTCAGTTTATGCATAGCCCTCTGAAATCTCATTTGGATGTTGCAGGTAAAGGGTTAAATATTGAAAAAAGTGCTAGCCCAACTATTGAGTTAAAAGGCTTTTCTGATGCTGACTGAGCTAGATGTGTTGTTACTAGGAAGTCAGTAACTTGTTATTGTGTTTTTATGTGTGGATGCTTGGTATCTTGGAAAAGCAAGAAACAAAATACTATTTCAAAATCATCTACTGAAGCTGAATACAGAGCTTTAGCTTCTGTAACTTCTGAAATTGTTTGGATCTTAAAAATTTTGAAAGATTTAAATTGTAAATATCTTTTGCATGTTAAAGTGTTTTGTGACAGTAATTCGGCAATTAAAATTGCTGCCAATCCTATATTTCATGAGAGAACAAAACATTTGGAAATTGACTTACATTTTTAAGGAAAAAAATTATTGTTGGGGTAATTGAAACTGAAAAAGTAAGTGTGGAAAACTAGAAGGGGGGGGGGTTGAATAGTTTTACCAATTTAAAACTTCTTTTTAAATATTTAGATCGACTTATGTCAATCTATTTGGTTGTTTATGTTGGACGTTGATAGATAGATATATAAATGTGTAATGAAAGATAAAGAGTAAGAAGCACATCACCACGACACAAGTATTTATAGTGGTTCGGCTACAAGGACACCTTCCTTGCCCTACTCCACTCCCCGAGTCACCTACTCGAGAGTTCGTAAACACTACACCAACTCTTTATGGCGGAGAAGCCTTCACAACGTCGCTTAACCTTTTTCCGGTACTAAGCTAAATACCGAGTTCCTTCACACCAAGGCGTACCACACCTAACACAACGTCGCCTACCCTTTATACGGTGCTAGGCTAACCACCGAGTTCTTTCACACCTTAGGAGAACTAATCCTATCACAACGTCGCCTACCCTTTATTAGGTACTAGGCTAAGCACCTTGTTCCATTACTATGGAGGAACTACTACCCTTCACGACACAACACCTAATCTCAAGGAGATCTACTCCTTGTTACAACACCATCAAGGATATCACCATCCTTGCAAATAAACAAATACTTATATGTATAACGATGCACCTCATCGATTATACGACCTAGGCATTTCTTCACAAATGCTACTTGATTTGGTTCTTCGGCATCCTTCACTAATGCCTTTGACACAACGCTTGGCACCTTTCACTAATGCCTTCATCTTGACACCTTTAGCATTCTTCACTAATGCTTTGACATGGATGATGAGCACCTTTCACTAATGCTTTCATCTTGACACTTTCGGCATTCTTCACTAATGACTTCAACCCAACATCTATGGAGAAAGGTAGATCTATCAACAAGAGAACCTTCGTTGTCTTGATGATGACGAAGCATGGCAACTCATGGACTTGAGCTTGTACGTCTTCAAGAAGTGGTGATCTTTCCTTTAAGAGGAACCTAGAAGATCACACAAAAACAAAAGACAAAGACTACATAGATCTCTTGGATCTGAGGTTAGAGGGTTAGTATACTTGGGGGAAGTATGTGTGTAAAAGGATAAATAGAAAGGAAGAAATGGCTCTCTATTTATAGAGAAAATTCTCTACTATTTCCCCGGATCCCACGGATCCCTTCCACTTGGGATCCGGCTAGCACAACGCCAGGGATCCGTGGAACGCTCCTCTTTGCCCATGGGTATTTTTGGTTATAGGTCATGGGTTATGGGTTGATCCATGGTTTTCTTTCTAGATACAATGTATCTTAAAGATACAATGAACTTGGTCAAGTGGTATATCTAAAACCATGGGTTATGGGTCAATACCATTTGCTAGTATACAATGAACTTGGTCAAGTGGTATATATAAAACTATGGGTTATGGGTCAATACCATTTGCTAGTTTTTAGTCATTTAGTATATACTTGTTTTTACCCAACTACATTCAATGTATTTGGTCAATGGGTCAAATACTTAAGTTTCTACCCATTTATATTACCCAATATACTACATACTAGTTATGTGTATATTTTACCCAAATATGTAAACACTAGTTGTTTTACATATGTAATATTAAATCATAAAATCACTTATACTTGTTTTAGTGTTTTATGTGAAAATGTGAATATGTTAGAGACTATTAGTTCAAACCATTTACGTATTTTATTTGTTTCGTTAAAATGATTTTACGTTTGTTATCGACAAAATATTAGAAGATCGTAAAATATAAATAAACGTTTTTACGGCTTATTTGTATTAACAATCTCCCCCTTTTTGTTGATGACAAAACATAAAATTATTTTAAGGAAAAGCTAAAATTCGTAAAAGTTTGAATTTGTAGTTTTTACTTTCTTCTCCCCCTTTTTGTCGAAACAAAAAGAGCTTCGAAAGGAAACTAACACATTGTTTTTAGGAAAAACATGTGAAAGAAAGAAAAAAAATAGAAAGCAAGTAACGCGAACGAATCTCGTCTTTTACTCCCCCTTGACGAGTCCATCCCTATGTAAGGGCGTCAAGAAAGTAATACTAAGCTAGTTTGTTTGCAACTAAGTTTGCAAAAGATTTCGTCTAAGTGACGAATGTGCTCCCCCTTGATGATTGCAATTTTGCAAAGGGATGTCGAGAAATGTAATCCTAATATTGCAAGTAATTTGCAAAGTATTGTTTTGACACAAAGCTCCCCCTAGCTTTAGGGTGTCAAATGCTTCAAGTGTAGATTGAATAACTACAAAACAAAGGTTAGAAAACAAGTATAATGCACAATTTCCTGCATATGTGATCCAAGTTAGTAGAAAAATAGTTTTCTGTCTCACGGATCCCACGGTTCCCTCCTAGTAGGGATCCGTCTAGGCAATTTTGAGGGATCCGTATAGCTGATGATTAAATTCAGCAATGGTGATGAAACAAGTAATGTTAACATCAAAATGAGATATGTATTCAGCCAACAAACATATACTCAATGCAATATGGCAAGTAAACTATCAATCAATAAAACATAAGAGATGATCAACAAATCTCTAAAAACTAAGAGAATGATTTAGCCATATTCTACTAAAACTAATAAGTGACCAAAGCATAAGAGGCAACAATGTGCTTGAGTCTAGGGATGAGTAGACTTGTTGATTTAGTCCAATCTTTCAAGAAGATGATTAAACATGAAATGCAACTCATTTCGTACTTCTTGAACAAGTCCTTGGGTGATTAGACAATTAGAGCAATTATTGTCTTGATTAGGAACATGATATTTTGAGGAGGTTCTACAAATGATGATGGAGGTACATTGAGTAATTTAGGATGAGGTTCTACTAGGAATCAGAGTGGTGGTAATGGAAATTCCTTAATATGATCAAGTCCTTGGTGGTTCCTTGTTTCCAACGATGGACTAGTTGGTGATTGGGAAGTTCTCGGTGGTGAATGCTCTAATGAAAAGAGATTTGGGTGAGAGAGAGGCTTGGTAAAGGAGTGTAGTCCATGCTCTAGGAATGAAGGTTTATACGTTTTGCTTGAACTAGGTACGTTTGGTTTAGAGATCGATGATCCCTTTTCTAACCTAAAAGGTTTAATGCTAATTATTGCGTTTCTATTGGCAATTGTTGATTGGGTTTGTTGAGGTGAGATTCTAGCACTATTATCTCTTACGGATGATGATTCGGTGGATGGGAAATCCTACCATTTGTGGGTTTAACCGGAGATGATTCGGTTGAGGAAATTTCGTGTACAACACGAGAAAGTTTCTAGGAGCTTTCCTCATGATGAAATGACTAAGGAAAAGGTTTCTAAATGCTAAGAATTATGTTGTGTTCGATGACTAAGGGATTTTAGCAAGATGACTTATAAAGGGAAGGATTTAGCAAGTGCATTCAAGACTTAAGTCTCTAATATCCTTTGGAATGTGATGATTAGCATGCACAAGAGTCAACTTTAGAGTTTTACTGATCTAGGGATTTAATTAGGATGAGGTGGAGTGTTCAAGTTAGCAAGATGAGCTTGAAATGATTGTTCTAGCAAGAGTTAACATAAATCTGTCACCCGGATCCTACGGTTCCCACCAATGGGGGATCCGTCTAGGCTAATCCTAGGGATCCAGCTCTCAGCAGCTAGGAAAGGATAGTAGTGATGTTTGAAAGGTCTAAAGCCTATACCTTTTTGAGTGTTTCAGTTCTCTTAAGTGTCTTTAAATGGAAGGGTACTTAAATGTTCAAGGGCAATGAGTGATGTAGCTAATGATTGCCTTATATGGAAGAAATTGGAACTTTCATGAGTACCAATGAATGAACAAAGATGACACTAAAATCTTGAGAGTGTCAAATGGAGCTAAATGATCCTAGTGATCAGATAGTGACTTAGGATAATGTCTTGGAGAAAATCCTAAAGGTTTTAAGGTGAACTAGAATTTGATCCATTTCGACCAATTTTGAGGTAAGGATGATTATGATCAATTTTGCCATAATCGAAAGATTTCTAAGTCTAGATGTGAGGGATCATGTGAGAAATAATGAGTGATCTAGAGAGCGGAAGAGTAATGAGTTTAGGTGAAACGATAGATCGAAAAGCACTTTGAGTGTGATCCTATGAGTGAGTGTGAAGCTTACTAAGCTTGAGTAGGACTTAAGAGATCCTAAGGTATTAAGTTCAGCTAGTGTGAAGTAGTCTAGGAACATGGTTTGAGGTGTAAAGGATTGAAACTCTACTTCTATTTGCCCGGATCCCACGGATCCTTCACTTGAGGGATCCAGATAGTTACAAACTAGGGATCCGGCATCAGGGACAGTTTTACTTAACAGTGAGCGTTTGTTCTAAGTATTGAACTTAGAGGCTAATGATCTCTACAGTAAGCATACATGTATACAAGTAAAACATACTAAGAGCATGTAGAAATAGCACATAAGCAATTTAAATGAGATCTAGCTCACAAGTAACACATAGGATTATCAAACTTAACAACCGCTATTCAAGAAGCTCAAAATAGATTTACGATCTAGATTAGTAAATCGTTTGTATTAACAATGGCGTACAAATTAGATGATGGTGTTCAAGACGATAGGGTTGTTTTGGCCAACGGAAGCAATGAACTATGTATAGTCATTATGGATGGTGATTAGCATACAATGAACTTCGTCCATGAAGTCATGTAGCTCTTCTCGATCAAAGCAAGATAATCGCTTGATGAGGCAAGTGGTTGTGATTAATTAAAAGAAAAATCAATTTTACAACTTGGTTGATTAGTAATCCTAAGACAACGCAAAGTATTTCCATTGTAAACTTACTTTAGGGAAACATGGGAGTATAGATTTCCCAGGTGAGAGAATGAATATGAGACTATTACTAGTGGTGCTCAATTACGGCTAAACACGACCATTTTTACGGGTGATTCCACATACCCAACTTCTATCAAGGATGCAATTCAACCGTTAGGTCAAATTGAGTTTCTAGTGCCACAAGTTCTCCAGTATTCATTCTCAAGTTAGGAAAATTTATATTCCTACAATGGCCTATCGAAGAGTAACAATGATGATACTTTGCTTTGTTTAATATTATACTTGAGACAACTAAGGTGACGAAGGCGTCATGTTAAAAATAAGTTTAAAAGTTGTCCATATGGTAAACAACAAAAAATGGTTGGATGAGCTAGTTCAACATATGTTGTTGGAAAACTTTGAGTTTGGACTATCGGATATGAACAATTATATTTGCATTGCAAAATAATTTACTTGAGTATATCGGATGAAATAATCAAGTTGTCAATCCTACTATGAAGCTTGGAGAGCGATCATGAAAAGGAAAATGGGAGAGTACATCATCAACACAAGTGTAGGTTATGATCTGATGTACATTCTTGTTGTTTTTAGAAGACAATACAAGAACAAAAGAAATCATATAAGCACATAAAACATTTATGTTGCACACAAGACAAACTCAATCAAAAATCCATTTAGTGTGTTATATGTTTTAAACATTTTTCAACCTATATGACTTATTTAAATATCTAAACTAACATTTTCGACACAACTAGATGTTATCTCAAACACTCCTTCAAATAGCACATTGATTAGTAGAATATTACTAAATCGACAAATAAGAGAATGAATAGCAAGGTAAGGAAACCACATATGCTATTCAATCAAACAAGCACAAAAGCTATTTGAGATAAGCAAATAATCAAGTAATGCAAAGAAGACAATTTATCATTTAGCATAGCATACGAAAGTTCTTTTCATCGCTTTGTGTTAAATATAAACATGTATACCAAGCTTGATTAGTTTATTTTATATTTATAAATATGATCAAAACCTTAATTTCAATAAAGGACACATTATTATTCAAAAGTGAAAACATCCGTCTCCAATTAGATCAAAAGTTTGTGCAAAAGTTATGATCGAAAAATGACTTTCTATTATTAATCAATGATTCTGTAAATTATTGTTTTGAATCAGTTTATGAAATAATTTTTAAATGAAAGTAGATTCAAATACCTTTAAAACGATAGGTGGCACGACTTCTAACGACTTACGGTTAAAAAGTTATGAATTTTTGAAATTCAGACAAAAACTGTCTTCTGTACCTACGGATCCCACGGATCCCTTGCTTGAGGGATCCATCCAGTGTAACCTGAGGGATCCGCGGATCTGACACAGAATTACAAAAATGTACGTTTTGACCCAACGAAAAGGTTTAATCTTTGTAGACTTTTTAGTGAAGTTAATTTATCCATTTTTACCTTTATTCAAGCTTGATAAACAAGATATCTAACAACAAGACTTCAAAGAAAAAAAATCACTAAAACACTTTTCATATTATGCTTATTCTAATATAGAAGCATATATCACCATGTAGTCTACAAGCAATTTAGCACGTTTTTGACAAAAAATTGTAACTAAGAAAACATACCTTTGCTATATCCCCTTTTTATGGTTTTAGAAACCATAGACGCGAAATACTTCGTGATCTTCTAAGATACCCCAATCCTTTGCTATATTCCCTTTTTATGGTTTTAGAAACCATAGACGCGAAATACTTCATGATCTTCTAAGATACCCCAATCCTTTGCTATATTCCCTTTTTATGGTTTTAGAAACCATAGATGTGAAATACTTCATGATCTTCTAAGATACCCAAATCCTAGTATGAAGACTTCTCAAAGGAAAATGTTAGAATGATCTATCACTATCCAACATATGATGATTTCTAAAAACATGACTTTTTGTTTTAAGAAATTTCCTTCTTTGTAGTTTTCAAACATACACGGATCGTATCAAGTTTTCAAAGTACAATATACTAAAAAAACTTGGTAACGAAGCTCTGATACCAATTGTGGAAAACTAGAAGGGGGGGTTGAATAGTTTTACCAATTTAAAACTTCCTTTTAAATATTTAGATTGACTTATGTCAATCTATTTGGTTGTTTATGTTGGACGTTGATAGATAGATATATAAATGTGTAATGAAAGATAAAGAGTAAGAAGCACATCACCACGACATAAGTATTTATAGTGGTTCGGCTACAAGGACACCTTCCTTGCCCTACTCCACTCCCCGAGTCACCTACTCGAGAGTTCGTAAACACTACACCAACTCCTTATGGCGGAGAAGCCTTCACAACGTCGCTTAACCTTTTTCCGGTACTAAGCTAAATACCGAGTTCCTTCACACCAAGGCGAACCACACCTAACACAACGTCGCCTACCCTTTATACGGTGCTAGGCTAACCACCGAGTTCTTTCACACCTTAGGAGAACTAATCCTATCACAACGTCGCCTACCCTTTATTAGGTACTAGGCTAAGCACCTTGTTCCATTACTATGGAGGAACTACTACCCTTCACGACACAACACCTAATCTTAAGGAGATCTACTCCTTGTTACAAAACCATCAAGGATATCACCATCCTTGTAAATAAACAAATACTTATATGTATAACGATGCACCTCATCGATTATACGACCTAGGCATTTCTTCACAAATGCTACTTGATTTGGTTCTTCGGCATCCTTCACTAATGCCTTTGACACAACGCTTGGCACCTTTCACTAATGCATTCGTCTTGACACCTTTAGCATTCTTCACTAATGCTTTGACATGGATGATGAGCACCTTTCACTAATGCTTTAATCTTGACACTTTCGGCATTCTTCACTAATGCCTTCAACCCAACATCTATGGAGAAAGGTAGATCTATCAACAAGAGAACCTTCGTTGTCTTGATGATGACGAAGCATGGCAACTCATGGACTTGAGCTTGCACGTCTTCAAGAAGTGGTGATTTTTTCTTTAAGAGGAACCTAGAAGATCACACAAAAACAAAAGACAAAGACTACATAGATCTCTTGGATCTGAGGTTAGAGGGTTAGTATACTTGGGGGAAGTATGTGTGTAAAAGGATAAATAGAAAGGAAGAAATGACTCTCTATTTATAGAGAAAAATTCTCTACTGTTTCCCCGGATCCCACGGATCCCTTCCACTTGGGATCCGGCTAGCACAACGCCAGGGATCCGTGGAACGCTCCTCTTTGCCCATGGGTATTTTTGGTTATGGGTCATGGGTTATGGGTTGATCCATGGTTTTCTTTCTAGATACAATGTATCTTAAAGATACAATGAACTTGGTCAAGTGGTATATATAAAATCATGGGTTATGGGTCAATACCATTTGCTAGTATACAATGAACTTGGTCAAGTGGTATATATAAAACCATAGGTTATGGGTCAATACCATTTGCTAGTTTTTACTCATTTAGTATATACTTGTTTTTACCTAACTACATTCAATGTATTTGGTCAATGGGTCAAATTCTTAAGTTTCTACCCATTTATATTACCCAATATACTACATACTAGTTGATGCGTGCCAAACAGTCAAGCTAAATCACTCAAGCCTGCCACTTGTGAATGGCAGACCGTAATCAGCTTAAAACTGCTCAAGCACGAACTTAATGAAGATCTGAGGAGTATAAGGTTTCCCCGGGTCGTTATGTCCCAGCGAGCTATGCAATGGATTATCAAACGTGAAGTGATCGAGAAATTTGAACAGAAAAGGGATTATGAATTGATTATAACTACAGGAAAAGCCAACAAATTACAACGGCTTAAATGCAAATTAAAGGAAATTAAAAAGATAAAATATATTAAATAAATGCTATCACTATAATTAAAATGATGTTTTTGTTTTTATGTTTTTATAAAACTGAAATTAAAAACTACGTAGCGTACAACAGAAAATATAAAACTTGCACAATATAAACCCTAAAAATATGAAAATGATATTTTTACAATCCTAATGATAAAAGAAAATTATTAGAAAAAGAAAAGTATTTTTATAACTAATTATCTAATTAAAAACTATTTTTAACTATTAAATAATTACCTAAAATACAAGAAAATAGGAAATAAAGCTAGAAAAATAAAATTATGACTTAGAAAAATCTAAAATATCAAAATAGAATTTTCAAAACTATTTTTGTATTTTTCTGATTATTTTTCTATTTTCTATGAATTAAAAACTATTTAAAACTAATTAAATTATTTAAAAATACAAATTTAACTAAGAAAAATATGGAAAAATACTTTTTTGACTTTTTATATTTATCTAAACTTAATAAAAATGAAAAATTGTTTTTTTGAACCTTTTCTTAATTATTTGTATTAATTGCTAATTAAAAATGCTTAAAAATTAGTTTAAATTAAGAAAAATAGCAAACAAGCTAGGAAAAATCTGAAAATTTCAAGAAAACTCTAAAATAATATTAGGAAACTAGGAAAAATGGAAAAAAAGTAGGTTATGTGGAGAAAAATGCAACTGCTATGGATTGTGCTTAGAAATAAGCACTTTCAATAAGCCAACAACCACAATAAGCTACCAACTGTCCACAGAAACTCAGAATATGCTAAAGTAACTAATTGCAACCAAAAACAACAGGCTTAAACCTCTGAATAGCAAAATAACACAGATTTGATTATTTTGATTAAAGTGCTAAAACAGTTTTTAAGTACCTACTTGCAGTCCCAAAATAAGCACCCAAATAAGCTAAAAAGCAGAATCCAAATGTTAAGACCTAAACTAGACCTGGGTGAGACCTATCAAACCAAAACTCAGACCATGATGAGCTGATTTGATCTCTATGCAAGATCTGCAAAGGACTGAGAAAACTCAGCTTAAGCTGAGTTTTGGCACAGGGCAATTGAGACCCTAAAGACCAGCTTGTTTGAAGCTTTTATAAAAATTGTAAAATTCTAAAAAAATGCTAACAAGAAAAGAGACCAGTTGAACATTTTAAAGCAACAAGTTTTACTGAAATTGGCTTAGAAATGAATCCAAGAAAAATCCCTCTCAGTTAGCTCAAAACATGATTTTCAGTTTTTGACTTTTGCACAAGA
The DNA here is from genome assembly GCA_019973895.1 of Chrysanthemum seticuspe. Taxonomy (NCBI): domain Eukaryota; kingdom Viridiplantae; phylum Streptophyta; class Magnoliopsida; order Asterales; family Asteraceae; genus Chrysanthemum; species Chrysanthemum seticuspe. Next base: position 23,460,634 of record BPTQ01000008.1, read on the forward strand.
ACTTAAACTTTGACTGTTTTTACTTTGCCACTGATTTTTAAGTATTAAGATTGATGTTATATGAAGAAATGGAACCTCTGCAAGCTTTGTCTTTGAATTCTTAACACAAAACAAGTGATATGATTTTCAAAAATCCAACAGTGATTAAGTTAAGACAGTTGGATGTGGTTTTTGACTTTTGAAGCTTTGCAGGCACAAACTATTACCAATATGAGTCTATTAGAACTAAACAAAACACAAACAACCAAGGTCTCTCACTGAATAAACCTCTAACACATTTCTATCAGCAATTCCAAACACACCTTTATAAACTGTTATGCAATAAAGACTGATCAAAACACTGATCCAATTAACATTAATGATCAAACTAATTCTAAATATCCTAATTACAGCTACTTAAACTGGTTTGATGCTTGTTATAGCTACAAAGACAGATAATACAATGAAACTTGGAATTTACTTACAAAGGGTCCTTAGCCACAATGGCTTGAAACAATGAACCAATGGACCTCTAACCTATTGATATCAACCCACTAGTCCTAAATCAACCCACATCCAGCACTGCTTCACCCATTGACCATTTCCATTACCAAATTGACCCTGTTTGACTTTCTTTGACCAATATCCAAATATGCTTAAAACTTAATTGTGAGCTTATCAAAAGCTGTAATAAGCTTATCTAAGCTTGTTTCATATTAAAAGTAAGCTACTAAGAGCTTGTGAAATAGACTTTGAATGGGAAATTTTCAACAGTGGACATACAAGTATGAATTTGAGCTAAGCTTTGAAAATGATGCTTAAAGTAGATTATCTTGATAACTTAACTTGAGTTTGATACAAAACAGCAAATTATTACAGAAATTATACTTAACTAAATCTTTTAAGCTAAAAACGACATTAATAAAAATTTAAAAACTAGTAGACCCCTTTTTCTTGCTTCCTTCTTGCCTCTTTTATATCCAAAACTGCTTATCTCTTTCCTCTGAACAGTTCCCATCAGTTTCTCAGCCATTGGATGGCTTTAAAACAATCTTGGCCTTTGAATGGATTTTGGCGCCAATTTTAGATTTCAACAGTTGGAGAGACTGAGTGAAATGGGGGAGCGGCATTAAATGCATTTGGAGTTTGGTGGAGGAGGGGGGAACAAGGAGGTGAGATTGTGAGCTGGGTGGTTGCACTGGAGGCTGGGATGGTGGGCAGACAATGGGAGGGAAATGGGGGAAAGAGATGGGCGGGGTGGTTTGTTTGACTGAAATTTGACCATGGGTTAAATATTAGAAGGGGGGTCAAAATGATATTGACAGGGGGTCCATAATGTATTGACCAGGCCAAATGGGTGCAAAGTTTTAAATGACAAGGGACCTTTGTGTAAATTCTGAAAACTGAGGGACCTAAGCTGCCAATTCTGAAAAGTTGCTTCAAGGGTTAAAAGTGACAAGCTTCCATAATACAAGGACCAATCTTGACATTTTTCAATTTTCCAGGGGCCATTTTTGCCAAATTTCAAAGTTGGAGGACCAAACTTGTAATTTTCTCAAACTTTTGATATTTTTCACCAAAGGACTAAATTTGACAACTTATGATTTTAAAAGGACCTTTGGTGACTTTTGCTTTTGAAATTATGGCTCAGGGACTATTTTTGACAATTTTAGAAACTTGGGGGACTGAAACTGCCAATTCTGCAAACTTTGCTCATTTTTCATCTGATTTTGAACATTTTGCATCTGAAACATATAAAATGCAATTTTGGAATATTTTCAGTATTTTGATGCATTTGTGAGAATTTTTAAACGTTTTGCAGTTCAGATTTGACTAAAAATGATGAGTATTTACACACTCATCAATCCCCCACACTAAAGTATTGCTAGTCCCTAGCAATCTTTTGAGAAAAACTTAATGGATTTGAAACTCTTTACCAAAAGCCATTACTTCTGGAGTAGCCAAATGTTTCAGTTCAAGTAAGAACCATGGTACACCGATAACCATGTGATTTTGAGCAAACCACCAGCTTTCAACGGTTTTGATTTGTCTTTACCAGAAGCCGTTTGCTCTGGACTAGCCAACTCTTAGATAAATTATCAGTATTATCTTTGGTGAGCTGATTACCAATTATGGTTTTTCCACTGCCTTTACCACAAGCCATAATCTTGCGGGCTAGCCAACTCTTCACTTTTTAGGATATGGTGAGCTGAATACCATACAATTTTGGGCAAATTGCAAGCCGTCAACGGATTTGAGATATCTTTACCAAGAGCCGTTTGCTCTTGGATTAGCCAATCCTTTAGTTTATTAGACATGGCGGACTGATAACCAAATGAGAAAGTGTAAAACACTTACTCCAAAAAAAAATTTTGGCCAAAAACGGGGGAATTGGGCGGTAAATTTATATGATAAAATTCGTGAGAATCCCCCCCACACTAGAAATGAATATTGCCCTCAATATTCAAAGTACCGGTGGTTATGCCGAAACAAAGAACGTGAAAGGGAAATACTACGGCCATTATTTAGAAAGAAGATTTTTTTTTTTTTTTGAAAAAGACTTATATACAAAACATGTGGGGCAACCCCCCCCCCCCCCACACTAGGGTGGTAGAAAGTAGAAAGAAGAAGCTAAACTGTCAAGTTTTGTCACACAAGCTAGCCACTTGTGAATGGCTAACCGTAACAAACTTAAGACAGCTCAGAAATATGGGTGACAACCCATATGGCATGCTACTGTTTTTGATTACCGAGTCGCTAGCTTGACTCGATCCCCGCATTCATTGGTTCATGGGGAAAGTTTGTAAGTCCGGGACAACCATGGATGGAATGTCCTCTCCAAAGTAATGCTTCACTCGATGACCATTCACTTTAAAATTAGGACCATCGGGTTGAGATAACTCAATGGTACCATAAGGATAAACCTTAGCGATAGTAAATGGACCAGACCAGCGGGACTTGAGCTTTCCCGAGAAAATCTTCAATCTAGAGTTGAAAAGAAGGACTCGATCACCAACGTTGAAAACGCGGTTTTTGATTTTTGAGTCATGAATCTTCTTTGTCTTTTGTTTGTAGATCAAAGAGTTCTCGTAAGCTTGATCACGGAGTTCATTTAATTCATTCATTTGAACTTTCCGATGATCACCAGCTGTCTGAATATCAAAGTTGGCATGCTTCAAGGCCCAGTATGCCTTGTGCTCGAGCTCAACCGGTAGATGACACGCCTTCCCGTATACAAGCTTGTATGGAGTGCACCCGATGGGTGTTTTGTAAGCTGTACGGAAGGCCCAGAGTGCGTCATCTAGCTTATCCGACCAAGAGGCACGGTTTTCACCAACCGTCCTCTCAAGAATTCTTTTTATCCCCCGGTTAGAAACTTCCACTTGCCCACTTGTTTGTGGGTGGTACGCAGTAGAGGTACGGTGAGTTACACCATATTTTTGCATGACTCTTTCAAATTGGTCATTGCAGAAATGCGTACCACGATCACTGATTATGGCTCGTGGAGTTCCAAACCTAGCAAATAAGGATTTCAAGAATTTCACAACAACTCGGGCATCGTTGGTGGGTAAAGCTTTTGCTTCAACCCATTTTGACAGGTAGTCAACGGCCACGAGTATGTATTTGTTACCACGGGAAGAAGGAAATGGCCCCATAAAGTCAATGCCCCAGATGTCAAAAATCTCACACACTTGAATGGCGTTTTGCGGCATTTCATTCCTTTGTGAGATATTCCCGTGACGTTGACAAGCGTCACAGGTTTTGATGAATTCATGGGCATCCTTATAAATCGTGGGCCAATAGAATACGGAATCAAACACCTTCTTGGCGGTGTAGTTGGGGCTATGATGTCCCCCAGTAGGTCCAGAATGGCAAGCCTTGAGAATGTCAATAGCTTCCTGACCATACACACATCGCCGGATGACTTGATCCGCACAAATTTTAAACAAGTAGGGGTCGTCCCAGAAATAATGTTTCACATCTTTAAAGAATTTATTTTTCTGTTGGGACGACATCCCTTTCACCACAAAGTTACCCGCATGGTAATTTGCAAAGTCAGCAAACTATGGGGTCGAAGAGTCTCCACGAAAAGAAACCATATTGAGTGTTTCGAGAGGAAATGTTTCATTAATTTCCTTTTTCTCGAACACATTTTGGTGAGGGTTCTCTAATCGGGACAGATGATCAGCAGCCAGGTTCTCAGCTCCTTTTTTATCACGAATAATGATATCAAATTCTTGTAGGAGGAGAACCCAACGGAGCAATCTCGGCTTTGCATCTTGTTTTGCAAAGAGATATTTGAGTGCCGAGTGATCCGTATACACCACGCATTTGGTCAAGATAAGATATGGCCGAAACTTCTCAAATGCATACAACACAGCTAATAATTCTTTTTCTGTAGTGGTGTAATGGGTCTGAGCTTCAGTCATAGTTTTACTTGCGTAGTGGATTGGCTGAAAATGCTTAGTTTTGCGTTGCCCCAAGACTGCACCGATAGCAAAATCACTTGCATCGCACATGAGCTCAAAGGGTAAGTCCCAGTCGGGGGCAACTAGAATGGGTGCTTCCGTAAGCTTTTTCTTTAGTGTTTCAAAAGCTTCGATGCACTCAGGAGAGAAGATAAAAGGAGCATCTTTTTCGAGAAGATGGGTCATAGGCCGAGCGATTTTAGAGAAATCTTGAATGAATCTACGATAAAACCCGGCATGACCTAGAAAACTCCTAATACCTTTGACGGTAGTAGGGTGAGGCAATTTAGCAATAACATCAACTTTTGCTCTATCTACCTCAATCCCGTTCTTGGAAATCTTATGGCCAAGGACTATGCCTTCTTTGACCATAAAGTGGCTCTTCTCCCAATTTAGACATAGATTGGTGTCTTCACACCTTTTAAGCATTTTGTCTAAGTGGGAGAGACATGTCTGAAACGAGTCCCCAATGACCGAGAAGTCATCCATAAACACCTCCATAGTTTCCCCGATCATGTCGTGGAAAATGGCCATCATACATCGTTGGAACGTGCCAGGAGCATTACATAAGCCAAAAGGCATACGTCTATAGGCAAACGTCCTGTATGGGCAGGTGAATGTGGTTTTCTCTTGATCCAGCGGATCAATGGGGATCTGAAAGTAACCCGAGAAACCATCAAGGAAACAATAGTATTCGTTTCCTGCTAATCTCTCAAGCATCTGGTCCATGAAGGGTAGAGGAAAATGGTCTTTACGGGTGGCTTCGTTTAACTTGCGATAGTCAATACACACACGTCATCCCGTAACCAATCGAGTTGGAATTAACTCATTTTCTTCATTTGTGACAACAGTAATGCCACCCTTTTTTGGAACGCAATGAATTGGGCTAACCCAAGGACTATCAGAGATCGGGTAAATCAAACTGGCATCAAGAAGTTTGAGAACCTCATGAATCTTAGGATTCACCCTTCTCTGATGTTGGACTGCTGGTTTGAAGTCATCCTCCATTAAGATTTTGTGAGTACAAAACTCAGGGTTGATACCCTTAATATCGGAGAGTTTCCAAGCAATTGCTTGTTTGTGTGACTTCAAGACCTTTATGAGAGCAGTTTTCTCCTCCTCAGTCAAGTCTTTAGCAATTATGACGGGTAATTTATCATCACCCTCCAAAAATGCATACTCGAGATGAGGTGGTAGGTCCTTAAGTTCAACCTCGGGAAATTCTTCAGTAGATGATTGTACTGATTTGATTTCCTCAATTGTGATTTCTTTCGGAGGGAGTGAAGATAATGGATCTTCATTAAGCAATTGCTCAAGATAGAGAATATCCCCCTCCGAATCATAAACACCATCAATTCCAGGCGGAATTGATTCATCAGTAGCCAGAAATTCATCGATCTCTTCCAGAAGGAAATCACCTCCCTCAAACGGAGTGAGAGAGGGGGAAGAGTCGGCAATGATAGGTTGAGAAGATGTGGTGGAATCCCCACCCACAGAATTATGAAGATAACCAAGAAACTCTTGAGAGTACTCCTCTGAAGCAATATCAATTAAATCGACTCGATTAACTGATTCAGTGTCATAATTTGAGGAGTACCTCGAAGTCTGATCGAGGTTAAAGGTAACAGCTTCATTACCCACACGTAGAGTGATTTCTTGCTCAAATACATCTATAAGAGCACGGCCTGTTCTCAGGAATCCTCGACCAACAATAAGAGGAACCCAATGATCGGCATCGAAATCAACAACCACAAAATCAGCTGGAAAATGGAACTTTCCTACTTTCACAAATACATCCTCGGCGATGCCAAGAGGACGCGAGATAGAACGATCTGCAAGCTCAAGAGTCATGCAGGTAGGAATGAGTTCCGGAAGAGAAAGTTTCTTCCACACTGAATACGGCATCAGATTGATGCTTGCACCAAGATCGGCAAGGGCAAAGCATTCAATCATCCCAGGAAAAACACAAGGAAGAAGAAATTTTCCGGGATCTCCCAGCTTCTCGGGAAGCTTCTTTAACAAGACTGCTGAGCAATTCTCGTTCAAAGGAGTCTTAGCCATTTCAAACAGCTTTTCCTTGTTGATCAACATGTGTTTCAGAGTAGATGCAAACTTGGGCATCAACATGATGGCATCCGCGAAGCTTATGTCAAAGTGAAGCTCTTGGAAAATTTGAAAGAATTTTTCCATTTGATGACTAGCTTTCTCGCGGAGCTTTTGCTCATGTAAACGTGAGGGGTAAGGAATAGAAGTTTTGGATTTAGGGCTACCAACTGGAGGTTCAAAAACAACTCCAGGATTGGTCTTGGGTTTCGGGACAACCTGAGGATGGACATTACTAGTACTTCCGTTATTAGTAGGAAGTTCCTTGTCCTTTGTCGCCTCAGGTTCGCTTTCCACTACCTTCGGGAGAGAGGAAGAAGAGGTAGTAGGAACAGCGGGTCCAGCATAAGAAGCACCACTTCTGGTTGTGATCGCCTTTGCATCGCCCCTCGGATTAGCGATCGTGTTGCTAGGTAGAGTACCTGAGCCCGAGGGTCGATCATTTAAAGACTTCTTGATGTCAGAAATCTGGCTGACCAACAACCGATTCATTTCCTCTTGGGATTTCATGAATTGTTTCAACAAATCATCAGATGATGGTCCAGTTGGAACAATAGCTTGAGTTTGCACAGGAAAATTCTGGCCTCTATTGTTAGGATTAGGGCCTTGATTCTAAAAATTTCCTTGATTGTTTGCATGAAAATACCCTGGGTTGAAATTTCCCTGACCTGGGTTTCTATTGAAATTTCCTTGATGTTGGAAATTTTGATTCTGATTTTGAAAACCGTTGTTTGGATTGAAATGACCTTGGTTTTGAAAACCTTGGTTTGGTCTATTCTGATTCTGATTACAGTTTTGGTTTTGATTGAAACCGGGAGGTCCAGAGTAGTGGTTAGGATGGTGGTTCGGGTCTACAGGAGCACGATATTGATTGCCTCCTTGATTAGACATCCCGCCCACAACATTGGCTTCAAAAGGGTTACCATCGGTGGCCATACAGTTATAATAAGCATGGGGGCCACCACAGGTAACACAGACTTCCACTTTCTTAACTTCAGCAGGAGGTGAAGTTTGTGGAAAAGAGACTTTCTTTTGGTTGGAGAGAACCAAAGCTTGAATAGCTTCCGTGAGTTTATCAATCTTAGCATCGGTGCTAGATTGACTCACGGGCGATGAAGAAGAAGAAGGACCAACACTGACTTGGGAAACAACCGGCTTGCTTCGTGCAGTGCGGACTTTGGACTTGTTTTCGATGATCGCTAAAGCTTCTTTGACAGTTTTGCTTAGGAAATTTCCTCCCGTGGAGAAATTGAGAGAATCTTGATTAGATTGACTCACTCCATTGTAGAAAGTGTCGAGTTGCATCAACTCGGAGAAACCGTGGTGAGGACATTTGTGAAGCAATTCCTTGAAACGATCCCACGATTCACTGAAGGGTTCATCAAACTTCTGAGTGAACTTGATGATTTCATTTTTTAGACTCGTGGTTTTGGAAGGTGGATAGAATTCATTCACAAATTTCTTCACCAGATCTTCCCATGTCTCTATTGACTGAGGGGGTTGTTTTTCAAGCCAAATCCGGGCTTGCCCCTCAAGAGAAAATGGGAACAGAAGAAGCTTAACAGCATCAGTAGGGACGTTCTTGTATTTGATGGTAGATGCAATCTTGTTAAACCATCGAATATGAGCATGAGGATCATCCCGCTCAAAACCGTAGAACTGATTTGAGGTTACAAGATTCAGTAACCCGGTCTTGAGTTCAAAATTTTCAGCCACGATGGCTGGTACAACGATAGCGTCTCCATACCCGTCGATGGGTGCCTGGAGAAGCTCACACATAGGGCGTTCTTCCGCCATGATAACGGAAGTAGTGTGAGCAGTCCGGATCTCAGATCCGACTGATGGAGCAGAAAGTCTACGGACACGCCTTCTTGGAATCTTGACAAGCTCACGAAATGGGCTCACAGATCTAGAAGAGCGAGTGCGCATACACAAGAGTTAACTCTAAGGAAACTCAGAGTTAAGGAGAGAAATGGGAATTATGAAGACGTTTTATAAAAATGGGGTGAGAAGAATCTTTATGGGTTTTCTGGTTCTGAAACGTCGATATCACAACAAAATCAATTAACACAAAATCGAGGCAAAACAACAGTGAACTTAACCAATAATCACAATATGAATGGCTTCTTTGAAAAAGGTACACCAATCACAAGGACACAAAGGCAAGTTTTAAATATTTAGTTCGGGAACTTATTATGGTCGCACCCCCAGTTAGGTAGTGCACTGCCTTGGTTTGCGGTGGTAATCTTTTAAGTTATTATTTATTAAAGAAAACGATGAATCTTTTTGTATTTTTATATTTTTGATACATATATAGAAACAAAAGAAAAATATTTTTGTGTTTTATACGTTTTTGCTGTTTTTGGGTTTTTGGATTTTTTTTATAAGAAAATATGGATATATATATATATATAGATAGATATGGATGATATGAACAAATGAGTGAGTATTCAAACAACTAATCTGCTAAACGGAAGATAGATCAGCACAGCTCCCCGGCAGCGGCGCCAAAAATTTGATGCGTGCCAAACAGTCAAGCTAAATCACTCAAGCCTGCCACTTGTGAATGGCAGACCGTAATCAGCTTAAAACTGCTCAAGCACGAACTTAATGAAGATCTGAGGAGTATAGGGTTTCCCCGGGTCGTTATGTCCCAGCGAGCTATGCAATGGATTATCAAACGTAAAGTGATCGAGAAATTTGAACAGAAAAGGGATTATGAATTGATTATAACTACAGGAAAAGCCAACAAATTACAACGGCTTAAATGCAAATTAAAGGAAATTAAAAAGATAAAATATATTAAATAAATGCTATCACTATAATTAAAATGATGTTTTTGTTTTTATGTTTTTATAAAACTGAAATTAAAAACTACGTAGCGTACAACAAAAAATATAAAACTTGCACAATATAAACCCTAAAAATATGAAAATGATATTTTTACAATCCTAATGATAAAAGAAAATTATTAGAAAAAGAAAAGTATTTTTATAACTAATTATCTAATTAAAAACTATTTTTAACTATTAAATAATTACCTAAAATACAAGAAAATAGGAAATAAAGCTAGAAAAATAAAATTATGACTTAGAAAAATCTAAAATATCAAAATAGAATTTTCAAAACTATTTTTGTATTTTTCTGATTATTTTTCTATTTTCTATGAATTAAAAACTATTTAAAACTAATTAAATTATTTAAAAATACAAATTTAACTAAGAAAAATATGGAAAGAATACTTTTTTGACTTTTTATATTTATCTAAACTTAATAAAAATGAAAAATTATTTTTTTGAACCTTTTCTTAATTATTTGTATTAATTGCTAATTAAAAATGCTTAAAAACTAGTTTAAATTCAGAAAAATAGCAAACAAGCTAGGAAAAATCTGAAAATTTCAAGAAAACTCTAAAATAATATTAGGAAACTAGGAAAAATGGAAAAACAGTAGGTTATGTGGAGAAAAATGTAACTGCTATGGATTGTGCTTAGAAATAAGCACTTTCAATAAGCCAACAACCACAATAAGCTACCAACTGTCCACAGAAACTCAGAATATGCTAAAGTAACTAATTGCAACCAAAAACAACAGGCTTAAACCTCTGAATAGCAAAATAACACAGATTTGATGATTTTGATTAAAGTGCTAAAACAGTTTTTAAGTACCTACTTGCAGTCCCAAAATAAGCACCCAAATAAGCTAAAAAGCAGAATCCAAATGTTAAGACCTAAACTAGACCTGGGTGAGACCTATCAAACCAAAACTCAGACCATGATGAGCTGATTTGATCTCTATGCAAGATCTGCAAAGGACTGAGAAAACTCAGCTTAAGCTGAGTTTTGGCACAGGGCAATTGAGACCCTAAAGACCAGCTTGTTTGAAGCTTTTATAAAAATTGTAAAATTCTACAAAAATGCTAACAAGAAAAGAGACCAGTTGAACATTTTAAAGCAACAAGTTTTACTGAAATTGGCTTAGAAATGAATCCAAGAAAAATCCCTCTCAGTTGGCTCAAAACATGATTTTCAGTTTTTGACTTTTGCACAAGAACTTAAACTTTGACTTTTTTTACTTTGCCACTGATTTTTAAGTATTAAGATTGATGTTATATGAAGAAATGGAACCTCTGCAAGCTTTGTCTTTGAATTCTAAACACAAAACAAGTGATATGATTTTCAAAAATCCAACAGTGATTAAGTTAAGACAGTTGGATGTGGTTTTTGACTTTTGAAGCTTTGCAGGCACAAACTATTACCAATATGAGTCTATTAGAACTAAACAAAACACAAACAACCAAGGTCTCTCACTGAATAAACCTCTAACACATTTCTATCAGCAATTCCAAACACACCTTTATAAACTGTTATGCAATAAAGACTGATCAAAACACTGATCCAATTAACATTAATGATCAAACTAATTCTAAATATCCTAATTACAGCTACTTAAACTGGTTTGATGCTTGTTATAGCTACAAAGACAGATAATACAATGAAACTTGGAATTTACTTACAAAGGGTCCTTAGCCACAATGGCTTGAAACAATGAACCAATGGACCTCTAACCTATTGATATCAACCCACTAGTCCTAAATCAACCCACATCCAGCACTGCTTCACCCATTGACCATTTCCATTACCAAATTGACCCTGTTTGACTTTCTTTGACCAATATCCAAATATGCTTAAAACTTAATTGTGAGCTTATCAAAAGCTGTAATAAGCTTATCTAAGCTTGTTTCATATTAAAAGTAAGCTACTAAGAGCTTGTGAAATAGACTTTGAATGGGAAATTTTCAACAGTGGACATACAAGTATGAATTTGAGCTAAGCTTTGAAAATGATGCTTAAAGTAGATTATCTTGATAACTTAACTTGAGTTTGATACAAAACAGCAAATTATTACAGAAATTATACTTAACTAAATCTTTTAAGCTAAAAACGACATTAATAAAAATTTAAAAACTAGTAGACCCCTTTTTCTTGCTTCCTTCTTGCCTCTTTTATATCCAAAACTGCTTATCTCTTTCCTCTGAACAGTTCCCATCAGTTTCTCAGCCATTGGATGGCTTTAAAACAATCTTGGCCTTTGAATGGATTTTGGCGCCAATTTTAGATTTCAACAGTTGGAGAGATTGAGTGAAATGGGGGAGAGGCATTAAATGCATTTGGAGTTTGGTGGAGGAGGGGGGAACAAGGAGGTGAGATTGTGAGCTGGGTGGTTGCACTGGAGGCTGGGATGGTGGGCAGACAAGGGGAGGGAAATGGGGGAAAGAGATGGGCGGGGTGGTTTGTTTGACTGAAATTTGACCATGGGTTAAATATTAGAAGGGGGGTCAAAATGATATTGACAGGGGGTCCATAATGTATTGACCAGGCCAAATGGGTGCAAAGTTTTAAATGACAAGGGACCTTTGTGTAAATTCTGAAAACTGAGGGACCTAAGCTGCCAATTCTGAAAAGTTGCTTCAAGGGTTAAAAGTGACAAGCTTCCATAATACAAGGACCAATCTTGACATTTTTCAATTTTCCAGGGGCCATTTTTGCCAAATTTCAAAGTTGGAGGACCAAACTTGTAATTTTCTCAAACTTTTGATATTTTTCACCAAAGGACTAAATTTGACAACTTATGATTTTAAAAGGACATTTGGTGACTTTTGCTTTTGAAATTATGGCTCAGGGACTATTTTTGACAATTTTAGAAACTTGGGGGACTGAAACTGCCAATTCTGCAAACTTTGCTCATTTTTCATCTGATTTTGAACATTTTGCACCTGAAACATATAAAATGCAATTTTGGAATATTTTCAGTATTTTGATGCATTTGTGAGCATTTTTAAACGTTTTGCAGTTCAGATTTGACTAAAAATGATGAGTATTTACACACTTATCACTAGTTATGTGTATATTTTACCCAAATATGTAAACACTAATTGTTGTACATATGTAATATTAAATCATAAAATCACTTATACTTGTTTTAGTGTTTTATGTGAAAATGTGAATATGTTAGAAACTATTAGTTCAAACCATTTACGTATTTTATTTGTTTCGTTAAAATGATTTTACGTTTGTTATCGACAAAATATTAGAAGATCGTAAAATATAAATAAACGTTTTTACGGCTTATTTGTATTAACAGTAAGCTCTGCTAATCAAATAGCAGATGTTCTTACTAAACGATTGGATACAAAACAACATAGCTTGCTATGTTCTAAACTTAATCTTATTGATCTTTTTCAGAATAAGATTAAGGGAGGGTGTTAAAAGAAGTAACCTTATTCTGAGTTTTATACTTGAGGGACTTATTATGATTAGTTTGATATTTCAGTTTAGTGTATTTTGTGCTTTTGGATGTTGTGGACAAAAGCTGGAAGTAGAAGGGTTGTTTATGTCAAGTGGTCATAGTTGCAGCTGAGTATAAAAGCTGGAGTCTTCTCACGGGTTTGATTATTATCCATCATTCAGAAAATAAGAAAAGCTCTAAAGCTCTCTCTCTAAAAAACATCACAAACCCTAAAGTTGATCTTGTTAAGATCTGTTGATATTCATTCTCTTGTGTTCTTGGTTGATTGTAATAGAACTATTATCAAGTTAGATAATAGATCCCCACCTGAGTAGCAGTGGGAGATTGTTTGGTTTATTTGGTTGATTACTATTCTGGTAAACTGATTGAGATCAGTTGTGTTGCCAGTTGAGATTCTTGATATTGTTCTGGGTTTGTGATTGTGGTTAATAAAGGTTCTTGGTTTGAGAACCAAGATTTGTTGATTGTTTTTATAATTTGTTCAATGGGTCCACTGGTCCAGAATTGTTTGGAATCGGAACCGGAATCGGTGGATTCGAGAACCAAATTTTGTGAAAAGTATGAACCGAGAACCGAACCAAATATAGTTTTTGGTTCCGGTTTCGGTTCTTTGGGTCTACCCGGATAGAAACCACTTTTCTGAAGAAAAAAAAAAACAAGCTCATGTACTAATGAATTAAGCTATTAAAAACATTAAAAAAAATTGACTTTTTTAAGTACTTGTAACCATTTACGTTTAAATCAATAACAATTAACAAATAAAGTATAAACTAAAATAAAAAATCATTCTATAATTTCACTTGTTCATATTTTTAACAATAATGCATAACAATTCGGAAAACAAAATAAAATAACTTAAAACTTTGTCCAACAAAATAACTAAGACCGTTTATATTTCAACAGTTTGTTCCTTTTTGTCTCTTTCGGTTAGTTTTTTTAATTGTTCTTTTGTATCCTTGACAATCTCATCGTCTTTAATAAGATCTTCAACATCATCCCAATTAATTTGTGTTCTCGAATTTCTCACTCCATCTTGGGTATAAAGCGACGAGACTCATCTACGTTTGATGTTGTTTCTTTCACTAGAAAACTACACAAGCATGATCTCGGCATAGAACCACAAAAGATAATTTAGGAAGTATACAGTGACTTAGTTAGATGGCTAAATTATCAAACGAGAAATCCTAAGATAATGATGAACATGTTATAAGCAATTACATCGAATGTAAAGAAAAATAAAATATAAAACATACTTCCGTGTTTTGATAATGATGATAGTTGTTTATGTGAGTTTTGAATGTTGAATGATATTAGAATGTTATTAGGTTTAGATTAATTATTGATTTGTGGATGTTTCAATGAATTAAAGATTAGGGTTTATAGTGTTTAGCTTGATTTTTTTTAAAAGTAGGCTAGTAGCTTTTTTTTTTTTTTTTTTTTTTTTTTTTTTTTTTTTTTTTATGGCATTGGTACGTATGATTTGAGACTTTGAATATGAAAAAAAAAAAAAAAAAAAAAAAAAAAAAAAAAAAAAAACATGTTTTTATATATTATTGGGTAATTGGTTCTGAAACCGAAAACCGGTGGAACCGACCCGACCCAAGAACCGAAAACTCTCAAACTCAAGAAGCGGAACTGGAACATTTGGTTCTGGTTCCAGTTCGGTTTTTCTTGGTTCCGGTCCGGTTCTTTTGCTCATCTCTAAACGTGTGTTATTCTAGACGATACAACTTACTACGATATTGCTCACGACGGCTTCTGTACAAAATTTCATCTATTTTACTTGAATACGGTATCAAAGATAAGACTATATATATAAACTGACGAGACACTTTATTTGGATCGATTTGGAATTGACATGACTTTGACTTCATTAATCTGTCATTTACTTCAAAGAGTTAAACATAGTCACAACAATCTATGCGTGTAATTTATACTAGTAATTGTTATGATAGTCAAGATAAAAGACGTATGTGTGTTGTCCTATAGGTGTCAATTGTTGTAGCGTGATGACTTTTTTTGTAGAATGTTATATTCGACTCTCATAGATTCTTTTAACGAATGAACATTAGTGAAGATAGGTTCAATCAGTTCGAAAAGACAAAACTGAAGATGATAAGCATAACGAAAAAACTTAGGATCATTGACATTGAACATAAAAGATCTTAGAATTTATGCAACTATTGAAATTGACATTTATTTCAGAACGAAGTAACTTACTTATTTTCTATGGTGAAAATCATCAAACAGTAACAAGTTTGAGATATGTTTTAATTTCGTACCTCAAACTTCATATCAAATATAAAAAAGTTAGTTTAAATTTATTTTCTTCAAAAGGTAAATGACAAAAAGTAATGACAGGGGAGACCTATGGAGTTTTCACAGGTGCGTTAGCCTGGTTGTAATTGTATAAAGTCGACCGAGTCCCAACCTATGTTGCAGACCTCCGACGTGTCACATCCCGGTACACATCTCACCATAAGATGCGTCGCAGGATGGAAAAATGGATGAATCGGTCGCATATGCAACCGACTTGAAAGGAAGAAGGGCTGAGCGTTTATGTGTATGAGTGTTTTTAATTATTTTTTAATGTATGTTATTTGTGGTGTTCTCGGTTTCTTTGTTACATTAATTGGTCATGAGATAGTCCTGAAGAAAGAAAGTGGATGTGACAGTGAGGATGTTGGTCTCTTGGTGATCACTATTACCACGAATGTTTAAACGTTTGTTTAATAAGAACACGAATGTTTAAACATGCACTTGATCTCACGAATTTTGTGTAACAGATCTTTTATTTTATAAAACGCGCCTAATGACCTATAATCTTGAATCCGCAACTTAGTAAAGAGACACCAAAGTGATAATTTCGATTATGGGTATGTTTGGCGAAATGGGTTAGGGCTGAAGCTGAAGCTGGGGCCGTGGCTTATATTATAAGCTGAAAGCTGAAGATTATACTTTTATAAAGCTGTTTGATAAATTAGTTGTAGTTGAAGCTTATTAATGTATAATCGCATAAAAATATATCAAATTAAATTCACATATTTTTTCAGGTTTTACGTGATAATTCATTATATTTTGAAGGGTATTCAAGTAATTTAACTAGTAATAAGCTCCTATAAGCCATTTTCTATGGGCTTGGCCTTATGGAGGCTATAACTTATTTTATAAGCCATAAGCCTCCATAAACTTATATAACAAATGAGACTTATTTCATAAGCTGACTATGTTAAAAGTCTAAGCTCCGATAAGCCCTTTACGAGACATAGCCGTATGATAGATCTTTAAATTATCAAAATTTTAAAGATTACGACAACAAACAACTGTAATACAGATCACAGGATCTTAAAAATTTATTATGATTATGAGATATATATCAACACATGCGTTTGTGGATTTTCGTATTGTATTGCATGACAGATAAAAGTTGAGAGATGTAGTTTATACATTTGTGAGCTTTGCACGCTTACACCATTTAAGGCTGCAAAAAGACGAAAGCATTACTACTTTGCCATTTCCACTTTCTCTTAGTTTTTTCATCAACTAAATTATGTTGAAAAAAATTCACCTCGACAAGAGTAATATTGTCATTTTATACACTTACACTATATCAAAAAATACCACTAAAAAATATTACCATTACATTCCAAAATTAGTGTTTTTTACTCTATCAGTCTAAATTTTAACAGCTTTAACCATTTTCTAGAGAAAAAAAATGACATTTGATTGCTTAACAACATAATATTTGCTAAGTTCAGGTACTATATCGCACCGTTAAAAGTTCATGGTACTAAATAATCCAGTTTGACAAGTTCGAGATACTAATATGTGTTTTGGCCTTTTCTTAACTATGTCGTATTCAAAGCAGACATTTATTTAAGGATGACTAGATTAATATGTCAACAAATGCCGTTAAAAAAACAAGTACACGTTTGTAATCAACGATCGAGTTTGTTCCATAGTTTTCAGGTTTTACCACTTATAAAGTTATATATTCTTTTTCAACTGCAAATACTAGTTTGCTCACTCATGGAACCACAAATACTAATTAACAGTATAATGTTTTTCCTCTCTTTGTTCCTCATAATTAGTATTTGTGGTTCACTCATTGAACCACAAATACTAATTAACAGTATAATGTTTTTCCTCTCTTTGTTCCTCATAATTAGTATTTGTGGTTCCATGAGTGAGCAACTATTATAGTGGAAAATGATTGCAATTATATGTAATAATAGTACTATATGTAAGTCGCTATTATTGTGAGAATAATAAAAGTAATGGAGCATCTATAACGTTTTATTACCTAATTTGACATATACTCGAAAAAGGTTAGCATAAGGATCATCATCATATTATAAAAATTCAATTTATAGTTAACTGAACAGAAGTGTAGTTAGTGAATAACATTGATATTCTACAACTTAATCCCTTTGAGTTTCATCGACTACTATTTTAACCATTTTCCTATCATAAAACATCGTAATAACATATTAACTTTTGGATAAACATTATATATGAAAGGCTTGATTTACTGATCAAAGTCATCAAAGACATTTTTACCATTCAGTCATTCACCATACTCTTCAACTTTTACATTTTGGACTAAAATTATCCCACAGTATCTAGTTCGGCCCAGTTAGAAATGAGCCATTAATTGGGCTATTACTCCATACATATTAGTTGGGCTTTTTCTTTTGGTTATTTAATACTCTCAAAATGACAAAATCTCAAAATAAATGTTAGCGTTTTCATTTTAAGATGTCTCCAAATAAATGTTCACTTTGCATATAAAAGTAAGTTTATTGAATGAATATGATATTTGATTGGTGTAATTGTACTTAGTGTGAATTCCTAAAACTTAGTGTATTTATAAAGTGGACATTTATTTTGGGACGGGTGAAGTATTTTAGAGCACTAAACTAAATTACGATAAGACTAAAAAGGTGGATTTCGTAGTTGTCGTTAGTGATCAGCAATGGCGGTATAGTGTCGAGTAATGAAATATGGATGATTTTCAAAAAAGTTTAGGCTAATCTCAAAACTCAAAATACACAAAGTATCAAACTTTCATAGATATGAGAATCGTAGCAATAAAAGTTGAGGCCCACTAGTAATCTGGGCTTCTATTTTATTGTTTTTGTAGTAGCCCAAACATAGGCCTCTTCAAAATCTAACTTTTTTTTGTTCTTCACAACTTGCTAGACAAATATTTTACATAATGTTCCTACACATTTATCAAGTGCTTTATGGTTATCACTAATCACACTCAAATTATTACAACTACAGGCAAAGCAAGCATAACGCTTCTCCAAAATAAATAAAGATGAAGATGTTAAAAATTGTGAATGCATGAGAGTGAATCAATAAGAAGAAAAATTAAAATAAGAATAATGAGAAATATTTTTAATCACGTATTTCAAATAAAAGTGAAAAATTAAAAAAAATGCATTTATTTTTGTAATTGCATATGAAATATGTGGTTGTGATTTCTTATAATCATTTTTATTCTAAATTTACTTCACATTTGATGTTAACTCGTGCATGCATTTATAACCTCTGGCATCTCATATAAATTCGAGATGATTACCAAATATAGCATTGAAACATTTCCCATTTTGAAACTTCATTCCAACCGTTAAAGCTAAGCCTTACTCAAAACAGAAATTTTGCTAAAATAGTTTTCTTTTCCTATCATCATACGTTATAATTTCGATAAATTTAATTAATGTGTTAGAGGCATTGAAAGAATAACAAATAATATGTTGAATTACAATATTCCATGCATAGTGCATGTGTGATGCAATGGATTAATCTCACTAGCTTAATTATTTTACTATCAATTAAATAATTAAGTAATGCTTTGTATAAGGATCCTAGTAATAAGATCAAAACGTTGGAAGTAGCATTATCACAATGTTAATTCATCAGCAAACAATTAGTCAACTTTGCTAAATTTATAATGTGATTAATCGTTAATATTTTTTATCTCAATTATTATAACATGATTTATTTAGAACAAGACAATGCTCCGCACGTGCCTTCAACATATCCTTATATTCTTTTAATCAATTGCAAAAACAATAGATCCAATAATTAAATTTCGTGCATATCACGATACATGCAACAATTGAAGATCTATGAAGAAACCAATTTATTTGCATGCTTGTTAATTTTTTTGAGGTGTACATATTTATACGCTATTGGTTTAAGATCAGTTTTGAGTTGTTTATCAAGAAGTAATTGTGATGACGATATAAATGTCTAATTGTATGTGTGAACTGACGTGACAAAATGTCGTTGGTTGCAGCAAATTAGTAGTCTCACTTCTAGTGGGGGTTTGTGTCTAATTAGTATTTTATGTTGTATGAGAGGTTTTATGTTTGTGAGTTTAAATTCTGCTTAAAACATGTGAGATAGAATGTTGTGTATTTTGTGAGAGATAATGGTTACCGTTTTATAAAAAAGTATGAGGGCTTTTTTTTTTTTTTTTTTTTTTTTTTTTTTTTTTTTTTGTTTTTTTTTTTTTTTTTTTTTTGTTAATAGATTTTTCCGGTAAATATATTACTTCAAAAAATTATTTAAGTACATAGAATTTGAGTGAAATCTCACATCTCAGCCCGTTATATAGGTAAAAACAATCGCACCTTATGTGCTTCAACCATACCTATCATATGAATGACACCCAAACTCATGAACATACTATAAAAACGACCACTAACAACAAGATTACATCTGAATCACAATGATACAAAAAAAACCCTATTGTTTAGTTTGACCTCGAACAGTGATATCGAACGCATTACATAATGCTAACTGTTGTTCGGTTAATCTAAAAGCATCATTCTCATAACAATCATAACTATCATAATCTTTATCCTAAAAAAAACTTGCATCGTTTGCACCACCCCCAGCTCGATTCGCTAAGGAAGCCATGAACTGAACCGTTTCATCATCTACCTCCTCAACTTCACTACCCGAATTACCTTATTGATCTCCCATTGAAGCACTAGGCATATATGCCGATTCCAAATTAACCCCCTTTTCAATGTTCGATTGCTGATCAGACGACATAATAGTAATATCAGTTGTATGTTTATCCTTTTCCTATTTCCATCTACACAACTCGCCTCTTATGCACCATGAGTTTTATTTCGGTAAATACCCCGTCCTTCATCCACGTCCACCATCTTGTCTAAAGCTTCAAAAGAATTCAGTGTAGTAGTCATATTAGCATCTTTTTTAGCATTCACTCCCTTTGTTTTCCCTTGTGTCGCCTCTATCTTCTTGTTTGGTTAAATTGGTTTATAGACCATGTGAGACTTTGAGCCAATAAGAATTCCGCGCACAACTTGCCTTTGACTCTTCATATTCTTCAACGCGTCCGAGTCGATGCGAATAATTTACAAATTGAACATCTAATTGGTTTTCACTCGTACTCAATGCGAATAGTATGCAAGATATATCAATCACATTCAATTTTAGGTACAACCACAACAAGAGCATCTTTCAAATAGACATTAATTCGAAGATCAATCATTATTCTCATGAAAATGGATCGACCCCATGATTCCATGCACATTGAGGATGTATAAATATCGAACAACAATGGGATACCAACTTTTGTCGCAATAGCACTCAAACCATCCTCCGTGAATGCCGTAATAGGGACATCATGGAATTTTATCCAAACCAGGACACTTTTCAAATCTTCCTTAGATACATTCTCCATAGGAGACCATTTTCGAAGATTCAATGGCACATTACGAATCAGCCATGGTCCATTCTCAAGCATTGCTTCCATACCCGTGTTGGAATTGAATTTGAAGAAGGAAATGAATTTCGAGTTCATCATAGTACTAACAAGACCAAATCTACTCCATGCGTTCTTAACATAGTTTTTAACCACTGGATACACAACTCTTTTACCTAGAAAGCACCCATAGACTGAATTCTTGAATTGCTCCTTGACCACTAGGACTGATTCAATGGACATGGCAACATCAGCCCCATTACCAGCCGGGGCTATTAAGGTAAAAAAGTTAACAACTTTTATACTTGGTTCGCTATTTAAAAGTATGGGATAGGAAATAGGCCTCATAGCATCCGATTTAGAACACTTCATCACATTAATCGAATCATCATCCCCTTTCTTCAATGCATTCTTGTTTGGACCAACAATATCAACATTGGGGATGTATTAGGGGTACAAAACGTGTTGGTTTGTGGGAGTTATAAACATGACAAAATGACTAAGAGTGTGTGAGCCGATGGGGGCATACACGATAAACACGAGTATACGTGTCGAACGTATTTTATACAGGAATAATATACCCGATATGCATGATTTGACCCGATCATATTAGGCGACCCATGGACTATTCTTTGAATTGTACTTGGGTCGAAAGTGGACAGGCTTGGGCCCTTGGGTTCACTGATCGAGCAAGACTGAAAAGGGAACAAGGGGGTGCTTGGGTTGAAACTTGTCGACCAAGATATGGCCTGGACAAGGGTCGTTTGGTTTTGTATAAAAGCTAACACACCTCTAATTCAAATCTAATGCATATTACGATTATCTATTCCCTAAAACCACCCTAAACCAATTACAGCTTCTGAATAATTCCTAAGTCGACTAACACCTAGTCGAATTAGGTTTTATGTTTGGTTTTAAAGTTCAATCCTAAACTTGCATAGATCCAGGTCGTTTAGGTGCTTTTAATTGAATTGGTGATTTTGCTCCTGGTTCTCCTTGTCGACAACAGCAAAAATGATAAAAGGGTTTTCTGGTTTTGCTTATCTCGGACAAAGAAGCAAGATGGATATCGGATGGGTTTCATCCGATATCGGGTAGAGTGGAAAAACAGTTTAGGCTGTTAATTTGGTACACGAGAAGATTGCAAGCAGGTTCTTGAGTTTTATCTGTTAATGTATTATTCAAGTGTCAAATGTTTTTTGGATTTTATTAATACGTTCTCGACTAGCCATTAATCGAACGTATACGTTATCGGGTTTGTGTGTGATACTCATTGAGGCATCTATTTTAGATGCTTAGTTTCGTAAATAGCCACGAAAGGTTAGGTTTTCTTTTATCCTTTTTATTAATTAATTGTTTATTAATTATGTGTTTAACCTAATTGCAATTACTATATCCTTATCCGCTGCGTACTCGTAGAGGTTAATGGTTAACTTAGTTCTAAAATCCCAACAATGGCATCACGAGCCATCTCGTATTTGCGATTATGGGTTACACGTTTCTTATTAATAAACATGTTTAAAAGGCTGCATGAAACCTAATTTAGTTGTTCGTTTTATTTTGTTTTGACAACTATATGCAATACTTGTCAAATTTTAATAAAAAATAACTAGTCACACACAAATTAAATTATATTGATAATTAGAACTAATTTGTTAATTTAAATTACATGTTAATTAAAATTACTTTGCTAATTGGAATTAAATTATTAATTAGAATTACATGTTAATTAGAATTACTTGCTAATTAGAATTAAATGTTAATTAGGATTAATTAATTGTTAATTAGAATTATAATGATAATTAGAATTACATATTGTTTATTAAATACATAAAATTGCGTAATTACTTGTTAATTGAGACTATCATGCGTTTTTATGTGTTTTCCGGCCACAAGACCCTCTCAATTGTTTTTTAAGCGATGTATGGGGCGATCTAGGTATTGTATCCTAGTGATGGTCTTATGGTTCTCCGTTTGGGGAAGACTCGCAAGAGAACTCGGAACAATATGTGGTTATATATTGATGTTTATGTTTATATGTTTGTGATTCCTATATGTGCATTATTACTTGCTTTGACACCTAATTGTATGCAATATGGAATAATACATATCGTAACCATAACATTAATATGGGTCTTTATTTACACGCCTAAATATCATGCTCATTGTGACCTGCTATTTGATTCGTGGAAAATCGTTTTTGTAAAATAAAGTGACCTAATTTAATGAAACACGTTTTCAAGAATTTAAAAACTAGACGCTATGAACACTTGGAATGTACGGCTCAGCCACTAGAACAAACTCAAAAAGGGGTTCAAAGAGGTGCGCACAGTCACACCGAAAGGATGTCTAGGTTATGCTTCAGTGCTTACCTGGTCCTCTGCCTCCCTGTGCGTTCGATTGGAGCTACCGTGAACCATGATGATCACTACAGTGTCATTACCAAAAGTTTTTAAAATTAGTGCTACAAAGTTGTTTTGCATGCTTCTTTGTACACGACTTTTACCACATTTATATATGCATACCTATTTGTTAATTGTAAGTCTATGCCATCCAACTATGAACACGTGCATTTGGATTGACTTCTCTGGTCAGACCTAAGGGCCTTTCCAACCCATGGTAATTATTTCGCTTTGGTCAGACCTCTGGTTATTTTTACACGTTCATACTTGGTCGACTTATTTCGAGTTGGCTTGGTCAGACCTTGAACCCGAGGGGCATAAGATGAGAACTAAACATGCTCATGACATTATTACTTGTCTACTAATGTCTTGATCAGTCTCATAAATCTAAGAGTTGCATTATCCAATTAACGCTCGTCGCTTACCTCTAGTTCTATTTTTTTACGCACGGGTCAGACCTATGGTAATTAAGTGGAGTTGCAAGATGGATCTTAGTCTTATTAGTAATTAATTGGGTAGTTAATTCTTTTAAGAATATAATTATCGAAAATACTAGAATTGGATTTTTTTTATATTCTGATTAATTGTGTTATTGCTACATAATTCGTAAACAAAGTTGTTTTTCTTTGAAAGAAAAACTTAGTCTCTTTTCCTAGTAAGAAGTAAGACTTATACCTATCTTTTCTTCTTAGGTGACAAACTAAGATAGGATTACAAATTGATAAACTCATTTATGATCTTTCATTACCCTTTTGTGGTCTAGAGTTAATTGAAAGATAGAATATTTTGCGTAACTGGAAACATTGTGTTTAGAGCTACCAAAATAAATAACATCCTGCACTTGTCACGATGTATGAGTTTAAACCGCAAAGAGTAAAGGAATTACTAGCATATTTGCTAGGTAATCTTCTTGAACTCTTCTTATTCCTAAAGTGCTAACTACCCTTGGGGCTATGTAGACGATAAAGGAGGAATTGCATGCTAAAGATTCAAGTTAATTGAATGAAAGAATGGCTAGTCCATTGTCCACATAAGTAGAATTTCATATACTCTGTTCAATACCTAAGTACATGCTACTCGTAGGCATTTGAATATAATAGGAAAGTATATAAAAATGCTATATGCTTTCTGCTGGAAATGTAACACTTGTAATGTTGACAAATCTAGTGGGAGCAGTTGCATTTTATTACTGAAATATCATTCATGTAATGTTGTCAATTTCAGTGGGAGCTACGGGATTTATTTCCTGTTAGTCACCCATATCATTTCAAACTAGCTTTGAAATAATCCATTACTTTCCGAATATGAACAACCATTGCTTAAAAGAAAATTGCATTTTATTTTATTAGATAACACGTTGCCTTCCTGCTGTCGCTTCCTGAAGCGTTATCTATAGAATAATAATCCACAATTCCTTATTAAAGGTTATGGTTCTAAAACTACTTATGATATCTATGACATTATCATATCGTTTGAACAATCATTCACGTGTTGTTTGTTTTCATAATATGATGTTGTACCTTACACAAGTGGGAGAAATTTCAAAGTGTGTGCAAGGAACAACAATATTATTGGTATCTCTTGACCGTAAGGTAAGAAAACTAATAATTCTACTAGGACTTAAACACGTTAGATGTTTAATGCCCTACTACATGTAAATAAGAATTCTACTAGGACTTAAACACGTGAGATGTTTATCGCCCTATTACATTCTAATCATGATTCTACTAGGACGTGAACACGCTAGATGTTTGTTGCCCTACTACATTCAAATGTCATGGTATTGTGTATAGATACTTCAACATTAGACTACATGTTTTAGTAAACATAATTATAGTTATATGATAATGATCATAATTCTGAAGTATAAAATTAACTTGAAATTACTATATAATTCAATAGTTTGCGTTCATGATTACTTTTGTTAGTATAATTATGCTTACATGTTAAGACATAATTATAAAGTCATTGAATTAATCAATGACTTATAACATAAAGTATATATAGTAAATGTGTTATGTCTTCTAGTTAACACATAAACATAAGGCCTTTGAATTATTCGAAGACTAATAATGTATTATTGACATGTTCTGTTTTCTTGTAAACACATGAACATATAATACTTGAACAATTATGTCTTCTTGTGAACACGTGAACATAAGGTTCTTGTATTGTTCAATGAATATACATTATTGCATGCATTTGGTCCGAAAATACTTTATATGCAATTTGGCTCGACCCAATTGACAAGTATTTGGTCCAAAGAGAATTAAGTTATCTATGGGATTCTGATATAGTTTCACAATTCTAATACTCATAGAATACCACTTCATTATGTTTTGAATCAAACCTTATTCATATTGTTTGGTTCATGATAGCTTTAAAATTGCTCTACCTCCAAAACATATCAAGGTTAGAAATTGCGTGTGTCATGGATACACTCAATATAGTTCAAACCTAGAAGATATTCAAGACAACCCATAACTGAAAACTCTAATTCATTAGAGATTTGAGGTTTTACCACTCAAACCAATTGAATCATTAACCCTTTTGGATTTTTGATTTTTCTACACTTCCTAGCTTGAAGATTGTAGTTTTGGTGTTCTTCCTAGCTTGACGAAACACAAAAATATTGCTAGAAATTTTGGTTAAAGAGTGATACTAAATTAGAGTTTTTCTATAAACCCTAATTTGAGTTGTTGGAAGGAATTCCAATATGTCTTGATTTAAGTTCTGAATTTGTTAAAATCTTATGAAGCATTTTATTAACAAATCTTGAGATAAGAACTTAAAATGTATTATGTGGTTCTCCATAAAGAACAATTTATTGTTGCTTAAATACTTAGTATTTAGAGAATTGTCTCTACTTACAAAAGTAAGTGGGAGCATATACAAATCTCAAAGTTTTTGAGAACAAAATACTTAACCTTCTAAAATCTACTTATTAATGTCATACTAAGGTTAAACATGAAAATGTTGACCAAAGTATAATGATTACTCTCATTCATAAATCCGAAAGGATGCCTCATCACTTGAGTGATATTTTATATCAATGCTGAGGGATATAAGTTAGAAGATCATTATAAATCAACTAACTACTAAAATATATTATCATATCTTGAATCTGATAAATGTTTTAGAACTATGAATGATAAGATGCAGTCCTTAAAAGGCAAATCGAGTTTTGAGCTTGATTGTTATTTCGCCTAACTGTTAACCTATGAGGTTGGAATAAGTTTCTTTTGATGAAAGACTCACAAGGACAAAATTGTATACATATTAATGCATGGCATTTTATAAGAAGTTTTTAAGCATACTTATGCAATTGACTGTGATTAAATTTTCTTATATATACACGCATTAATTATAAAAAGATAATTAATTGTCATACATGATTTCTTATACGTGGAATATGACAATTAAGATTTTATAACTCTTCCTTTATGATTACCTTTTTCGAGGACGGTGTGTAATCAAAAGGGTTATGAATCTACACAATCTTTATGTAATATACAAATTTAAGCAATCCAAGTTTGGATTGTATCGTGCATCTAAGAGCTGAGATCTTGAATTTAATTACAATATGAGTCTGATTAAATTAAGATAACTCTTGAGTATATCTGACATTAAGTGGGAGCATTGTGTTTTTACTTAAAATTTACATGTTGAAGATATCATTCTATTTAAGCTAGATATTGATCCTTAAGCTTGGAATGAGACTTCTCCTTGAATTTAGGGAATAAAACAAACAACCTTAGAATAAATGTTTATCTGGAATAAACAAATGCGGAAAATTAAGTCTAACATAAATGCAATATATCATTTGGGCAAGTCTTAAAATGATATATTTCACTTGGAATAATCTATTACATGGATAGAAACCTTATGTTGTTTTAACTAAGGATTTATCATGTATATATATTATATTGTGTATAAGATTTGTTGTTACTTTTGTATAAGAACAAAATGAGCTGACAATAACAATATCTAATTGAGAGTGTTTAGATTATTGTTAATACATATGTTTACGAATTAAAAGGCATACTATTGTATAAGTACAAATGATGCTAGAGGATTATTTATACTAGTTGTAGTAGAATTTTATCATTTATGATAAATATGCTAACTAGCTATGCTCAACGTAGGCATTGTTGCATTACACATTAAGGAATGAGAATACTTTATACTTTTAGAAACTGTAAAGATGACTGTCAGTATGTCTTTGATTTCTAATACCTCATGCAAGGTAAGACGACATCTCCATACTATAACTCTTGCAATAGTATGAGCATATGAGATAAGACACTCGTCTTATATTTCAAATCACTCACTATATGTGAAATTTGAAACAAGTATTCGGAAAGTTTACTCAGATGACTATTTAGTTTTTCTTTTAAAGAAAGGTTGAGAATGTTGGAAACAATAGGGTTCAACTTACTAAATGAGTTTCATGCATATCTGTTTTAGTATTTGGATAATTAGGATTGAAAGACAATTTTTACTTTATGATGAATAAAGATACTTGATATGTGTTATTCATTCATATAATAATTGTTATCCTATATTTGCATGTTTAATCCTTGAATAATTTTATTATTCTAAATATGTCCATTGTCGGTTAACAATATGGGAATATTGTTATGATAAGGCAAATATGAGTGTTGGTTATAATTCTAACGAGAATTTGGATTGTTCCCGCCAAACTCATGTATTCACTAGAGATGCATATTGGATTCCCCAACTTTCAAACATTTACTTTTGGATCCTTGTCATAAGTAAAATATTGAAAATGGTTTGTTAAAATCGTCCTTAGACTTGAGATGCAAGCAAGTTCTGTTATGTGTGGATATCATTTTTTTGTAAGTATACGCAAAACGCTATCTGAATAAGGTAGTTATAAAGGCTATATTTCGGAGTGATGTGAAGCAACATCCACAACATTTGTAGTCAATAAAGGATTTGTTACTCCACTTGATATGTGCAGAAAGATACCATGGCGCCTCTCCAGATTTAATCAGATAACTGTCTGGCCAGACCTAAAGGGTAATGCAAGATGATTCTTGATTACATTTGGTATATCTGAATTAAAATCTATAACGAGATTCTAAATGGTTAAACTATATGGAATGATTTAAGATCCATAATCCATGGTTTAACGGTATCTTTAACAAAGGATGATTAAAGCAAGGCATTAAATGACCATGCTACTGAGAAATTTTTACGAAACTATTCACTCAGACACTTTTAGTTAAAAAGCGAGTAAGAGCGTTTGCTAGGCGTTTCCGTCGTTAGTTTTGTGTGCCATTCGACACACCAACTCCCAATTGGGAGTTGTTGGTTTGTGGGAGTTATAAACATGACAAAACGACTAAGAGTGTATGAGCCGATGAGGGCACACACGATAAACACGAGTATACGTGTCAAACGTATTTTATACTTGAATAATATACCCGATATGCATGATTTGACCCGATCATATTAGGCGACCCGTGGACTATTCTTTGAATTGTATTTGGGTCGAAAGTGGACAGGCTTGGGCCTTTGGGTTCACTGATCGAGCAAGATTGAAAAGGGAACAAGGGGGTGCTTGGGTTGAAACTTGTCGACCAAGATATGGCCTGGACAAGGGTCGTTTGGTTTTGTATAAAAGCTAACACACCTCTAATTCAAATCTAATGCATATTACGATTATCTATTCCCTAAAACCACCCTACATCAATTACAGCTTCTGAATAATTCCTAAGTCGACTAACACCTAGTCGAATTAGGTTTTATGTTTGGTTTTAAAGTTCAATCCTAAACGTGCATAAATCCAAGTCATTTAGGTGCTTTTAATTGAATTGGTGATTTTGCTCCTGGTTCTCCTTGTCGACAACAGCTGCAATGATAAAAGGGTTTTCTGGTTTTGCTTATCTCGGACAAAGAAGCAAGATGGATATAGGATGGGTTTCATCCGATATCGGGTAGAGTGGAAAAACAGTTTAGGCTGTTAATTTGGTACACGAGAAGATTGCAAGCAGGTTCTTGAGTTTTATCTATTAGTGTATTATTCAAGTGTCAAATGTTGTTTGGATTTTATTAATACGTTCTCGACTAGCCATTAATCGAACGTATACGTTATCGGGTTTGTGTGTGATACTCATTGCGACATCTATTTTAGATGCTTAGTTTCGTATTGGTTTTATTCCGTTACACTTGAGTTCAAATAGCCACGAAAGGTTAGGTTTTCTTTTATCACTTTTATTAATTAATTGTTATATTAATTAATTGTTTATTAATTACGTGTTTAACCTAATTGCAATTACTAGATCCTTATCCGCTGCGTACTCGTAGATGTTATGGTTAACTTAGTTCTAAAATCCCAACAAAACATGTCAAACAAGCATGGAAACAATTCCATTGTATTAGCTTGACCATCGGCCTTCGAAGGATTTAAAGGTACCCCATCATCTCCCTACAAAACGAGCTTACCTTCAAGTATTTGTTGCTCAAAATCCTGAATCTTTGCAATGGTTTGCTCGGAAGTTGTCATTCGACACACCCTCAATACGTTTTTTATGACACGTTCCAGTAGGCTTGTTCACACTAGATTCAACCACACGAGACTCTTTTTTCTTGTGATTACTATCCCTCCCACCCGAATCTAAAAAACCCTTTTGCATTGTTACCTCAAAACCATACCCTAAGATTCACAAAAGAAACAATTCCCGACGATCAACTTTAGGGTTAAAAAAAACCCTACTCCAACCAAACTAATGATTTAGTTTACGTATACATAAAGCTTTGTGAGATGGTTGTGTGTTGAGCAAAGAGCTTGTAAATTACTAAATGTATTATAAAGTTTTAACGAACGAAGTACTCCCTCCGTCTCATAAATATTGTCCATATTTCCTTTTTAGGATGTCTCAAAATAATTGTCCACTTTTTATTTTAAGTAAGTTTAAGAGAATTTAGTGAGGGAATATTTTATTTGAGTGGTTGAGAATTATAGTGGTCCCACTTTTATTAAAGTGTGTGTGTTTTGTCTCCTGACAATAATTTTGAGACGGATGGAGTATATGTTTTAACTAAGATAAGAGAAAATATATAATTGGTTGACTGTTACTCATATAAGTTTTATAATTGGTCATTGATAACACAAAAATCAGATCAGCTTCGATAGATGACCAACCCATTCTCAATTGTTTTTTTTGCCTAACTTGGATACGAATTGCATTTTACGCCACCAACAATCATTTGTTAATATTTGAAAGTTTGTGTGGGTCACATGAGCTGATATTAATTAAAACCCTTAAAAAGGGTCAATTGACGTGTCTCTTCATTCCATCGATGCACAAACATGGCCACATGCACATCGATACATCAACCCTTGTTTGAGATCGAAACTTGCAAGATATATATAGTTTTTTTATTTGGTTTCATCCTCCTTAATTAGGCAAGTGTTTTTGGGTCATGTATTATATATAAAAGTGGATGAGGGTTCCCCGTTTAGGTTAGCGAAGAGGCCGCGCCTTTAACTCTGATGAGCGTAGCTTCATCAGATATCTTGTGCAGTTTCAAACATTTTCCTATTAACGTACATTTGTATATTGGCCGAGTATAAGGCCCAGGTGTGTTAGATTATTTTTCAAGTTATTCGAAAATCATATGTTGCGTTTATCATTCCAGTATTGCATCAAATCATAATCGCTCTCTAAAATGAATTTATTATAAAAACGCTCCTCCTTCCTTAAACCTTAGAACTAGTCGGTTTTCAGAGCCTACACCTCATGTTTCTTTTTCTTGCAGCCATGGGTTGTTGATGATAGCCCTCCAACATCTAAAACACCCCTATGTATTCATGATGAGGCTTTCGCGTCGACCATTAAACTGGTTATTTTTTTTATCTAGATAAACTTAATTACAATGCGTTGAGTGTACTATTTTAACGACATTGTCCCGCCTTCAGAGTACTTCACTATTGAAAAACCTGGTGTAAACCCCGTTGATGCTCCTAGCGGGAGCACTCCTCCATTTGATCCCAACAATGATCAATATTCCTCGGTGACATTTAAACTTAAGACCCACTTTGAGAATATGAGGGCATTCTAAACACTAAACCATCTTAGACCATCCCAATGTATACACCAAAATAGCATATTTGATGTTAATTTTGGCGTGCAACATTTTCCAATAAGTTTTACACCAAATTAGGTGCTAAACGAAAGCTCCGCACAAAATATATTATAATCATTTTGTTTTATAGTTATGTCAAACTATAAAATTGACTATATTAAAATTTATCTATAGAAAGCTCTTGTCTATACTTTTAAATTCACGTTTATGCGATTTTTTGTAAGACATATATTATGTGTTTTGAAGACAAAAATTATACTCTTTTAGCTTTATATTAATGTGCTAGAATCCAGAGAAATGGTATGCAAAACAAATAAGTAAATATTAAACATTTGAGAATAGTGATATGGTGTGAGAACTTGGTGTCGACATTGGAGGTGCAACATCGTTGGTGTGAGCATATTCTAGAAATAGCGACATAGATTGCGACATGAAATGGTAAAGTCGCTAAGTTTTAGCGATGTATAATACGAAGTCGCTATAGTTGTCGCTAGGTTTAGCGACGAGTTTTTACAAGTCGCAAAAACTGCGACTCGTTTATAGCGACTAACCACCTAAGGTTGCTATATACGTCGCTGGCATCAAATATGTCGCTAAACACGTCGCTACAGAAGTCGCTAAAAGGCTATTTTCTTGTAGCATCACACAAGCTTTATGTTAATTATCTAGCCCATAGAGCAAAAAGTAATTCTAAAACTAGTATTAGAGAATATAAGTAAGTTTATAATAGTGTTGCAACATAATTAAGAGAATTCTATTTTCCCGTGATTCTATTAGACTGAAGCAAGGAACACGAGATAATAAAGATTACAACGTTGTTTAAAGACCAGAAATTGGATCATTGATCAACTCTTCAAAAACGTTCGAAAATTTCTGCTATTAAATAATCGATCAAGTGCGATATAATATGTTAAGTGATAATAAAAATTCTACAAGAGAGCATGGAATAAAACATATCAACACAAAGCAATTATAAGCATATTGCAAATATAAACACAAAACAATAAGTGAATCAGAGATCAAACTGGATACGACGATTTATGTGGTTTGGCATGAAGCTCTTCCTCGCTCTACTCCACTCGCCGAGTTTCTGGCTCGAGAGTTACTTCATTAAGTCAACAAGCTCCTTTCTCGGTGAAGAAAACCTTACAATGTCGCTTACAAGTTTACCGATACTAAGTTAGATATTAAATATTCTTCGGGTACAACCAACCCTTTATGTTTTATGGCCTAAACATAACAAAATTATTACCCTTGTGTTTTAAGGCCTAAACACACTAAACCATCTAACCTCTATTTTAAAATATAATAGGTGATACAAGGTGTTGTATGATGGTGATACATGATGTTGTAGAATAATGATCCAAGACATGGTTGTATAATGGATATGAATGACTAATCTAAATAAAAATACCTCTAAGCTTGATATAATTGATCTTTTCTTGATAATAATCCTCAAATAAGTGATCCCTCAACCATCTTGCAATTGCTCAGATTAACAATTGCATTGAACCTTTTGGTTTGGGCCTACGTCTGGAAAGTAGTATGCAGCTGGTTGAGCAAATCAAAGGCTTCAACACCATGACTAGCAACATGGAATTAGCCGCGGGCGCTGGGCCGAGAGATTCTCTAGGACATACCATTTTCGTTCATGTCGGAGTACAATCTGAATATTCCTCTCCCAGTCACTAAAGTTAGGCCCAGTGAGTTTGTCCTTCTCAATTACAAAGCGAAGTGACAAAGGTTTGTTGTTGTTATTGTTTGCTATCTACAGTTTAATGAAGTCAACTTTAGTGAATTCAATCTTTTATTGTGATGGCTACTAGGCCCTATAATTTCACACATTCAACTAGGATCTGGAAAAGGTCATTACAAGACACCATGCTAGGGCGTAACCTATCTTGTAAAGTTTTTCAAGTAGGTATTTTATCATACCAATTTCCTCCCTAAGACAACACATAGATTTGAGACTCCATCACCATTTGGGTGTACTTAGTATCATCATGCAGCCTTGGGTCCGCTATGGCAGAAGGCTAATAGACTCTACCATAAGCGCAGTGACTTTGCAATTCATTGATCTCTGTTAGGGCATATGGCCAATGAATCAACGAAACCACCTCTCCTGCATCAGCCATGTACCCACAAATACCGTGCTAGGGCATCATCTATTTGCAGTGTCTGAGCTAAGAGAGTGGACATGCATATAAATGGCACACCAGTCTAACATTACATATAGGGCAAGACTTTTTCAGACTCATTGATGAGGTGTAATTTCATGTGTTTCTATGTGGTCATTTAGCCTCTAAACTCTTACATATTTGATCATTTATTGCCTTAAATCATTTCTATTTAATTTTTAGGTACTTGAATGCATTTGTTGGAAAAGGACGCACTTTGGGCTCGATTGAATGGAAAAATGAAGAAAATGACAAAATAAGAAGGCCATGTGATGGCGTCACGAGCCACAACTGATGTCGTCATGTGGGGTAGCTGACTGCTAAGTGTGTGGAGACGGCCTAAGAGGACGACGTCAAGTGATGGTTGACGGCGTCATAACTCCAAAGTGACGTCGTCACAACTAAGTTGGTGTAAGAACGTAACCTTAATGGATGGCGAGCTACAACTATAAGGTGACGTTCTCAAAATCAGAAATCTATAAATATAATCGCATTGTTTTTATTATTGGGTGTGCAACTTTGGAGGAACTTATACCACCGAATCCTAGTCGGTTTTAGCAGCTTTTTAGGCCTTTTTGGCCATTGAAGAACTCATCTATTATTAAGATAAGTTATTTAATCAATCATTCAATCATGTCTAAGTGTTATTGTTTGATTTGTTTATTTGCTTCTCTTTGTATTACTATGCTACACTAAATTGATTATCATTTACTTAGGTTCGCATGAAACCTAGTTGTTAATTTCTGTGGAAAACTAGAAGGGGGTTTGAATATGTTAATACAAATAAACCGTAAAAACGTTTATTAATATTTTGCGATCTCTTTGTGTTTTGTTGATAACATATATAATGTTGTCTTAAGTATAATTATAAGGATACATGTTATTTTTGTAAAGCATTTACATATAATCTTTTAAATACAAAAATGTAGTAACTAAAGCATTTGTTGTAATAGTTAATTAGGATGGGTAAAAATCACAACCCATGGATCTTAACCCATACCCAAAGAGACTTGATACAATGTATACTTAGATACATTGAATCTAGATATAACCCATGGACCAACCCATGACCCATAACCAAAAAACCCATGGGCAAAGAGGAGCGTTCCACGGATCCCTAGCCTTGTGCTAGCCGGATCCCAAGTGGAAGGGATCCGTGGGATCCGTGAGAACAGTGAGGAAATTTGCCTATAAATAGAGAGTCATTTCTTCATTCTAACTCACCCCTCTTCTTACTAAATCTCTCATACACTCTCATTCTCTTCTAACATATAGATCACTAGATCTAGAGAGTTGTTCTTCTTTTCTTTCTATTTGTGATCCTCATATATGTCCTTCTCTAAGGTGAGATCACGAGCATTCTACAAGTCATCCAAGCAAGGGGTCCTTGATTGATTTGTCACTCCGCAAGATTTCTGTAGCGAAGATCTTGTATTTGATATTTCACATATTTGTTGTGTAATAGTTGTGTTGGTTTGGTCCACCGTGCTACGGACTCGGTATCTAGCTTTGTACCGGATAAAGTGTAAGCAACGTTGTGAAGGCTTCTCCGCCAAGTGAAGGAGTTTGTTGACATAGTGCTTGAACTCTCGAGTAGGTGACTCGGGGAGTGGAGTAGGGCAAGGAAGGTGTCCTTGTAGCCGAACCACTATAAATCGGTTGTGTCATTTCTATCCCTTACCTTTATTTATTTGCTTGCATTATCATTAGATCTATACGTTCTCAACATCCATACGATTTCACATAATATCGAATCTAAAGTTTTTGAAATCAACTTAAAATCGGCAAAACTATTTAACCCCCCCTTCTAGTTTTCCAGAATTGGCATCAAGAGCTAGGTTTATAAAAGTTTTAAAATAAAATTGTATTTTAAAAACTTTTTGATCACTATGGGTTCTGAAAATTATAAGGAAGGGCAATCTATGCAACGACCACCACTACTTGAAACTAATGGTTTTATATATTGGAAAAATAGATTTGAAACATATGTGAAGTTTAAAGATATTGATCTTTGGTACATTATTGTTGAAGGTGATTTTGAGGCTACCTCAAATGATTATAAGGGAAATTTAGTTAACATACCTCATGATAAACTAAATGATGAAATGAAGAAAAAGCTTTCGAAAAATAGTGAAGCAAAAATGGTTTTATATAATGCTTTACCGAAAAAGGAATTTGAAAGAATTTCCTTACTCAAAACCTCTAAAGAAATTTGGAATTCTTTAGTTGTAACTCATCAAGGCAACGAACAAGTTAAAAATAATAAAATTGATTTATTTGTTCAACAATATGAACAATTTTCAATATCGGATGAGGAAACTATAGATCATTCATTTGCTAACTTTAATACTATTATTACATCTTTACAAGCACTTGATGAATCTTTCTCTAGCCGTAACCATGTTAGAAGATATCTAAGGGCACTTCCATCGAAGTGGAGATCTAAGGTGACGGCGATTGAAGAGTCAAAAGATTTGACAACTCTCACCCTCGATGAACTCATAGGCAACCTAAAAGTCTACGAGCTTGTCCTTGCTAAAGATTCCGAAGCCTCAAAGGTGAAAGAGAAACACAAATCTCTTGCCCTTAAATCCAAAAAGGCTTCGAGCGATGAGGAGAACTCATCTTCGAGTAGTGACGACGAAGAGTACGCTATGGCGGTAAGGGACTTTAAAAAGTTCTTTAGAAGAAAGGGTAGATACGTCAAACAACCGTATGACGATAAGAAAGGCTTTCGGAAAAGCAAAGAGGACGAGAAGCCAAAGGATGATCGTACTTGCTTTAAATGTGGGGACCCAAACCACTTTATTAGTAAGTGTCCCAAACGGGATGATCAAAAGGCGTTCGTAAGCGGAACATGGGAAATGAGCGACGAGGAAGACGAAGAAATTTGCCTCATGGCAAACGACGAGGTATGTCACGAATACTATAGTAGCTCATCACTTGATGACGACTCATTGCATAATGAATATGATAAACTATGCAATATTAGCTTAAAACTAATTAACAAAAACAAGCTTTTAAAGAGTCAAAACCAACGTTTAGATAAAGAAGTCATAGAATTAAAAGCAAAACTAAAACGTTTGGAAAAGGGTAAAATAGCAAGTGGTGAATGTGAACTTTGTGTTCAACTTCAAACACTAGTTGATCATTTAGATTCTAAAATTGCTAGAATGAGTACAAACACCTTAGATACAATACTCGATGGTGTTAAAACCGACAACAACCAAAAGGGTCTAGGTATACAACAACTTGATCCATCAACTAGTGAAAATAAAGAAACAAAATTTGTTAGAGAATTAGAAAAACCAGCCACTGTTGTGGCGGATCCCCTAAAAAGGGAACCGGCTAGTGTACAAACTGGGATCCGTGGATCTGCTGTGACAACTAATGGTAATAACATAGCCTCTTCATCTAGAACCGAGTTCGTTATCGTAAATAGGAAGAAACCAACTCATGTCACCACTAGACATCCACCTCCAAAATATAATCCTACTTTTGCAAGAAACAAAGCACCATCTTTTCAAAAACATAATGCACCTAGGAGACCTAATAACGTTTATCCAAGAAGTAACCATCAAATGGGATGGAACCCTAATATGCAAAACGGTTTCTCTTTTCAAAACTTTGCTCCATGGAATGCATACTCATCTTATCCATACATGTCTAACATGAATGGAATGTTTAACACTAATGGACCCATGAACAAATGGGGACCAAACTTTTGAGTTTATTATTGTTTTAGGTGTGCTTAAAGGTCGACCTAGACCCCGATGAATGGGTCAAGGATAGCGGGTGCACGAGGCACATGACCGACAATAGGGATCTATTCTCCACGTACGAATCCTTCAATGGAGGTAATGTGGTGTTTGGAAATAGCAAAAGTAGAATCATCGGCAAAGGTACGATTTTCTAACAAATCTCTAACCATTAACGATGTGTGTCACGTAGAAAACCTAAACTTTAATCTCTTAAGTATAGGTCAAATATGTGATAAAAAGTGCAATGTACTTTTTACCGAAACCGGTAGTAAGATACTTAAAAATGGCATAACCATAGGAAGAGGAATTAGGAAACATGGAGTCTATGTCATTAAAATCGGTAATGAACCTAAAGACAAACTATGTCTTACCTCTATGGATGATACTTCGACCTTATGGCATCGAAGATTGGGTCACGCCAACATGCGACTTCTTCAATCGCTATCATCCAAAGATCTAGTAAGAGATCTACCTAAGTTAAAATATGAACATCATTTTTGTGATGCTTGTAATATAGGAAAACAAGCTCATTCGAGTCATAAAGCTAAAAACATGGTGTCCACAACTAAGTGTCTAGAATTACTACATATGGATTTATTTGGTCCATCCGCTATCCAAAGTTATGGAGGCAACTACTATACTTTGGTACTAGTGGATGACTACTCTAGGTATACTTGGACAAAATTTTTAAAGAACAAAACGGAAACCTTTAACTATTTTGAAATATTAAGCAAAAAGATCCAAAGACAACTAGGAAAACCCATAGTGTCTATTAGGACGGATCATGGTAGGGAATTCGATAATGAAGTGCAATTCGGAGCTTTTTGTGACGCTAATGGTATTACTCACAACTTCTCGGCTCCACGCACTCCACAATTGAATGGGGTAGTAGAAAGAAAGAATAGAACTCTACAAGAAATGAGTCGAACCATGCTTAATGAACAATCCATACCTCAAAAGTTTTGGTGTAATGCCGTTGATACTTCAACGTATATACTCAATCGAGTCTTGATTAGACCAATCTTAGGAAAAACTCCATACGAGTTATTTCGAGGCAAAAAGCCTACGTTAAATCACCTTAGAGTCTTTGGTAGTAAATGTTTTATTCTTAACACTAAAGATTACCTTACAAAATTTGATCCTAAATCAACCGAAGGTATCTTTTTAGGTTATTCGCCAAATAGCAAGGCTTACGTCATATTAAACAAAGAATCAATGAAGGTAGAAGAGTCATTAAATATAAAATTTGATGAAAGTCCACCCAAACCCTCTCCACCTCTTGTCGATGACGAGATTATAGAAAGTGAAGCCATAGTAATAAAGAAAAAGATAAGTGAAGAAGAAGAACCTCTAAGTGATAAAATAGTAAACATTAAAGAGTCCAAAGATCACCCCGTAGATAAAGTCATAGGAAAGCTAAACGAACGAACATTAAGGTCTCAAGTTCAAAACCAAAGTAGCTTGTTTTGTTTCGTTTCAACCTTAGAACCTAAGAATACACAAGAAGCCATAAAAGATGAAAGTTGGGTAATGGCTATGCAAGAAGAACTAAATCAATTTGTTTCTAATGATGTTTGGACACTTGTCCCTCCACCTAGTAATCAAACCATAATAGGAACCAAATGGGTTTATAAAAACAAATTAGATGCAAACGGAGTAGTGTCTAGGAACAAGGCTAGACTCGTTGCTCAAGGGTATAACCAACAAGAGGGAATAGACTTTGATGAGACCTATGCCCCCGTGGCTAGATTAGAGTCTATAAGAATACTTATTGCGTATGCTTGTGCTAATGATCTAAAGCTTTATCAAATGGATGTCAAAAGTGCTTTTCTAAATGGTGTCATAAATGAAGAAGTATATGTAGCTCAACCTCCGGGCTTCATTGATTTTGAAAAACCCAAACAGATGTATAAATTAAAGAAAGCCCTTTACGGTCTTAAACAAGCTCCAAAAGCTTGGTATGATAGACTCAAGTCATTTCTAGTTAAACACAACTACACCATGGGGTTAGTTGACAACACACTTTTTACTAAGAAAAGAGAGTCACATATAATCATAGTACAAATATATGTAGATGATATTATATTCGGATCCACTTGTCAAGACATGTGTGATGATTTCTCTAAAATCATGCATGACGAGTTCGAGATGAGTATGATGGGAGAACTTAATTTCTTTCTTGGTCTACAAATAAAACAAGTAGAAGATGGTATCTTCTTTAATCAATCTAAATACATCAAGGAGATGTTAAAGAAATTCGGTCTAGAAGAGTCAAAACCAATTAGGACTCCAATGTCATCCGACACCATACTCACAAAAGACGAGGACGGAGAATCCTTTGATAATACTAAATATCGTGGCATGATAGGTAGCCTTCTCTACCTCATGGCAAGTAGGCCGGATATCATGTTTAGTGTTTGCTTATGTGCTAGGTTTCAAGAAGACCCTAAAATATCACACCTAGAAGCCGTAAAAAGAATATTTAGATATATTAAGGGTACAACACAATTAGGATTATGGTATCCTAAGGGCACGGGAGTATAAACAATTGTATATGCAGATTCTGACCATGCAGGTGATTACGTTGATAGAAAAAGTACAAGTAGGGTATGTACTTTCATGGGATGTTGTTTAACATCATGGTTTTCTAAGAAACAAACGGCTCTAGCAATATCAACAACCGAAGCCGAGTACGTCTCTGCCGGCAAAGCATGCCAACAAGCACTATGGATGAAACAAGCGTTAATAGACTACGACATTCATTTAAGCGACATAGCCATTCTATGTGACAACAAAGGTGCCATCGACTTAAGCAAGAATCCGGTATTGCATTCTCGCACCAAGCATATAGAGATTCGTCATCACTTCTTAAGAGACAATGTTCAAAAGGGGAACATTTCTATTGAGAAGGTAGCATCCGAAGATAACATAGCCGACGTCCTCACCAAACCGTTGAAGCGGGAACAATTCAACCTACTTCGTCTTGGTCTTGGTTTAATGGAACACACGTCGTAATTTATTTTGACTCTACAAGGTATGTAAACACTAGCCTTCTTCCTTCTGAGTCTAGGATCTCTATTTCACGCACAACTCACAAACAATACGGGAATTTTCAAAACCCAAAGATAAGTTTTTTCACTTATAGCTTTCCTATTTTTTTTTATATACACATTTTCAAAGAAAACCTACTTTCACAATATTTTCTAAAAGGATGATACCTTCCCGTATCAATTTCACGAAAGAAATTTCTCACGTCTAGGACAAATCGCTTTTTCATTATTAATACAAAGTAAAAATCCGTTTTCATTGCATCTCATGTCTTTTGAATGCTAAAGGGGACGCATAACTAATATGTGTTTTCGGGTACATTCATTTAAGCAAAAATGAATTAGGAGCATTGATAACACAATGTTACGTACTTATGTACCAAATGTTTGTTTTCGGGTTATCTCAATTAGGATTTATTTTTCTCTAGTTATTTTCTTTTCCTTTTTAGAGGTCGAGAAAACCGCAACTCCAAATAGTTTGCATATAGGCACACAATAGGCAAAAATGTTTTCAAAAAGAAAAATTTTGTGCTGCCTGAATCACCAGACCCACGGATCCCAGCCTTCATGCTGGACGGATCCCTCAAAGGAAGGATCCGTGGGATCCGTGTATACAGAATCTGTT
This sequence comes from Chrysanthemum seticuspe, assembly GCA_019973895.1. Classification (NCBI taxonomy): domain Eukaryota; kingdom Viridiplantae; phylum Streptophyta; class Magnoliopsida; order Asterales; family Asteraceae; genus Chrysanthemum; species Chrysanthemum seticuspe. The sequence goes on from BPTQ01000008.1 coordinate 23,501,371, forward strand.
TTCAACTTCTATTTTTGTCACTTTGGATGTAAAATCCACATTTGCTTCATTTTTGGGAGTATGCTATTTAATGCTTGTGTTCTCATGATCACATGCCTGGAATTCATATCTAATCATTAGATTTTAATCCACATTTTGGGTCAAGCATTCATTACAATGTGTTGTTTTTCTATATATATAACTCCCAAAATGCTTGCATACTCCATCTCCTTCTGTTAGGAATTAGAAATTCCCGGTATTAAAGAGTCGGTCACCTCAAGTATATGTAATCGTTAGAAAGCTCGTAGTCGTAGTTCTTTTAAGTTAAGTAGTAATTTAGTTAAGTAACACCGTGGAGGACGGACGGGTCTTTACCCACTGTATGCCTGATCCACAGCCCAAAGTGTGGCGAGTTATGTAAGACTATAAATACTCTCTACCTTCCAAGGTAGAGAGTTGGAGCTCATAATAAGATCTTTCACTTTCTCTCACTAAGTTCCCTAAACCTCTAACTTTCTCTCTCTAGAATTCCATCTATATGCTACTTTGTGTTATGGTTTGATGTGTATGTGAAAAGTTATATCTAACAATTGGTATCAAGAGCCATGGTTAGATCATATCTTGCACATCTTTGGATTTATAGTGGTTTTTATAGTGGTTTTTGAGTTTGAAAAAGTTTAGTGGTTTTTGCATCATTTGGTTGATTTCTTGTGTTAAAGTTTGGATTTTGTTAGTACTTTTATGTTTAGAATCATCACAAGTGTGTAGGTTATCATTTGGCAAGCTTGAATCATCTTGGTTGGGTTGTTTTTGGATTGAAAAGTGATGGTTATATGGTTTTTCTTGCTAGCGACTTAGCTCACGGATAAGTTTCTTCGTAGCGACTTGCTTTACAAAATTGTAGCGAGTTACAGCTTTAAACCTAGCGAGTTAGATCTAGCGAGTTAAAGTACAAGTAGTGGACTCTCCACTACGAGTAGCGACTTGGTGGTAGCGACTTGGTCTGTAGCGAGTTGCTCTTTAGCGACTTGTTTCTCTAGCTACTTGTGTAGCGAATTACTGCCAAAATTTTGCTAGCGACTTGAGCCCTAGCGAGTTACTACATAGCGACTTGCTTTTTGTCTAGCGACTTGGGACTGTAGCGACTTAGTGGTGTAGCGAATTAAGTGTTAGCGACTTAGCACTTAGCGACTTGGTGACTTAGCGACTTGGTTCAAGGGTTATAGCGACTTGGTTGATTTTTACGAAGAAGAGGTTTGACCAAAGTTGACTTTTTACGTCAAAACTTAAAACGGCCATAACTTTTGATCCGTAACTCCGTTTTCAGCGAAATACCTGTCAAAACGACCGGAACAGCCTGAATATTGTGAAACGAATTTTTCGAGGCCCAAATCCACTCCGAAAGGAAGTTATTGAGCTTTTAAGTTTTTAGACCTAAAAATTCTCCGTAAAAACGTGCATCAACCAATCCAAATCTCAACCAATCAACATTTCAGCCTTTCCTACGAACAATCTAAAGTCCTATCACACAATCTTCTTTCATCGTATCATTCCATCGGTCATCTTAACACCCTCTACTGGTCATTGCTTAACGGTTTCGTCTTGATTTTAGTAAAATCCCGCGAAAGATTCTATTTCTCGGTTTAAATCATAGACGTGTAAAATCCCGTGCATCCTTCCACATCATGTCTTACTCTACTGACCCAGTGATTTCAGAAGTGCTTAAACTGTATGATGTTGTGGACAACAATGATAATGTATGCTACACTGAACGATTAAAGATGATTGAATTAAGCAATGAGGATGTGAGATCTCCGTGTTCAGAATCTAATGAGAGAGAATTGCACCAGTCCAAGCTACAGAATGCCATGCAAATGAAATGCAGCATTGAGCCCTATCAGCTACTTCATCTGCACCTCATTCAGTTGTTATCCATAGCTGGGGATCGAACATGTAGTGCTCTTTTCCGCCAGAACTTACCTACATTGACAAGAAGCTTGTTGTTGAACTTAGAACATTTAAAGCTGCAACTTACTAATAAAGAGGTTCAAAAGGATGGTTCCAGTGCAGCTCTTCAAGTAATCTACAAACAATTTCAGCCATTCATCAGTGGGGAATATTCAGCAGATTACAATCAACACTTGACTGGAATTTCCTTCAAAAAACATACTGGAATGGAAATTCAGGAATTCATTGAGACATTTATCCAACTCATGGATAATATGAAAAAGTTCATTGAAGAATCTGCACAAAAGAATGAAGACGTGAAGGAGTGTCAGGTGCAGTTGAAAGATTGTTGTGATAAGTTGGGTAATGTATCTGGTGAAGAATCGGGTGGTGCTGAATGCAGAATGTTAGAGAAAACAAATAATGATGAGTCGGACAATGCTAAAATAGAATCTTCATGCTCATGTCCACAAGAGAGAGAGGTGCACCAGTCACAACCCGTGCAAGCTAATGCAAAGGAACGCTACATGGAAGCTTCGGATGTACCCACGATAGAGATGCACCGGCCACAACCTGTGCACGTTAATGCAGAGGAAACTTGCATGAAAGTTTCTGCAGTACCTAGGTATGCATCTTCTTCTCAAAATGATGATTATGGATTGCATGAGTACACTACATTTGTGCCTGATGATTCCTTGACCACTGAACTCAATACCTATAAGGATCAAGTTGCCATATACGAACAGCGTGCTAAGTTTGAACTTACCACTCGTGAGCAGGAGATGGATATCCAAATGCGTACAATTATTAGAAAAAGTAATTTTAGAGAAGAAGTATTAAAACAAGAGTTAAACTCCTTACAAGAAAAGCTTTCCAAAACTGCTAAGCAAAAACACGAACTTCAAGAAAATGTTAAAATGCTTAAGCAAGAATTCAAGGCTAAGGAATCAAAACTTTTGAATGATTTTTCCAATCTAAAAACTTTGAAAAACAAGCTTGAAAATAAGTTGTACGTACAAGGGAATACCATTCAAACTGCTCACATGATCACTAAGCATCGAGTCTTAAGCGATAAGCATAGCATTCCCCTTGTTAAGGAACCAAATCCAGAAGTAATTAAAAAGGCTAGAAATGCTCATAAGGTGCTTTATGATGGTAATGAAATCCTTAAGCCTAGGCAGAAACCTAGTTGCGTTGAGTGCACTGAGGAAGATAAGAAATCTGATGAAGTCACTAGGGAGAAAATGAATAAGAAGTTAGAAGATCCTGTGTGTAAAAAGAATAACATAACGATCAAACCCCATAATTACACTAAAGAAAATTGGATCTCCTTGAACAAGTTTAAGCCTCAGACTCTATTAACCCCTGAACAAGTGTTCTGGAAAAAGGATATGGAAATGCAAAAAGCTGAAAATCTTGTTGAAAAGAATCCCCCTTGTAGGAAACTGCCTAAATCAACTGTGTATCCTCCTAATACACCAATGCACTTAGTTCCTAGATCTCTTGCCACTAAAAGCAAGACCTTAATCAGTGAATATGTTATCTTTCAACTATTTGTTGATTTTGAGAAAACTTGTAAGAAAAGGATCACACCCACCGGTATAACTGAAGGGGAAAGGGGTTTTGAGCAAACTAAAGAATGCTATTTAACTGAGGTCATGCCTTTCTTTAAACAACTAAAAGATCAATTTGAGAGTCTTAAAAAGGGGACACATTCTGATATTAAAGAAATGGAAAAGGTATTTGATGCAATGATTGTTGAGGTTAGTGACTATGAGAGAGAATTAAAATATAGTGAGATTGAAAGGAAGAACTTGCATACACTGAATGAGAATCTGATTTCTGAATGTATTGCTCAAGATGTGTTTTTCACTGCTACAAATTGTTCCATTAATGCTTCTCAATTTCATGAATTATCTGTTGCTCTGAAAGTCTCCCATGATCGTGTCATTGAGCTTGAAACAACAAATTCAAAATTGCATGAGAAAATAGAACAGGATGATCATGATAACTTGGTCAAACATTATTCTAAATTAGAAGTTGAACATCTTGCTTTGCAATTAAAACATCAACATCTCAAAGAAAATGTTAAAACCTCAAATATCAAGACATCCTCTGATGCTCCTGAGTTTGATGCAGTTTTTGAAATTAGCAAACGTGATGAACAAATTCGAGCTCATTATAACACGATCAAAAGATTGAAAGCCCAAATTTCACAACTGAAAGGTGAAAAGAAGGATGTGACTGGTTCCCATATGCCTCCACCTTTAGATTCTCAGAATTTCCAACTTCAAAACATAATTGATAACTTGCAAAAGGAAAATGATTGTTTTAAAGCTGAAATTTCAAAGGTTAATGATCAAAACAAAGAGTTATGTGATTCATTTAAAGTTAATCATGATAAACAAATTGAAAAGATAACTTCTTTACTTAACGATATTGAGAATCTGAAGCGTGAGGTGAAAGGAAAGTTGCCAATCCCAAATTGCAAATACTCTGTTCCTAAGGTTTCTGCTTGTGATAAATATGCTATCGATATGTTATATATTCCCCCGCCCATTAGGAATAATGAACTTGCACATAAAGCATATCTCTCATACCTTAAGGAAAGTTTGAAGGGTCTCCGTGAGATTGTTGAAGATGAAAGATTAGAAAAACCTTTTGATAGTACTATAGCCTATGCCTGCATGGATGCCAAACGATCTCAGGAACTCTTAGAGTATGTAATTGTCACAAGTCCGAAATCTAGCAATAGGCGAGATAGAATAGTTGTGCCTTGTTCTATGCCTAAAGCCAAGCATGTGACCCTTGATATGCCTTGTTCCATGTCAAAATTCAAGCAAGCAACCTTTGATGTGCCTCCTAGAACTTCAGATCCCAGCACTTCTAGACCAGAAATGCAGAAAGTAATGAAGCCATGTAATGTTCCCATCGTTACTTCTACAGATGTTAAGATTGACACTAAAGTTAGCGGGTCAAAACCTAGAAGCAATGCAAAGAAGGATAGGATTACGCAAACTAAAAGTGTTCATGATAAGGAAGTGAAAGAACACCATAGGGACAAGAAGTTTGATTTGAACAAAAAGAATCGTGTTAGTTCTAGTATTAGCTCTAAGCTTACTGAAATTAATTCGAGGCCTCATGCTGTCTGTAAAACATGTAAAAAATGTTTATTTTCTGGTAATCATGATAAATGTGATGTGTTATTTCTGAGGTCTAAGATTCATAACCCAGTTAAGAAAGTTTGGAGAGCGAAACAGATTAAGCAATCTTGGAAACCTACAGGGAATGTGTTTACAAATGTAGGATTTCAGTGGAAGCCCACAGGTCGAATATTAACGAATGGCAAACCTTACCCCTTAGCTAGATCCACTATGCCTAGAATAGTGCCTGTTAAGGTTTGGAAGCCAACTGGTAGAATAATCCCATTAAGCACAAAATGTCATTTGACTAAGTCTGATGCTTCTACTAGTTCAGCTCCTAGGGATAATGCCATTGCATCTAGGGTTTCTGCTGATTCAAAGACTGTTTGTGCTAACCAAAAGGAACCCATCAGTACGTGGGGATCCAATGTTTCCAATTCTCTGTCCTCGTCTGTTGTCCAAAGCAGGTCGTACAAATCGTCCCTTGGTATTTGGATTCGGGCGGCTCTTAACATATGACAGGGCTCTTAACTATGACGTCTGTTCAAATCAGTTCAGGCCTCGTACTTCATCATTATGGCGTCTGCAGATAACACTTCAGGCCCCGTTCCTCAAAGAAAAGAAAGGTGTACGCTTCAGTGCGCTTTATCTTCTTAAGAAGAGAAATCTTCATGTTTATGACCATTCTCATCGACATTCTTCATCAACATGCTTCATGCTTTTTCCATGCGCTTCAGTCATCAAGTGAACCGGATTACTGATAATTACTCTTATTCCTCTTGCTCAATATAATGAAGATGGCGACATCATGTGCTAATTTTGTGGGGGAGAAGTGTGAATATAATACATTTGGATGATAATCACTTGGTTAATCAAGAATGGCATCTCTGTATGCAATTCTTGAGGGGGAGAAGAAGTGTGAATTTTTTGCATGGTTGACTGATATTTGAGAATATATGGTCAAACGGCTCCTAACCCATGTAAGAACCGAGATTCTTCTTATCGGATCATCTTCACATGTAGTTTCTTCCAAGAGCCGTTGGTTGACATCTTCACACGGGCTGATATGATTAAATGACAAAGTGCTTCTAGTTGCTGGGCTGATTTCTTTGATGAACATCTTTCTGTTCTTGTTTGATTGGGAGGGATTTTAATTAAGGGGATTTGCTATTTACAAGTTAACGGGAATGCCTTTGGTGTGAAGAAGATGTTAACTGTCTATTTCCCCATTCGGATAATCTTGAAGAAGGTCGAGTCTACAGTCTAATCTACATTTGAAAGCTACATGATTAGAAGACTAAAGACGAATTGCATTTGATGATCTAAAGACTTCTTCTTAATCCGGGCTGAGAAGAACACTTGAAAATCTTCGTCAGTTTAGGGGAGAGCACTAATTGGGGAAGATTGAAAAGCCAAAATTTAATCCCCAATTAGACTTGCTCAGATTCTTTAGCAATGATTCATTACTTGATTTTTGATGACTCTCTTTCAACGCCTAATGCTTCACTTACTAAGGATAAATGGGATTTACTGTTTGGGATTCATTGTTTCAAGATATGTTTGATGGGTATTTCCAACCGCTAGCGAATGTTGATCATCCAACAAGTACAACTCAGACTACTCAAGAAGCCCAATCTCCAGTTATTCCTTTAGGCGTTGATAATGACTATCAGAATATTGCAGTTGCAATCTTGAATAATGATCCGCTCTTTGGTATTCCTTTGCCAAATCTTCACGGATTATTGTTCATGAATAATGATCCGCTCCTTGGTATTCCTTTGCCAAATCTTCGCGGATTATTGGTCCTCACAATGTGCATGCTATAAATCAACCACATGAACATTAAGGAAAATGACTTCCTCATCCGCTCAAAGACATTATTGGTGAATCTTCCAGATCAGTTTCTACATGAATACCTTAAGGAAGAATGCATTAATGATGAGGAAATCATCTGTTCCGGTTCATTCAGTGGGTCAATGTACATCCGATTGTATGTTTATTCACGTGGTGGGCATTTGACACAAGTTGATTACTTCAGAGTTAATCATTTATCACTTATTTGAGATTGAAGTTGACTTTCACAAAGGTGTGTTCTTATTTGATATCTTGCTCGGGCTTATGAATTTGAGTTGAAGACTTGGTTTATCTAGTTACCAGTAGTCGGGATGGATGTTTGAAGATCTGGTTAACTATCACTATTAGGAGTTACGTTGTTTTACTCAGTGTCACACGCATATGTCGTTGTGGATAATCGCAAGAGGTGTTAATGTCTCATACTTCGTTTGAGTATTGAGTACTTAGAGATTTGCTTGGAGCATAAATTCTCGACACCGTTCTTCCATCTTTAAGTGCAAGCTTAAGACACAAATGCGGGGAATTCGACTTCAGTTTCAAGTTTGGTATATCGGGTTTTTCTTCAACAGTGGTCACTTCAAATTGTCTACATATGGGTTGATAAAGATAGTCAGAGAGAGCTTATGTAGCAGTTGATTCTCACAGGATTCATTTGGGCTATTTGAGTTCTTCTCACAAGATTTCAAGTTTATGGATATATTATGTTTTGCCGATTCTGAGGTATCAAAACTATTTGGGGGAAGGATATATTATTCCAACTATTTGGGGGAAGTGGTCTCTGGAGACCTTTGGTTTTTGTTACTTCAGTGTTCTGTTGGGAGAAATGTGAGAAGAATATTTGGAACGTGAGATGATATTGCCTATCGACATCTTATATACGGTTTATGATAAAGTGCTTCCGGTTATATGCACAACATGTTCACTTGATCGAGCTAATTCAGTTATTTCAGAGTTGACATCCACAGAGATGATTAGTGACTCAACATGTTACATGGATGTCATCGTCTCTACTCTTGTTGGGTACATGTGTACATTATGTGCTGATTGGTTATATGTTATATAACTGGAATGCACTTGGTAAAATGAAGATGTTGATATATTGTTCCCCTAACTAGACAACTGGTCAATCTCGAAGAGTAAGGTATACCTCGGGGATGCACAACAGGTTTATGTGATCGGTCGTAATCAGTTAATCCGGATTTGATAACCACTGAGACGATCAATGTTTCAACCTGTTACTTCGGTGTTCTCGTGTTCTTCAGGGTGCTGAGCTACAAACAATGAGACCGCCTTGTATTCAACTCTACTTCTTAGGGAAATGGTCTTTATTCGATATTTGTCGGTTTGGGGGGAAGCTACCAAAGATTCATATTGAGAAGGCTCATGTCCAGACGATTTTCTTAGAAGCCTCGAATGCTTTGGTGGCGAAAGTTTAAGAGATGTTGATTCCTTTCTTCTACTACGTGCTGAACGATATCTTTATCTCGGTACTCATTTCATCATTCTCTTAAACTAATTTATCTCTTGTATATATCTATTCGAAAAACAAAATTCAAAATTATAAAACCTTCAAAAATCAAATAGAAAAATATAAAACTTTCAAAATCCATAAAAATTTGAAAAATTCGAAAAATCTTCAAAAAATATTGTCATTTTGTCATGTTTCTCTCGATTCGATAATATCTACGGTCTTGATGTTGTCATTCAAAGAATGACACGGGACTTTAGATGTTGTTCGAATTTTTATATAAAAAAAAAAAAAAAAAAAAAAAAAAAAAAAAAAAAAAAAATTCAAAAAATCAAAAAATATTTTTGGGAGAAAGAGAAATGGTTTATTGTCATCTTCAGGCAATAACCCGGTTTTAAAGAAAGAACAGAGCCATGTTTTACCATGTTTTCAAATCTTATGCTCTGATTCTATAAACTCCTATCTGCTGAAAACTAAATGCTTTGAAAAATAACTCAATCTCTATTTTTGATAATCATCAGGACTTATTTGTCAAAATCTCTATCTCTCAATCAACAACCTACGTCATTGATTGAGGGGGAGAATGATTTCAATTAAATTAAAAAGTTATTTGGCATTAAATTGTTTTCAAAAGATATACATGCATGGTTTTATAAATGGAGTTTAAAGTCTTAAAATCCGATCCTTATCAGTTCAAACGCTTTCACAATCAAGTCACAATTCTCCCTAAAAGCTTTCAAAATCAATTTAAATCTATACGAGATCACAATTCTCAAATGATTTGATAATTGTGATCGGGGGAGAATGTGTAATTTAAATTAGATTTAAACTGATATTAAGGTAAATGGTTTCACATGAATGAACATGCTGTCCCTCCCACATGTGACAAACGATTTCAATTTTTCAATGCACATGTTGAGGGGGAGCACCTATCTTAAACCTATGATTTGAAACGTGATCTTTTATCCCAATGTGCAGGTTCCCTCTAGTATGTGCAAAACTCTTTTCAAACCTCAAGGCACATATTAAGGGGGAGCAAAATTCATGGAAACCTCATCCTTCCCGGAAATGTTATACCCACTTGATCTATTGAGGGAAGTGATGTTGATATCTTTTAGAAAATTGTAATCAAAGAAGTTAATTCTTTCTCTTGCCTCCATGTGCTTAACATTTCTCAAATACTTGATGCACATGTTGAGGGGGAGTTCTCGTTCTAAAAATATCAAAAACAATTCAGGTACAAAATGCTTTGATAATATATCACAAGTATCTGAATTGATTTTCAAATGGTTTTTCAATTGGATTCAATGGCAGATGAACAATACCAAATAGACCGACCAACTTTACTTCATGTACGGTGATATAAGGATGATAAGGTTAGGTATTGGTTCCCATGATCCGCCAGAACCGGAGGGATCTACCCAGGGACAATCCACTAGTTAGTGTAGAAGTCCTTAGGTATGATGATAAAAGGAGAAAAGTGAGATATGGGAAGAGTGCAGACTAAGACTGAGCTAGTACTGGAATAAACCCAACAAGGTAATAGCTATGAAGTCTAGGTAAGCACTGAAGGGGTTGAAGAATTAAAAAGAATTGAATGAGAATAGGGTGAAAACAAATAGCCCTCCATTAATTCAACCTTAGGGCAGAAACCGGGTTCACTTCATATGCTACTGATGGTAACATCGGTATTGAAGACAAGACGTCATGGACCCAGTGACGCACTGCACTTTAACTTTCCAAACCACTCAAGTTCCTCTTAAAAGGGCTTGTTTCATTCTCACGGGGAACCGACATTATCTATCGACTTTCTCTTAGAGATGGTTGATATTGAAGAAGGAGACCCTCTCCCTAGTCTCCGTTATAGGATCCAAATATGCACAAATTAAGTCTAGAGCCACGAGATCATCAATTAATCTCACTAGGACACTTTCAATGAAGACTCTCTGTTTCACACAATGTGGAAAGAGAGATTATATCTTGAGTCCTACGCATTATCCTTGTGGTATTGCCAGAACATCTGAGTGATGTGTTTACACATTCACAATGAAGATGGAAAGCCTTCTGGAGCCAACATCAAACAAGCTCCTGGTAGGTGGCATGTGAGATCTATCATATAGATCAACCATGTGACAACTGAACAGAAACAATGGGGCGATTCAATTTCTTGAATCAATCCTGGTTCAGGTTAGGGATTGACGGATACCTTTGAAAAACCAGTCTTTGTGTTCAAAAACTCTTTTCTTTGGCACATCGACTGTGTACTCATTTTTCAAACCAAAAGGTATTTTTATGATTGATAATTGATTTTCAATAAAACCTTCGTTGTATTGCAAAAACAATTTCTATTGAGCAATACACGATTGTTTTTCAAATCTCTTTTCTTCAATCAGTGGACTTATAATTCGCTGGTTCACTCACTCCGTGTTGTCTTCTTTGAGATGTTCCGGTTTGAGAACAGCTAGAACAGCTGCGAAACCCTGTCAAGGAGATTCTTATGAATCCTACCTGATCACAGGCAGTACTTGTACTGATCAACGGGGAACCGTGGGCCGTGTACCTCAATTCAACGAAAGTGATCAAAGACACTTTCGTGCGATTTGTTGCTAACTGTTGTATGCAGGTACGCCCGACGTTTGCAGCTGATCAGAATGAAGCGGTCAATCCATAGCCGCATGCTCACTTAACACATTCATCTCAAAAGAAATCATGATTAGTGCATCAATGACTCTGATATTTTCACTCCATGCTTCTGCTACGCTGCTGCCAATATCGTGATTCAACAAATGCTTCCGCTACTCTGATGAGAAGATATCATGATCCAGAATGTGAGCATGTCGGTCCCAAAGTCACAACACCACAATGGATGTCTCAGTGATTGTCGATAGCTGATGATCTCAAATGATGGCTCAAAATTATCATCACGTGGATCAGTAAAAGACCTCCACTTGGAATAACCAAACATGCAATGTGAAGAATCAATGACTACGAGCTTAGGAGCAAAGGACTACATCAAGAATGCAAGATCAAGTGTTAGATTTAATATCTATTTGTATTCAATGTAATTTTAGTACATGATTGAGGTGACCTCCCTTAGGGGGAGATTGTTAGGAATTAGAAATTCCCGGTATTAAAGAGTCGGTCACCTCAAGTATATGTAATCGTTAGAAAGCTCGTAGTCGTAGTTCTTTTAAGTTAAGTAGTAATTTAGTTAAGTAACACCGTGGAGGACGGACGGGTCTTTACCCACTGTATGCCTGATCCACAGCCCAAAGTGTGGCGAGTTATGTAAGACTATAAATACTCTCTACCTTCCAAGGTAGAGAGTTGGAGCTCATAATAAGATCTTTCACTTTCTCTCACTAAGTTCCCTAAACCTCTAACTTTCTCTCTCTAGAATTCCATCTATATGCTACTTTGTGTTATGGTTTGATGTGTATGTGAAAAGTTATATCTAACACCTTCTCACAAACACACTTCATCATGTCATCCAAAAACCCTTTAGGAGAATCATCTAGTACAAACAATCATGATATCCAAACCTTTGTACTTCCACCATCCAAAATACCGCAATCAAATGCTAGGATATCCGAACGGATTAGTATCCGATCTTGTTGTTTAGCAAAACCAACCTCAAATGATTCATCCTCAACAAATAACTCACTACAAGATGCTTCCATTATAGCACCACCCTCATCACCAACAAGTACACCAACTTCATCACCACCTAAAATAACTCTTTTGGAACTCCTTAGGACTCCAACAAGATCTACCCAATCTAAAGAAAAAGAAATAGTCTTTTCAACACCCCCCACATCACCAAATACTATCTTTCAAGATCTTGAAACATCTCCACCTCTAGCTCCCATCACATTACAAGAACATTTAGGTTCTTTTCCACCACCACGTACAAACATTCCGGATTTTGATCCATATTTTCCTATTTTTCCACCACAACTTCCGCATAACTCAAATCAAAACAACCCGGAAAACTTCCGCACTCATTACCCACATCATTTACATTGTGAACACTGCCAATCCACTAGGGAAATTGCAATAGAAGTTAGGGAAGAAATGCGTTTCATACTCAACCTCATCCTTGATCGCATCAATACCATTACTCATCCAAACCTCCATCCATAACCTTATGCAAGCATGGAAGGAATCTCTACTACTATTTTTCACTTTTAGTTTTTATATATTTTTTTTTTTGTCATTTTCAAGAACAAGTCTTGTTCTTATTTTTACATGCTTGTAAGTGGCTTAACTACCACTACAATTTGTCGTTTTATTACAAGGCCTTGTTTACATACCTTGGCTCCCTATCTTGATTCTCGACAACCACAATATCATTTAAGCATGTTACTAACTCTTTTTTTGTAGGATTTTTTTTTCTTCTCTTGACGCCCCAAACTAGGGGGAGCTACCGTCAAGGGGGAGTAAGAAATACGTAGACTACTTTTTCCTCCAAGGGTAAACTTTTTGTTTCGACAAAAAGGGGGAGAAGAAGTAAAACTTAGAAGCTTTCAAAACTTACATCTATTCTTAAGTTTTACTCATCATAACATTATATTTTGTCATCAACAAAAAGGGGAGATTGTTAATACAAATAAACCGTAAAAACGTTTATTAATATTTTGCGATCTCTTTGTGTTTTGTTGATAACATATATAATGTTGTATTAAGTATAATTATAAGGATACATGTTATTTTTGTAAAGCATTTACATATAATCTTTTAAATACAAAAATGTAGTAACTAAAGCATTTGTTGTAATAGTTAATTAGGATGGGTAAAAATCACAACCCATGGATCTTAACCCATACCCAAAGAGACTTGATACAATGTATACTTAGATACATTGAATCTAGATATAACCCATGGACCAACCCATGACCCATAACCAAAAAACCCATGGGCAAAGAGGAGCGTTCCACGGATCCCTAGCCTTGTGCTAGCCGGATCCCAAGTGGAAGGGATCCGTGGGATCCGTGAGAATAGTGAGGAAATTTGCCTATAAATAGAGAGCCATTTCTTCATTCTAACTCACCCCTCTTCTTACTAAATCTCTCATACACTCTCATTCTCTTCTAACATATAGATCACTAGATCTAGAGAGTTGTTCTTCTTTTCTTTCTATTTGTGATCCTCATATAGGTCCTTCTCTAAGGCGAGATCACGAGCATTCTACAAGTCATCCAAGCAAGGGGTCCTTGATTGATTTGTCACTCCGCAAGATTTCTGTAGCGAAGATCTTGTATTTGATATTTCACATATTTGTTGTGTAATAGTTGTGTTGGTTTGGTCCACCGTGCTACGGACTCGGTATCTAGCTTTGTACCGGATAAAGTGTAAGCAACGTTGTGAAGGCTTCTCCGCCAAGTGAAGGAGTTTGTTGACATAGTGCTTGAACTCTCGAGTAGGTGACTCGGGGAGTGGAGTAGGGCAAGGAAGGTGTCCTTGTAGCCGAACCACTATAAATCGGTTGTGTCATTTCTATCCCTTACCTTTATTTATTTGCTTGCATTATCATTAGATCTATTCGTTCTTAACATCCATACGATTTTACATAATATCGAATCTAAAGTTTTTGAAATCAACTTAAAATCGGCAAAACTATTCAACCCCCCCTTCTAGTTTTCCACAGAATAGTTTTATTATTTTTCTATTAAAATCTTTATCTTTATGCGAAACCAGCTACAATAATAATAAGTATAATGTAAGAAAGGATAGAAACGATCAAACCACAACACGAGTGTTTATAGTGGTTCGGTCTACAAGGACTCTTTTTCCTTGCCCTACTCTACTCCCCGAGTCTCCAACTCGAGAGTATTCTTCACTAATCAACAAGCTCCTTTATCCGACGGAGAAAACCTTTACACGTGCTTACATAATATTTCCAACACAAAGCTAGATGTCGAGTTTTTTACAAAGGTACAACCACTCTCTTCACACTATGTATTTTGAGGACTAAAATACTAACCGATCAATATGGAAAGTTTATGATGGTTTGGTACAAACAAGGATGTATGATTAACTACAATTCACACTATGATGAACTAACAAGACTTTGCAACACACTGTTGAAGCTTGTAAGTCTTTTAGTAATGCTTTGATCTTCTTGCTACAAAAGAAGCTCACTAAAATGAAATCTGAATGAGTTAAAAATAAGGAATGATGAATGGGAGAATGTATGTTATTTTTATGCTTGTAAGTGATGAGTTAAAAACATGGTGTGGCTTGTTATTTATAGGCAAAAAGTGCCAACAAGCCACGGATCAGGCGGAACCAAATAATTGGTTCCGTCCTTGTAATCTTTTGGTTCCGCGGGGACCTGACAAGAGATCATCCAAATTTTTATCAAATCTAAACAAAATATTCATCATATCTTTCAAGGATTCTAGAGTGATAATCTAACCAAAATATTTACCATATATTTCAAAGATCCTAAAGAGATATGCAATCTTATATTAGAGTAGGATGATCCATGAAATGATGTAAAAATGCATTTTCATTTTTATTAAAACGTTTAACAAAGTAAACTTGTGAATTATAAATAGTAGCTAGCCAAGTGATGTTAATTAAAAAGTAACTTATACTTAAATCTATTTTAAAGAAAAAAACTTTGTAGCTATATAAAAGACTTGACACAATTTATACTTTGCTAAAATAAAGTTTATTATTGTCCTTATCAAAAGATAGCAAAGATGGTAAAATATAAATAATGTTTTTTGAACGATATTTGTATTAACAATTTCTCCCTTTTTGTTGAGGACAAAACATAAAATTTATTTTTAAGCAATGAGATAAATAAAGTGCAAGTCTTTAAAAATATAGATTAAACTTGTTTTATGCACCTTTTTAAATTCATTTAGATGTTTAAGTTTTATAAAACTGTGAGTTTAAGTTTAATATTTTTGTTGAAACAAAAAGAAGAGAACTAGAGAAGCGTAGCATAATGTAGTGCAAGCCCGAGCTTGATAAGCTCTCCCTTGGTCAATACTCCCCCTAGTTGGGGTGTCAAGTACATGAGACATGGATTTTGAGTACTACAAAAACAAACGTTAGTGATAAGTAATCCAAACTAACCCTTCATACAATATATAAGATAAATAAATAAAAACAACCAACATACAAAATTAATAAACATCATACATTAGTAAAATTTCATTATGACTAAAGTCATAATGGTGAGACAATAATGATGATGGTGCAAAAATGAAAACTAACTTAGAAAATAAAATCCTAAAATAATAAAAAGAGAAAAAAATAGCTTAGAAATAAAAATCCTAAAGCTAGAAAGTCCTAATGTTATTGGACTTATTATTTCATTCATCCTAGTTTTTCTATTGTGGTGGAGGATGGGAAAGAGCGTTTAAACATTCAAGGATATGTTGGAGGATGAACCTCATTTCATCTGAAGTTCATGGACCATTATGTTGGTCTTTTCACTAATTCTAGCGGCTCTTTCACACATGGAACAACCATGGTGAGGGAAGTTGGGTGGAAGTAGTAAGGCTTGATTTTCATTTTGTGGTGGTGGTGGATTTGTTGATTGAGTGTCGTGAGCTTGAAAGGTGTTTGTTGGTGGTATGTCGTTTGCCGTGAAAAATAAGACTTCTTGTAAATGCATGGCTTCTTGAATGTGAGAACCTATCATGTTTTTGAAGGTGAGAAGACCATTCATTTCATTCAGGATGTTATGGGTTTCTTGTGTGCTTAGAGGGTTAATCCACATTGATTCATCAATTTCCCTAAAGTTAGGGAAAAAGGATTGAGGTTGTTGAGATTGAGGTTGTGGTGGAGGTTGATCATCTAGGATTTCATGATGTTTGTGGTCTCCGTAGAGTGGCCCATGGATTTCCCAATATATTGGGTGAAAAAGTAGGGGTTGAGGTTGAGATGGTTGAGATGATTCACTATCTGGAGGTTCATTGGGCATGAATGAAGCCCGACGTGATTTGTGAGCAATACGCTCAATTAATTCAAATGATGGTAGGGGTGGTGGATTTGATGTTCTTGGAGTCAAGTCTTCTAAGGTTTCAAAGAATGGATGAGTAGAAGTGGGTGGTGTAGCAAAAATCTCAATGGGTTCAAGTTTTGGAGCCTTTGGTGGTGATGGTGATTTGGTTTTTGTGATGGAGCAAGAGGTAGTGTGGTTGCTATTGGAGTTTTGGTTGGAGGGGGAGTAGTCACCAAGAGATGTGATCTTGGTGGAGGTGTTGGAGTACTTAGAGTCAAGAAATTCTCATCTCTGATGGGTGATGACATGGTAATGGGTAAAGAGTCGGAGGATGATGAGTTCAAGTTAACGAAGTAATATGGCTTGACACTAATTCGAGCGGTTCTTCTTGGTGGCCTAGTAGAAGGTGATGAGTTTGTAGATTTAGTCATAGTGAATTTTTTTTGAGTATTTGCCAAAATTCACAGGAAGTTGTGGTGAAGGTGTGAGGAATGATCATCCTGGAGCTCTTAGTTTATAATGTTCAAGATTTGTGAAGTGTTGTGCAATGATTTGATTTGAACCACTAGAATTTGATCTATCCTAATGATTTGGAAGTGTTTATGAGCTTGTCTAATCATCTAAATTCAATCCAATGGAAGTGAGTTGAGCGAATGGAGTGAGATATGCAGTTAATGTGTTGTAATCATTACAAGATCCTGGTGGTCAGAAACCCATGGATTGGAAGGTACCAAATAAAGGGTTCCTTCCTTAATAGAGAAAGATTCCTTGAGTGATTTTTGAGAAATTTCAAATATTGGTGAGAAATGGTTATCATATTGGTGCAAGGGAGCTAAGAACATCCTAATGTGTGTAATAACAAGTTAAAAGAGCCTAATGAAGGTAAAATGAGTGATCAATAGTGCGGGAAAGTAACGGATAATAAATATGTGACAGCAGGACTGGCGGAACCAAAATTGTAAATAGGCGGAACCCAAAATTAGGTTCCCTCCAGTCCGTCATACAATTTATGGCGGAGCCAAAAATAAATACCGGTGGAACCAAATTTTTCGTTCCGTCCTATCCGTCAGTGCCTGAAAGCTATACAGAGGGCATTTTTTATCCTCGTGAGCTCGTTCTAATTTCGTAATCTTTCCTGGAGCATGTGTAATTAATTAATTGTGATAGAGAAATAAGCATTATATGTAAAAACATATGAATGGACATAGATCATGTAACAGATATAAGTTTCACTATAACTCGAAACGGGAAAATTTGATAACATAGCAATGTTATCCACCTACAAGGCATTGGGTTAGTTCACATTATTGTTAAATGACAAGCTATTATCCTAGGAATAGCCAAATACATCATACATCATTTTTTTTTAATATTGTACCAAACACTCATATAACCTTCATCTCTTGTCCAACTTCTTGTTGATCTTGGTTAGGAACGTTCCAATGCATTTAAACATCCCTCTTGTTTGTTTGAACTCTTCTGATTGATTTTTAATTTCCGTAAGTTCCTGAAAGTACTCAAGAGGAGGGAGCCTAGAGTTTGGAAGTCCGTCTTCCGAGCTATTTGATGAGGATGAGGAAGTTGGAGGTTGAGGACGCTTTCCTGCAGACTTGGTTTTTGCTACCCGCTCATCATTCAATGGTACAAAGATATGATCAACAAGAGAATAGTCAAGACATACCCCTCTAGAATTTGGCAGGATTGGTGCAAAGGCTCTATAAAGACGGGTGAGAAGCATCCCGTATGGAAGATCAGTGGTCCCCAGAGTTGGTATGTCGGCCATTCTTTTGGCAACATAGTAGGTTAAGTTGAATGGTTGAAGGGTTGACAAGCTATAAAGCATGTAGCAAAGGCAAGCATTGAGATGATCATGATTTCCTATGGTGTACAAGACATTTTCCCTAAGGACTTATTCCCATTTCTTGAATTGCAATTTTAGTTCATTGAGCTCCATTCCAAATGGATCTCGGTTGATTTCTCTTCCCGTACGGGTTGTTCTAATACACGAGACTCTAGGAAGAAACAAATAATCCCAGATTGTTTCCTTATCAACCAATGGATTTTGATAAGGAGGAGTACGATCAACTATTGAGTCAAGAATTGAGAGGGACCATTTGTCCAAGTAAAGGCATGTGCCTTAACATGGAAGTCCAAGGACTTCGCCAAATTGACGAAGAGGAATATGAAACTCACTTTGATTTACTTTGAAATGAATGGTCATGAATCCATCATCATCACTTGCGAGAACTATGCTAGCATGGAACTCGAGGACAACCCTTGGACAAATTTTTTCGTCAATGTCCAAGAGACAATCAAAGTTGATGGTGGCAAGTTGTTGATGAAGGTTTGTGCCTTCAAGGAAGGATGGGTGTATTGTTCTACGTTCCAGAAAGTAGCGTTTTTCTAAGGCTTTGAAGATTTCAACTTGAGTTGGAGTAAGCCCCTTAGTACTACGATGTTTGGGAATGTAGTTGAGAGTGTGTTTGTGATCATTGCGGGAGGCATGATTGTTCCTAGAGACAGATATTTCACGCTTTAGTCAACTAATGAGAATTTTGACTTAACGTTCTAGTGCGTGCCTACATGAAAACAATGTGGAAGTGTGGTCATCTCAACTCCTTTTAATGCATAAATAGACAATGGTTTTTGTAAAAATACAAGAGATAACCCAAATTCTACTAATTCAATGTAGCTTCGATTGAATGTACCCGAAAATACATATTAATTATGTACTTCATTTAGAATTCAAGATACTTTATGCAAGTGATGTTTAAACATAACGTTTTTATTCGTATGAACAATGAGAAGTTGTTTGTCCTAAAAGTGAGAAGTTTTACAAAAATTTGACATGGGGTTTTTAGTAAATCGTGATAATGTCTTACAAGATGCAATTCCTAACTTAGGGAAACATGATTAGTTATGTAATTAACATATGTACTTCATGATCTATCAAAGACAATGCATAATCCTCATGTTTGGTTTTGTGCATAAATTAGAAACCCTAGACTCATAATTAAGAGAAGAACGAAATTAAGGAAACTTACAATGTTGATTGTAGCTAAGATTAGTTAAGGAATTTGCCTTAATTTTGAGTTTAGTGTGATGTGGAGTGAGTTTAGGTCATTGTGTATTTTCAATTTGGAGAGGGAGGTGTTTGTTTTAAGCTGAACAATTGTTAACAGTGGATCACAGATTGGATGGAACCAATTTTTTGGTTCCGTCCTTGGTACCGTTTGGTACCTTGGTTCAGTGTTTACTTTTTGATGTTTTGAAGGTCCGAGGACAATTTCTCGATTGAGATGTTCCCTTTTTGTACATTGTCGTGAAGGAAGTGATGACGGATTTTGATGTGCTTAGTTCGAGTATGTTTAACTAGATTTTTACTTAGATCGATGGCTCCTTTGTTGTCGCAATGTATAGAGATGTCGTTAATTCGAATTTTATAGTCGACGAGAGCCTGCTTCATCCAAAGAGCTTGTTGACATGCTTTTTCGGCTAATACGTACTCGGCTTCGGTTGTTGAAATGGCGAGAGTTGTTTCTTTCTTAGAGAACCATGAGGTGAGACAATGTCCAACAAAAGTACAAATACCAATTGTGTTTTTCTATCAACATAGTCACCGGCATGGTCTGAGTCGGCATACACTATGGTTTCAACACCCGTTCCTTTGGGATACCATAATCCTAGGTGTGTAGTACCTATTATGTATCTAAATATTCCAATGTTGCAAAAATCGTAAATCGGTAGTCGGGCGGTCAACCACCCTGCAGCGATTAATCGGTCAAGGCGGGATTAATCGGTGATTAATCGGATTGGCATTTCCTGCAAGTTTTGGTAATTTCTGGAGACCAAACTAAATATTTTAACTGATTTCAAGCTTACTATGTTTCCAAACCTTAATAAAAGGCTACAATTCTGATTATGAGGCCCATTGTGCATTATAAGTGAAATAAACGATCCCCAAATTAAGTAGAGTGCCTAAATTATTATTTTTTTAAAAGCTAACTGATTAGTCCGATTTGGCCGATTCGGCCGATTTTTGACCGATTTGGCCGATTTTTTACCGATTCGGCCGATTTTTTACCGATTCAGCCGATTTTTTACTGATTAGTGGCCGATTTTTGCCTAGGCCGATTTTTTACACCGATTTTCAAAAATCAACAAGGTATAAGGCCGATTATCGATTAATCGGCCGATTCGGCCGATTTTTGCAACATTGAAATATTCATTTTACGACAAGATGTGATGTGTTTGGATTTTCTTGAAAGCGTGCACATAGACAAACACTAAACATAATGTCGGGTCTACTAGCCATAAGATAAATTAGACTACCAATCATTCCTCTATATTTAGTATTATCTACCGAGTCACCTTCTTCATCCTTGGTATGTTTGGTTTCCGAGGACATAGGTGTTTTAATAGGTTATCCTTTATGTATTTAAATTGGTTAAATAATATTCCATTTTTTAATTGTTTGATTTGAAGTCCTAAGAAAATGTTTAGTTCGCCCATCATACTCATCTCAAATTCGTCGTGCATGATTTTTGAGAAATCATCACATAGCTCTTGACAAGTTGATCCGAATATGATGTCATCCATATATATATTTTTTTTTTGGGAAAAGATATATTTGGACAATGATGATATGTGAATCCTTTTTTTGGTGAAGAGAGTGTTATCTGCTAAACCCATGCTGTACTTATGTCCAAATAAGAATGTTTTAAGTCAATCATATCATGCTTTTGGTGCTTGCTTAAGTCCGTATAAATCCTTTTTAAGTTTATAGACATAATTAGTTTTGTAAAAATCGGTGAAACCTGGAGGTTGTGCAACATATACTTCTTCATTTATAAATACGCTCAAAAATGCATTTTTGACATCCATTTGAAAAAGTTTGAAATTATGTGCACATACATATGCAAGTAAAATTCTAACAGACTCGAGCTTAGCATCCGGAGCAAAAGTTTCATCGTAGTCAATGCCTTCTTATTGATTATAACCTTGTGCTACTAGCCTAGCTTTGTTTCTAGACACGACACCATTTTCATCCATTTTATTTCGAAAGACCTATTTTTTTTCAATTATAGTTTGACTTTTTGGTTGAGGTACCAATGTCCAAACATCATTTCTAACAAATTAATTCTTCTTGCATAGCTATGACCCAAAATTCATCTTTTATAGCTGATAACGCTACACGCGTCGTTAACTTCCTTTTCTTCGAGCAAGTTTTATAACACCCTAGGCAGTGAACCTAATCGTTGTAGTGTAGTATTAGGGTATTGATATCGTTCTCTAGGGGAATAGGAATGCTAGTGAGAAGTTACTACGCTAAGGTTGGGGTTGAGGAAGATTATTTTTTATCTATTTATGTTTTTTAGGAATTAGAAAGGTACGAATCTCGGGGTTTGGATTTGGGGGTTGGTATTTCTACCGATTACTCTACTTATCTAATTATCTAATCTAAGGTTTATGTAATCTATGTCTAATTATTGTGTGCTCGTATGATGGTTTAAAAATGTGTTTACTTAGGTTTTATTACTCCTTAATTATCTCCTATTGATGGTTGAATTGTCACGTCCTTATTCTTAATCGCGTTGTGTGTCTAAAGTCGTAGGGTATGCGTTTGTCCCTAACTCTTTGAAACTACCAAAGGGTATCGTCTACAAAATCTCTAGGAATTATAAACTCTAACTCTAAGGTACTCTTTGGATGGTTTAGCCTACAACTACTCTAGGTGTTATAGTCTAAGGTTCACAAAGATTAATCAAGCATTAACTACACAACGAATGACCTATCACATTACTAGATCATTAACAATTAAGATAATAGACAACCAATCAATATTCAATAATTAAGTTTCATATTCCCTAAGCAAACACACAAGTAAATTAGCCGGACATGGAGAACATGCAAGCATACACACAAATAATTGAAGACATAATTGAATTAATGAAGTAAAGCACTTATCTTGATGTAAGATAGGGTTTGGAACCCTAAAATACTGTACAAGACAGCCTTGGTTCGGTTTAGGTTTTTACTCCAAAAGACTACACACCCAAAACTGAAAAATTCGGATTCTATATATAAGATTACAATCGCGACGGCGTCACCTTATGATTTGTGACGCCGTCGGGTCGCCGTCATTAAGGTTTCATCTTGGCTACGTTAGTCTTGCGACGGCGTCACCTTATGCTTGTGACGCCGTCCCCTTCAGTCTCTGACGCCATCTGGATCAAATCTAGGCCGTCTGAGTTGCGACGACCTACTCTTTTAAAGCCTGACACCGTCACTTGAAAATAAGCAATTTGGCTACTTAGCCATCACAAAAGTGATGCGACGGCGTCGCATTTAACACCTGACGCCGTCCCCTTGTATTTTAGCAGTCTGAGTGGCTCGATTCTTGACTTTAGCCATTTTCTTCGTATATCCGCGCCTTTTCGTCCAAATAAGTGCCATTCCAGCAATTTGCCTTCAAGAGACCTAAAAAGTGAAAAGGAACGATATTAAGTAATAACGGATTCAAAAGTGATCAAATAAGGGCTTAAACGACCCCTCAAAAAGGTACATTTTAAAACCTTATCAAATATCCCTACACTTGGTATTTGCTTGTCCTCAAGCAAATGTGCTTTTAGCCAATTAATTTATAAGTTAGGGGTCATGAAGCATTGGTTTAAAACAATCCACAACACATATAAGCCCCGCAAAAGTCATAACAAGCACGGAAATTACATACTAGCACCTCACATGGGGTGTTTGGATACTCTCTCGGGTGTATATGAAATATAACAAGTTGGAAATGGAAGATAAACACTCATTAACCGGTCCTAGTACATAGATTACTATAGGCTTGAGAATAGATCAAACCTCCATCGCTTTGGCGTAAGCACCTAGGAAAGACTATCAAAGAGGTCTTTAAAGGGTTGTAATGTTAGGCTTACGGTAGGGAAACAAAGGGTTTGGTGGGAAAGGCTATTTAGTGGTGGCAAGTCAAAAATCTCTATGTTACAAGCATACGAAGAATGGCGTTGCTAAGCCAAGACTCGACAATCTAGACTCTAGATAACTGAAACAAACAAACATGAATTTAAAGAAAGATGTAGGATGGTAGCCCATATTTTTTTTTCATACACTTTTACTCTACCATCCTCTACGGTAACATCAAAATGATAGGGATTTATAGGCACATCCCTACACTTGAGTTTTTTTATTACTCTAACACTAATTTGACCCGAATTGAAAAGATCAAAACACTTGGAGTACATTATTACGCAAATAAAGGGAATTTGAATTACGTTCCCTTCCAGTCATTTCATAAACTTTAACTTTTTCCATGAGTCCCAATCGTCCCAAAACTGTGTACAAAGGATATGACTCGACTTAGCAACTTATGCAAGCAACTAGATAATTGAACTAAGGGTTTAGGGTGATAACAATAATGCACTAAAAGTGAGTGCATACAAGGTAGGCTAAGGCGATTTGGGTGTACATTTGGGGGTGGGGTGTAAACAATGCTCTTCATTGATATTCCGGAAAAACCAAAACATCACGAGAACCGCGAAAAAGATAGGCTCTGAGGGGTTAACTAGGGGTATTGTAAGATATAACTTTTCACATACACATCAAACCATAACACAAGGTGGCGTATAAGATGGAATTCTAGAGAGAGAAAGTTAGAGGTTTAGGGAACTTAGTGAGAGAAAGTGAAAGATATTATTATGAGCTCCAACTCTCTACCTTGGAAGGTAGAGAGTATTTATAGTCTTACATAATTCGCCACACTTTGGGCTGTGGATCAGGCATACAGTGGGTAAAGACCCGTCCGTCCTCCACGGTGTTACTTAACTAAATAACTACTTAACTTAAAAGAACTACGACTACGAGCTTTCTAACGATTACATATACTTGAGGTGACCGACTCTTTAATACTGGGAATTTCTAATTCCTAACAATCTCCCCCTAAGGGAGGTCACCTTAATCATGTACCAAAAACACATTGAATACAAATAGATATTACATTAACAATTGATCTTGTATTCTTGATGTCGTCCTTTGCTCCTTAGCTCGTAGTCATTGATTCTTCACATTGCATGTTTGGTTATTCCAAGTGGAGGTCTTTTACTGATCCACGTGATGATAAGTTTGAGCCATCTTTGGAGATCATCAGCTATCAAAAATCTCTGAGACATCCATTGTGGTGTTGTGACTTCGGGACCGACATGCTCACATTCTGGATCATGATATCTTCTCATCAGAGTAGCGGAAGCATTTGTTGAATCATGATAATGGCAGCAGCGTAGCAGAAGCTTGGTGTGAAAATATCAGAGTCATTGATGCACTAATCATGATATCTTTTGAGATGAATGTGTTAAGTGAGCATGCGGCTATGGATTGACCGCTTCATTCTGATCAGCTGCAAACGTCGGGTGTACCTGCATACAACAGTTAGCAATAGATCGCACGAAAGTGTCTTTGATCACTTTCGTTGAATTGAGGTACACGGCCCACGGTTCCCCGTTGATCAGTACAAGTACTGCCTGTGATCAGGTAGGATTCCTAAGAATCTCCTTGACAGGGTTTCGCAGCTGTTCTAGCTGTTCTCAAACCGGAACGTCTCAAAGAAGACAACACGGAGAGAGTGAACCAGCGAATTTTAAGTCCACTGATTGATGAAAAGAAATTTGAAAAACAATCGTGTATTGCTCAATAGAAATTGTTTTTGCAATACAACGAAGGTTTTATTGAAAATCAATTATCAATCATAAACATACCTTTTGGTTTGAAAAATGAGTACACGGTCGATGTGCTAAAGAAAAGAGTTTATAAGCACAAAGACCGGTTTTTCAAAGGTATCCGTCAATCCCTAACCTGAACCAGGATTGATTCAAGAAATTGAATCGCCCCATTGTTTCTGTTCAGTTGTCACATGGTTGATCCATATAATAGATCACACATGCCACCTACCAGGAGCTTGTTTGATGTTGGCTCCAGAAGGCTTTCCATCTTCATTGTGAGTGTGTAAACACATCACTCAGATGTTCTGGCAATACCACAAGGATAATGCGTAGGACTCATGATATAATCTCTCTTTCCACATTGTGTTAAACAGAGAGTCTTCATTGAAAGTGTCCTAATGAGATTTATTGATGATCTCGTGGCTCTAGACTCAATTTGTGCATATTTGGATCCTGTGCCGGAGACTAGGGAGAGGGTCTCCTTTTTCAATATCAACAATCTCTAAGAGAAAGTCGATAGATAATTTCGGTTCCCCGTGAGAATGAAACAAGTCCTTTTAAGAGGAACTTGAGTGGTTTGGAAAGTTGAAGTGCAGTGCGTCACTGGGTCCATGACGTCTTGTCTTCAATACCGATGTTACCATCAGTAGCATATGAATTGAACCCGGTATCTGCCCTATGGTTGAATAAATGGAGGGCTATTTGTTTTCACCCTTTTCTCATTCAATTCTTTTTAATTCTTCAACCCCTTCCGTGCTTACCAAGACTTCATAGCTAGAACCTTGTTGGGTTTATTCCAGTGCTAGCTCAGTCTTAGTCCGCACTCTTCCCATATCTCATTTTTCTCCTTTTATCATCATACCTAAGGACTTCTACACTAACTAGTGGATTGTCCCTGGGTAGATCCCTCCGGTTCTGGCGGATCATGGGAACACATACCTAACCTTATCATCCTTATATCACCGTACATGAAGTAAAGTTGGTCGGTCTATTTGGTATTGTTCGTCTGCCATTGGATCCAATTGAAAACCATTTGAAAATCAATTCAGATACTTGTGATATATAATCAAAGCATTTTGTACCTGAAATGTTTTTGATATTTTTAGAACGAGAACTCCCCCTCAACATGTGCATCAAGTATTTGAAAATGTTTTGCACATGGAGGCAAGAGAAAGAATTAACTTCTTTGATTACCATTTTCTAAAAGATATCAACATCACTTCCCTCAACATATCAAATAGAAATAGCATTTCCGGGAAGGATGAGGTTTCCATAAATTCGCTCCCCCTCAATATGTGCCTCGAGGTTAGGAAAGAGTTTTGCACATACTAGAGAGAACCTGCACATTGGGATAAATGATCACGTTTCAAATCATAGGTTTTAAGATAGGTGCTCCCCCTCAACATGTGCATTGAAAAATTGAAATCGTTTGTCACATGTGAGAAGGACAGCATGTACATTCTTATAAAACCATTTACCGAATCATCAGTTTAAATCTAATTTAAATCACACATTCTCCCCCGATCACAATTATCAAATCATTTGAGATTTGTGATCTCGTATAGATTTAAATTGATTTTGAAAGCTTTTAAGGAGAATTGTGACATGATTGTGAAAACGTTTGAACTGATAAGGATCGGATTTTTAAGACTTTAAACTCCATTTATAAAACATGCATGTATATCTTTTGAAAACAATTTAATGCCGAATAACTTTTTAATTTAATTGAAATCATTCTCCCCCTCAATCAATGACGTAGGTTGTTGATTGAGAGATAGAGATTTTGACAAATAAGTCCTGATGATTATAAAAAATAGGGATTGAGTTATTTTTTTCAAAGCATTTAGTTTTCAGCAGATAGGAGTTTATAGAATCAGAGCATAGAATTTGAAAACATGGTAAAACATGGCTCTGTTCTTTCTTTAAAACCGGGTTATTGCCTGAAGATGACAATAAACCATTTCTCTTTCTCCCAAATTTTTTATTTTTTTTATTTTTTTTTTTTTTTTATTTTTTTTTTTTAAAGAATTCGAACAACATCTAAAGTCCCATGTCATTCTTTGAATGACAGCACAAAGACCGTAGATATTATCGAATCGAGAGAAATATGACAAAATGACAATATTTTTTGAAGATTTTTCGAATTTTTCAAATTTTTATGGATTTTGAAAGTTTTATATTTTTCTATTTTGTTTTTCGAATAAATATTTACAAGAGATAGATGAAGATAGACCTTTACTCCTCGTCTTCCTCCTGAAGACGTTTGAGAGTTTCTGGTTGAAGGCTTTTCAAACCAAGGCGTGGAAGAATAAACTCAAAACGTTCTCTTGGAAGAGCTTTGGTGAAGATGTCCGCTAACTGATATTCAGACCTCACAAAATATAGTTCCACCACACCTTTTTCCACCTGTTCCCTGATGAAATGATGTCGAATGTCGATATGCTTTGCTCTTGAGTGTTGAACGTTGTTGCATGAGAGAGCAATAGCACTTTTATTATCACAGTACAGAGGGATTTTGTTGAATTCAAAGCCATAGTCAGATAATTGAGATCTCATCCATAAGATTTGAGCACAACAAGATGACATGGCTATGTATTCAGCCTCTGTAGAGGAAATAGAAGTACTCATTTGCTTCTTTGAAGACCAGCTCACAAGCTTATCACCCAAAAACTGAGCACCTCCTGACGTACTTCGACGTGTATCTTGACAACCTGCATGATCAGCATCTGCATAGGCCGTTAGTGACATACCGGTGTCCTTCGGGTACCATAGTCCCATATTGATGGTTCCTTGGAGATACCGAAAGACCCGTTTAACTGCTTCAAGGTGCTTTTTAGTAGGCTTAGCCTGGTATCTAGCACACATGCACACAGAGAACAAGATGTCTGGTCTACTAGCAGTGAGATACATCAGGGATCCTATCATACTCCTATATTTCGTTTGGTCAATCATGATCCCTGAGAGGTCCTCATCTAGTTTGGTTCGGTCAATCATGGGGGTGTCAACAGGGTCACTTGAATCAAATCCAAATTTCTTTAAAATCTCTGTTGCATATTTAGATTGATTTATGAAAATGCCTCCGGGACTTTGAGAAATTTGTAATCCCAAGAAAAATGACATTTGTCCCATCATTGACATTTGAAACTTTGAACTCATTTCATTTGAAAAACGATCACATTCCATTGGGTCAGTCGAGGCAAAGATAATATCATCAACATAAATTTGAACATGAATCAAATGTTTGCCTGACTTCCTGGTGAACAATGTAGGATCAACTGCTCCTTTGATGAATCCGGTTGATAGAAGAAACTTTGACAGTGTATCATACCATGCCCTTGGAGCTTGCTTTAAACCGTAAAGGGCCTTCTTCAAACGATAAACGTGAGTAGGATGCTCTTGGTTCACGAATCCTTCAGGTTGGCTGACGTAGACAACTTCCTTAAGATCTCCGTTCAGAAATGCCGTCTTTACATCCATCTGATAGACCACCATGTTCTTACTAGCAGCATTAGCCAAAAAGATTCTGATTGCCTCGATTCGAGCAACTGGAGCAAAAGATTCTTCAAAGTCTATACCCTCCTCTTGACGATATCCTTTAGCAACTAATCGAGCCTTGTTCTTCAACACATCACCATGCTCATCAAGTTTTACTTTGAAGATCCATTTTAGAGCTATAATCATAGCACAGTCCGGAGCAGGTGCTAACTCCCATACATCAAGACGATCAAACTCATGAATTTCATCTTGCATAGCATTGAACCAGCTATCTTCATTCATAGCAGTTTTAACATCTTTTGGTTCGATCTTAGATAGTACGGAGTTGAAGAAGCACCATAAGGCATCGGTTGCAAGTTGCTTCCGGGTTGATACAGGGCGAGAGGGATTTCCAATGATGTTGTCTAGTGGATGATCGTGAGTCCATTTTCTGAGGTGTTCATGTGGCATTTGTTGAGGAACTGAAGTAGCTGAGTCGATGTCTCCTGAAGAAGATGGTTCTGATGATGATTCAGGAGTAGCAAATATGTTTTCAAATGGAGCATCTTCAGGAGTCGCAAAGGGATTAACTTCATCATTGATGCCAGAAACATTTCCATGATGTACATTTGAAGAATGATGATTTGTTGATGAAACTGAAGGATCTGCAGCAGGTGCTTCTTGACTTACAGATATTGAAACTGATGGATTGACTTCATTCACTGGAATGAGAGCATCCTCTGTTGTAGGGATCAGCACCTCATTAGTAGTAGACTCATACAGTTCATCAAACATGGGATCAAACAATTTCTTTACATCATCTTCAGATGGAGGTACATATGGAGTTTCTTGAGAGGAGTTAGGAACAAGGGATGAACTAATAGGACTGTTTTGAAGTGCGGGTCCTGAGCTGGAGTGTCCAGGAGCCATTTGACCGGTCAGCTCATCAAACGTAACGTGAATTGTTTCCATGATATTTCGGGTTCTTTTGTTGTAGATTCGGTATCCCTTTTTGTTTGGTGCATATCCTACAAATACTCCAATGTCAGCTTTAGCTCTAAGTTTTCCCAAGTCTTGACCCTCATTAGTTGGATAGCACAAGGCACCAAACACACGAAGGAAAGATAGATTAGGTTTTCTGTTGTGGACAAGTTCATATGGAGTTTTTCCATGAATGGTGTGAATCAGGGAACGATTTTGTGTGTAGCATGCAGTGGCAATTGCTTCAGCCCAGAGAAACATTGGAACCTTTGAGTAGATCAGCATTGTTCTAGCAGCTTCAACAAGAGTACGATTTCGTCTTTCAACTACACCGTTCTGTTGAGGGGTTCGTGGAACACTTCTTTGATGGCTGATTCCAACGCTTTCATAGAATTCACTAAGTTGTTTGTTGACAAACTCAGTTCCATTGTCTGTTCTGATAATTCTGACAGTTTTGTTTAGTCTAACCTGCAGCTGTTTGATGAGTTTGATGATGATATCAGGAGTTTCATCCTTTGTCCTTAAGAACTTGACCCAGGTGAATCTAGAATAATCATCAACCACAACTAACACATATTTCTTCCCAAAGATATTCTGCACCCTCATTGGTCCACATAAATCCATATGAATCATATGAAGAACTTCTGTGACAGAGTTAGTGGGTTTGGGTTTATGGGCATACTTCTTGCTTTTTCCCAATTGACATGCTGAACAGAGATGATCCTTTTCATACTTTAGTCTAGGTAAACCAACAACTAAGTCCTTTCTGGAAAGATTGTTGATGGTGTCGAAGTTCAAGTGATTGAGACGACGATGCCATAACCATGACTTTGTTTTTGAAGCCTTTGATAACAAGCAGATTGGTGAAGCTCTCATCATGTCATCGATAGAGATAGTGTAAAGGTTTGAGCCACGAGTTCCTTTCAACAGTTCCTTACCATTAAGATCTCTAACAAAGCAGGTATGTTTTCTGAAGGCTACTTCTAGATCAGAATCACAGAATTGACCAACAGAGAACAGATTATGACCTAAACCTTCCACATAATACACTCTGGAGATGACACTATCACCAACAACATAATCTCCATAACCCATAATAGCACCGAAATGATCATTACCAAATCTAACAGTCCCGATGAATTTGCTCACGAAGTTCATGAGCCGTGACCGGTCTCCAGTCATATGCTTGGAACAGCCTGAGTCCAGGTACCACAGAACGATTTGAACGATCTGCAGTTGAACACAGACAAGAATGGATAACTGGATAATTGGGATCCCCATGCAAGAATGGGTTCCATTTGGTTAGTAGCAACAGTTGGACCACCCACATCAGAAATAGAAGCGTTCATATTAGACAGTGAGGTAATGGAATCATTGTGAATAGATGCAATACTAGTGTCTGTATTAGCCCTATTTACAGTGTGACCACTTCTTAAAGGAATAGTTCTACCAGTAGGCATCCATTTTCTAGTGGGCATTATCTGATTAGTCTTATGACCAACATGTATCCAATAAAAGCCTATTCTGCTGAATGTTCTTCCTGTGGGTTTCCATTGTTTTCTAACTCTCTTTCGCTTTTGCCTTTTAGCCTTTTTAGCATGAATTTTAGCATTAACAAAATTGACTGGACAATTAACATCATTAGGCAGAACATTAACATCACATCCATGATTAGAAACATAATTCAAGCAATCATCAGTACAAGGTTTGCAAATAGTATCAGAATTCGAATTAATTACAGTACGCCTATGGCTAATACTAGAATCAACACGATTCGTTTTATTCGATTCAAACTTAAGGTTCCTAGATTGTTCTTCTACTCTCTTCCAGTGCACATTCTTAGCTTGAGAGGTCATATCATTCCTTGTATTGTCTTGAGACTTTGACCTGCTCCCTTTAATGTCACTGATTACTCCTGTAGAGGGAATGGGAACATTAGTTTGTTTTACTACTCTTTGCACCACCTGTTTAGATGTGCTGGGATCTGAACTACATGCAGGTGCACTAAGGTTCACTTTCTTAACACTAGAGGTACTGAGATTAGTACTCCTAGATGGCACATTTGAGTTCACTTTCCTAGCATTGACAGATCTAGAATCTGAACTACTCAATGGTACACTACTCCTTACATTCAAACCATTGGGAATCGAGTGCATATCATGTTTGGCCTTAGGCATTGAGCATGGAATCAAAGGGTTAACTCTCTCACCTAATGTCTTTGGGCATATTGTGATCAAACATTCTAAGATTTCTTGAGATCGTTTGGCATATAAGCATGCATGTCCAATTGCATTATCATGAGGTTTCTCTAGCTTATCCTCTTCAACAATCTCACGCAGGCATTCTAAGCAATCCTTAAGGGATGAGAAATATGTTTGGATGGCAAGTTTGTTGTTCCTTAGGTGAGGGGGGACATATGTCACAGATAAAGCAGATTTATTGCCAGAGTGAACCTTAGATACAACATTCTCCTCATTGATCATTGGCATTTTCCCTTTTACCTGACTCTTCAGATTCTCAATTTCCTTTTGCAATGAAGTTATTTGTTCGTTGTTTTTGTTACGAGTGACTTTAATTGATTCAAACAACTCATTGAAATGACGTTTAACCTTTTCATTCTCTTCTAGAAAACTTTCGTTTTCCTTTTGTAAAGCATTTACTAGGTTTTGAAGATGAAACGTTTGAGAATTCTGAGAATCTAAAGAAGGAGGCATTTGGGAGCCTGTCATATTGTTCGTTTGACCCTTTAATTGAGAGATTTGGGCTTTCAACTTTCTGATCGTGTTACACTGAGCTTGAATCTGTTCATCTCGTTTGTTAATTTGAAAAACTGCATCAAACTCTGGAGCATCTGAAGATGTCTTGATATTTGAAGTTTTGACATTTTCTTTGAGATGTTGATATTTTAGTTGTAGATTAAAATACTCAACTTCTAATTTAGAAAAATGTTTAACCAAATTGTCATGATCATCCAGTTCAATTTTCTCATTTAGTTTAGAATTAGTTTTTTCAAGCTCAATGACACGATCATGGGAGACTTTCAGGGCCACAGATAATTCATGAAATTTGGAAGCATTAATAGAGCAATTTGAAGCAGTGAAAAACACATCTTGAGCAACACATTCAGTAATAAGATTCTCATTTAATGTATGCAAGTTCTTTCTCTCAATCTCATTATATTTTAGTGCACGCTCATAATCACTAACTTCAGCAACCATCGCATCAAATTCCTTTTCCATACCTTTAATATCAGCTTCTACCCCTTTTTTAAGACTCTCAAAGTGATCTTTTAGAAGTTTAAAGAAGGGCATGACCCCAGTTAAATAACATTCTTTCATTTGTTCAAAACCTCTTTCACCTTCAGTTATACCAGTGGGAGTGATCCTTTTCTTGCAAGTTTTCTCAAAATCAACAAATAGTTGGAATATAACGTATTGGCTAATTAATGTCTTGATTTTAGTGGCAATTGTTCTAGGTACAAGATGCATAGGTGTATTAGGAGGATACACAGTTGCTCTAGGCATTTTCCGAAGGGGAGGGTTTGTTTCTACAATATTTTCAGCTTTCTGCTTATCTAAATCCATTTTCCAGAAGACTTGTTCGGGAGTCAACAAAGTCTGAGGCTTAAACTTGTTCAAGGCAATCCAATTTTCCTTCTTGTAATCATGAGGAGAGAAGATTATGTTTTTCTCTTTGCATTTGGGATCATCTTGCTTCTTATTCATCTTTTCCCTAGTGATTTCATTTAAAATCTTGTCTTCCTCAGTGCACTCAACGCAACTAGGTTTCTGCCTAGGTTTAAGGACTTCATTACCATCATAAATTACCTTATGAGCATTTCTAGCCTTTTTAATTACTTCTGGATTTGGTTCCTCTACAAGGGGAACGCTATGCTTATCGCTTAGAACTCTATGCTTAGTGATCATGTGAGCAGTCTGAATGGTGTTTCCTTGTAAATACAACTTGTTTTCAAGTTTGTTTTTCAAAGTTTTCAGATTAGAAAAATCTCTCAAGAGTTTTGATTCCTTTGCATTAAATTCTTGCTTAAGCATTTTCACATTTTCTTGAAGTTCTTGTTTTTGCTTAGCTGTTTTAGAAAGTTTTTCTTGCAAGGAATTTAATTCTTGTTTCAATACTTCTTCTCTAAACTTACTTTTTCTAATTACTGTACTCACTTGGACATCCATTTCCTGCTCACGAGTGGTCAACTCAAATTTTGCCCGTTGTTCATAAATAGCAACACGTTCCTTATAGGCATTTAGTTCAGAAATTATGGAATCATTAGGAGCACATGCAGTGTATTCATCAAAGACATAGTCATTGTTGACTGCAGAAGATGCATCACTTGGTACAATTTCACCTTCACTTTGTTTCACGTATTGATCGTATGGGACAATATTGATATTACCCATATTTTCAATATTTGATTCAAAAGTTTCAGTTGGTTGTACTTTGTCATGCATCTGTTGCACATCAGCATCATCGTATAAATTTAATACCTCAGAGATGAGTTTGTCCTTGGATGTGCCAGCTTGTGGTGAGGAAGAGATCTTGGGAGAAACCATTGGAGAGATGCTAGCCATAAAGATTGTGTGTGCAGTAGGTCCATCATCTACATCAGAATCGTAAGCATCACAGTCAGCGACTTGAAAGGCATTCTGATGATTGTGACCTATCTCCTGAATAGGCTGCTCATCCACATCTGCATCATAGGTCTTTGCATTGCCCTCAGCAAGAAATAGCAATTCCTCTTCATCCAACGCAGCACCATTGTCCTGAGCTTGTGCCAGCAACATCTTATCTCTGAAGTAATCAGCATTCTGAGGACGCTTTGGAGATGTGCAGTTCCTTGCAATGTGTCCTTCACCACCACAGTTATAGCATTTGATCGGCTTAGCTTGACCTTGGTTACCATTTCTTCCTCGATTCTGGTTTCCAACATAACCTCTCCCAGCTCCACCTCTTCCCTGATCATACTGTCTTTCCTGAACTGGTTGCACCACGATCCTTCCATCTTTAACAGTGGCTTGATTATGTGGGTTAGATGCAGTTCGAAGGTTGTTGTTGGTTTGTGGGAGAGAATTCATGTTTTGACTAATGAGTAGAGCTAGTTGATTAACAATGTTATCCACGCGTGCATCAGCATCAGCTTGTTTGAACATAGGATCAGGAATGAGTTTGTGATTACCATTACCCAAGGGTATGACTTGTGATGCTTTGGTTGTGATTCCAATGTTTGAGTAGAAAGTTGTTGAGTCATTAGACGAACTTGTCTCTCCCTGGTTGGTTTTGAACTGATTGAGAATCAATTTTTCAAACATGGCATGTCTCTCATTCTGAAGGAGGAAGGCATAGAGTTGCTCATAGTTTGTGTTCTTCAATCCTTTAGTAAGCTTCACAGCGGTAACAAACTTGTGCCATTCGGGATTCATGTTGTTCACAAATTTAGAATTCAACTGAATGTTAGGCATAGTCATTCTGATGTTCCTCATGTCATTCACTAACTTATGAAATCTCACATAGTACTCATAGACACTCTCATCTGGTTTCATCTTGAAGTGCTCAAATTCGTCATAGAGTTGGGATTCTCTGTCTTCCATAGTTAGTTCTGAACCTGAGAGAAGCATCTTAACATTATCCCAAACTGCCTTTGCTTCAGTGTTATGATTGATCAGCTTGTAGATGTCTTTAGGAAGACCTTGAAGAACAATGTTTGAAGCCCTAATATCTGCATCAAATCTCTTTTTCTCCTTATCATCAAGCTCATCATACATCTTAGGTCTGTCCATTCCGTAAATAGGAGTACCATCTTCATTAGTATCAAGTATGTCTCTAGTCATTTCAACTCGATATGGTCCTTCATCAATGGATTTGAGAATATTGACACCATTTTCCTTTCCAAGGCAATACAATCTGATTCGTTGAGCCCAAGAATCGTAGTCAGTTCTGTCAAGCATGGGTGGACGAGTATCTGATCCAGCTGCTTGTACATCCTCGGCAACAGTGGAGATGACAGTAGGGGCGTTGGTGGACATGTTATCAGATTATACGGGATTTTATAACTCAATGATTAAACCGGGAAATAGATTCTTTCACGGGATTTTACTAAATCAAGAGAAAACCGTAAACAATCACTCAAGTCGCTAGATGATAAAGCTCTAAGTCGCTAGAAACAAAACCACTAAGTCGCTACCAATTAATTCGCTAGACACCCAAGTCGCTAGAATCCCAAGTCGCTAACAGAAAAACAAGTCGCTAAGTAGTAACTCGCTACGGACCAAGTCGCTAACCAAATTTTGGCAGCAATTCGCTACACAAGTCGCTAGAGACACAAGTCGCTAAAGAGCAACTCGCTACTGACCAAGTCGCTACCACAAGTCGCTATCCGTAGTGGAGAGTCCACTACTTGTCCTTTAACTCGCTAGCTCTAACTCGCTAGCTTTTAACACTGTAAGTCGCTACAAAATAATGAAGCAAGTCGCTATGAAGAAAGGTTATCCGTGAACTAACTCGCTACCATGAAAAACCATATAAACATCACTTTTCAATCCAAAAACAACCCAACCAAGATGATTCAAGCTTACCAAATGAAAACCTAAACACTTATGATGATTCTAAACACAAAAGTACCAACAAAACTCAAACTTTAACACAAGAGATCAACCAAATGATGCAAAAACCACTAAACTTTTTCAAACTCAAAAACCACCTAAAAACCACTATAAATCCAAAGATGTGCAAGATATGATCTAACCATGGCTCTTGATACCAATTGTAAGATATAACTTTTCACATACACATCAAACCATAACACAAGGTGGCGTATAAGATGGAATTCTAGAGAGAGAAAGTTAGAGGTTTAGGGAACTTAGTGAGAGAAAGTTAAAGATATTATTATGAGCTCCAACTCTCTACCTTGGAAGGTAGAGAGTATTTATAGTCTTACATAATTCGCCACACTTTGGGCTGTGGATCAGGCATACAGTGGGTAAAGACCCGTCCGTCCTCCACGGTGTTACTTAACTAAATAACTACTTAACTTAAAAGAACTACGACTACGAGCTTTCTAACGATTACATATACTTGAGGTGACCGACTCTTTAATACTGGGAATTTCTAATTCCTAACAGGTATCGTGTACTAAAGATGAGTACAACGCAAGGGTGTGGGGGAATTACTCAACCGATGTGGAAGAAGTAATTATATTACGGGTATCAAACAAGGGTTATCCTAATGCCTCTTATCATTTAGTTATTCCTAACTACACAAGTGTAGTCTTACTAGCGATCTCGGGATGCATCACAAAACAAGTTCTAGAATCTATTATACTACCGGTTCACACTCTAAGCATTAAAGGTGAATACTTTAATTCCTACTAATCTAAGGGCGATCCTCACATTTTAGGTAGAATTTAGGTGGTAAAGGGGTTTTGTGCTAGTCATATAACTTCCTATCCGTGAGACGCTTTTGTTAAGACTAATGGCCCACTCCTATATGTCATGAAAAAATTTAAATTTGGTGCCAAAATTACCCTAACCGACATTTTCTCATGGTTTATTACACAAATACAATTGGACAAAGCAAATAGTCAAGGATAAGCATAGGTTCAATGTTCCCGTTTTATTTTCCCTCCCTACACTTAAACTGAACATTGTCCCCAATGTTCCCCGAAAGTATCAAAGTCATGATAATAGAAGGTAATTAAAAATGAAAGAAACTAATACTCCCCTGATTAGCTCGGTAGGATCCGTGTAAAGTGGTGGTTAAATCCTTTCCAAGAAGAATGTATGCGTGAAAAGCTCCTTCCAATCTTATGTATCTTCTTCTTAATAAATTAAACCTGCACACTTGAAGAAAACAAACGAAACCTTCGCGTAAAATCGGCGGTAATAATATATATAAGACTCTATTAAACTAGGATATAATGCTTGTGGAATGGATGTTTACAGAATTTCTGGAAAATTAAGACCTGGAAAATTCCAAAAATTTATAAGTAGCTCAGAAAACGAGAAAAAAGTAATATGTTGTTTTTACTCCTTCCTGACGCCGTCAGGTTATCCTGACAAAAACTGGTCTGCGATTTTTTGGAAAAAATTCTGGAAAATTTACATCTTTAGAATCTGGAAAAATTTCCTGCAAAACATCCATTATGACTCGATACAAGCATTTGACTCAAACAAACAAACATGTATATCTTTTAAATAATTGTAATTCTCATGTTCACGTTTCTTTTGAAAACGTGTGTAATCCTCCCTACACTTATCCCTTATGTAAAATACCTTTATATGTAATTAAGACGATGTTAAAGACAAAATAAAGCATTTTTACAAATTCAAACATGAGAATAAACAATTAATAAAAGATATACGACACAAAAATGAAAATGAAAAACAAATACACATGGGTTGCCTCCCAAGAAGCGCTTGTTTTTGTTCGAGTCACGAGCCTGACTCTACCCTTATTTAACGGATAAAGGGGAGGTTTTCCCTACACTTAAGTTTAAGTGCGGGTGATAGTAGCGATACACACCCTTAGGGTGGAAATTTGCTACGTGAGGAGAGGGTGATGGGTGATTTATATGCTCAGAGAAGTGTGCTCCATTCATTATAACCTTACCTAAGTCTATTGGTGTAAAGGGTAAATCAAATCTCTTTCCTAAAAATGGATCATCTTCTATTAAGGATCCATCTTGACCTAATAAACCCGGTTCAAACCCATAGTGTTTCTTGTTATCAACCATGAATGGGTGATATAAGTGTGTAAGGTCATGGGTTATTCCTATATTAGCTTCCACTCTACATGGCTTAGAGTCTACCACCTTTATCAAGCAACTACCCGGATCATTTATTTTGATGGGTGGATTGGGGCCTAATTCACTTCCAAGATTCACATCTAAAGACGGAAAATTGGGTAAGTTTTTTGGTTGAGGCTCCGTTTTATCAGAATTAGGAACTTCCCTAGGACTAAGAGAGAGGTCATAACAACAAGCATCTAAACCTACATTCTCTAGTGGCGTTTGGTCCAAAGGTTCTATATCAATCGGGGTTCCTATAGTCTCTTCTACTTCTTCCGGGTAAGTTATAGGCGATGCGTGTTCTTCAAGTGATGGTAGAGCTTGTGGGCTTGGATTTTCCACCTCATTCTCCATTATATCTAGACCTCCTAAAAGTTCTTCATGTGTTTTAGTATGGTCTGACCTAAATACACTCCTAAGCATCACAAATCCTTCTTTAGCCATTTCAAATTCTTGGTCCGATTCATAAGAATTATTCTCAAAAATTTGATCACTATGTTCTATTTTCCTAAAGGATTCCTCACGCGTGTCATATGCTTTGAAATCTATCCCACGCATGCAACTAGGCAGTTCAACTATAACCATCTCACAATCTTGTTCGGGTTTAGGTTTCATGTTCTTAAAAACTAGGTCTTTTTGATCATGGTGCCTAAGATCATTCAATTGATGTTTTATGCATAGGAGCTTTTCTTAAAAATTCTCCAGATGGTCTCGCTAAAAGGAGTTGATCCTGACAACGATTGTTGAATAGAAGCCACACAAACACAAAATATATCAAATCCATCCAACCTTACACCCGTCTCCTTTTTGATATCTCTAAGTTCACTCACAAATTCATTAGAACAATAAAAACCAAACCAATCTGCGAAATTCAATTGTTCCTCATTTGTTAATGATTCAAATGCAACTTCACTTGCCATAGCGACAAATGAAAAGGGTTTTACGAACACAAACACAAAGAATGGGGATAGACTACAAGGAAGCTAATAATGAGAAACAATTTTACTTGATAGGAATCAAGCAAAGAAACCTAAACGAGGTGGACTACTAACTAGCTATTCTATTCCCCGGTAGCGGCGCCAAAAACTTGATAACTCTACACGCGTCATTCGGGGTCAAAGGAACTTCCTTTTCTTTGAGCAAGTTTTATAACACCCTAGGCAGTGGACCTAATCGTTGTAGTGTAGTATTAGGGTAAGCCACGGGTATTGATATCGTTCTCTAGGGGAATAGGAATGCTAGTGAGAAGTTACTACGCTAAGGTTGGGGTTGAGGAAGATTATTTTTTATCTTTTTATGTTTTTTAGGAATTAGAAAGGTACGAATCTCGGGGTTTGGATTTGGGTGTTGGTATTTCTACCGATTACTCTACTTATCTAATTATCTAATCTAAGGCGTATGTAGTCTATGTCTAATTATTGTGTGCTCGTATGATGGTTTAAAGATGTGTTTACTTAGGTTTTATTACTCCTTAATTATCTCCTATTGATGGTTGAATTGTCACGTCCTTATTCTTAATCGCGTTGTGTGTCTAAAGTCGTAGGGTATGCGCTTGTCCCTAACTCTTTGAAACTACCAAAGGGTCTTGTCTACAAAATCTCTAGGAATTATAAACTCTAACTCTAAGGTACTCTTTGGATGGTTTAGCCTACAACTACTCTAGGTGTTATAGTCTAAGGTTCACAAAGATTAATCAAGCATTAACTACACAACGAATGACCTATCGCATTACTAGATCATTAACAATTAAGATAATAGACAACCAATCAATATTCAATAATTAAGTTTCATATTCCCTAAGCAAACACACAAGTAAATTAGCCGGACATGGAGAACATGCAAGCATACACACAAATAATTGAAGACATAATTGAATTAATGAAGTAAAGCACTTATCTTGATGTAAGATAGGGTTTGGAACCCTAAAATACTGTACAAGACAGCCTTGGTTCGGTTTAGGTTTTTACTCCAAAAGACTACACACCCAAAACTGAAAAATTCGGATTCTATATATAAGATTACAATCGCGACGGCGTCACCTTATGATTTGTGACGCCGTCGGGTCGCCGTCATTAAGGTTTCGTCTTGGCCACGTCAGTCTTGCGACGGCATCACCTTATGCTTGTGACGCCGTCCCCTTCAGTCTCTGACGCCGTCTGGATCAAATCTAGGCCGTCTGAGTTGCGACGACCTACTCTTTTAAAGCCTGACACCGTCACTTGAAAATAAGCAATTTGGCTACTGAGCCGTCACAAAAGTGATGCGACAGCGTCGCATTTAACACCTGACGCCGTCCTCTGGTATTTCAGCAGTTTGAGTGGCTCGATTCTTGACTTTAGCCATTTTCTTCGTATATCCGCGCCTTTTCGTCCAAATAAGTGCCATTCCAGCAATTTGCCTTCAAGAGACCTAAAAAGTGAAAAGGAACGATATTAAGTAATAATGGATTCAAAAGTGATCAAATAAGGGCTTAAACGACCCCTCAAAAAGGTACATTTTAAAACCTTATCAATAGCCTCATTTATATTTTTGGGTTCAATGGTTGATATAAAACAAAAGAATTTACTTTGATTTTGGACTTGTGATCTCAAGGTTCTTTCATTAATTTTTCCTATGACGCTATCTAATAGATGACTTTTAGATTCTTTGACATTGACAATATCTTTATTTAATAGTTCAACTTCCTTTATATTATCTAGATTCTCTTGGTTTTCAACAAGTTGGATTTCAACTAAGTCATCATCTACCAGAGGTAATGTCTTAGAGGGAGGTGGACTTTCATCAAATATTACATTTAACGATTCCTTGACTCTTAAGGTTTCTTTGTTTAAATCAATATAAGCTTTGCTATTTTGAGAATATCCAAGGAATACACCTTCATAAGACTTTGGGTCAAATTTGGTGAGGTAATCCTTAGTGTTTAGAATAAAGCATTTACTTCCAAAAATTCTAAAGTATCCTAGCGTAGGCTTTTTACCTTTATATAGTTCGTATGGTGTTTTGTTCAAAAATGGTCGAATTAATACTCTATTTAAAAAGTAGGTCGAAGTGTCAACGGCGTTACACCAAAATTTTTGAGGTATATTTTGTTCATTAAGCATTATTCTACTCATCTCTTGAAGAGTCCGAATTTTATGTTCTATTACACCATTTGACTGTGGAGTACGAGGAGCTGAAAAGTTATGTGTTATGCCGTTGGCATTACAAAAGTTTCCAAATTGTATTTCATTATCAAATTCACGACCATGATCTGTTCTTATTGACGCAATATGACTATCTAGTTGGTTTTGAATTTTCTTACTAAGAATTTCAAATTGATCAAAAGCTTCATTTTTAGTTTTCAAAAATTTTGTCCAAGTATATCTAGAGTAATCATCTACTATGACCAAAGTGTAGAAGCTGCCCTTAACTTTGTATAGCAGATGGACCAAATAAATTCATATGTAAAAGTTCTAGACACTTAGATGTAGGCACCATAGCCTTATGGCTACTATGAACTTGTTTTCCAATTTTGCAAGCATCATAAAAGTGTTGGTCATATTTCAACTTGGGTAAGTTCCTAACGAGATCTTTTGATGATAGAGATTGGATAAGTCTCATATTAGCGAGCCCTAAGCGTCTATGCCAAAGGTTTGAAGAATCATCTAACGAAGTGAGGCAAAGTTTTTATTTTGATGTGTTGTCAATCTTCATGACGTATATGTTGTTTTTCAAAACACCTTTTTGCTATGGTTATTGTAACACCCCCATTTTGGGATACGCAGCAGAATTCAAGCTAGGTGTAACCTCATGGAACAAGAGTTATAATAATAGAAAATGAACTCTAATTGAGTCGTTTTAAAAGATTTATCATTCGAAGATCAGAGTTTACAAAATGAGGTCGCAGTAGTTTTACAGTTTGTTAAATAAGTTTTCGAATGATAATAAGATTTTAGCCTTCTAGAAATATATGTGCCCCTCCGTGCCATCCTCGAACATTATGGACCTGAGATAAACAAGTTAAAAGTGTCAAAACAAAGGTTGGTGAATTCATAGAGTTTATAAGTTAAACAGTTGAGTTCAATAGTTTCAAGTTTACAAAGATCGATAAAAGGAATAGTGGGTTATGTTGTAATACACACATAGTTTGTTTGATTTCCCTAACTGGGTCAAATGTTGAGTGAATTCATAGTGTTTGTATAAAAAGCAGTTAAACACAAGTTTCAATGTTGGGCTACGTTGTTGCACCCAAAAATTTAGTAGTTGCAGTACCGTAACATGACTAGAGTACCGTATTATTGCTCTAATTCTCATGAACGCAAACGTTAACAGTTGGAAATCATAAAAATAACGTAGGTTACAGACATCATAACGATGATGTGAGCAACAGTGCCCTCGGCTTGGAGCTTGCCATTCTCCTATTTGTTTTCAAATAAAGTGCATTTGATTACCTATCCGGCTAACACAAATGGGGCATCAACTACCAATAGATCTATCCACGATATTCGCGTTCACTCGCAAGTGATTAATGGCTCATGATGAGGGACTTTCAATGGCAAAAGTGTATACTTCGGCAATAACAATTCAGGATAGCATACAAAAAAATACTTGTGTTCGGGTTTGCAACATAAACGTATAAAGTGGAATTATAAACTCACAGTAATACGTAAGAGTTTAGAGTACTTGTGATAGTAAAAGCAAGTAGTTAAGCATGTATCTCCCCCAGAAATAGTATAAAACAATTGAAAATAGGGCTATGAAACTCACCTTGGTGATACAGTAGTCTGGTTGATAAACTAATCAAGTTTGGAGAATAAACTGCTCTGACATGCGACCTAGGTTGATATGTCAAGTCTAAGTATGTTTGTTTATATTCAAGGCTTAAATAAAGCATGATGGTATATCGTATGTGTGGTGTTGGTAATTAGGTATTGAACCTTTGAGTGAAATTAATATAACGTGCATGGTTGAACGAGAAAAGTACAATTGATAAGGTTTATAGTTTTGAAGTTTCTTCGAAAGTTGATCCATTAGTAGATTACATTAAACGTTGTTTATTTATAAAATTCGATCTATTTGCTGTGAATATATAAATACTTCGTATGTTGATTTTTATCGAAACAGAGCCAAAACGAGTTAGAAATATATTTTCGAGAAAATATGAAAATGTTACACTTTATACCCCTAAACTTTCATAATGATAATTTATACCCTCAACTTTGGTGAAATGATAGTTTCTACCCTACAATTTTAATTTTGACACTTTATACCATCTGTGACAAGTCGATTACAGTTGTAGTCCTTATTATATAAAGATTTAGAGTTTTGGCAAAACAGGTCCTCAAAGCATTATGGTCGTTTCATGTTTAGTCCTTACTTTACAAACCTTGCTTTTTTAATTTAGAAAAGGTGTGGCATGTTATAGCTTATTAAGATAAGTTATATTATGTTGTAAATAAGCTGCTAAGAGCTTATGGGCTTATAAATTAGCTTACGGGCTTTCAAAATCCAAATAAGGGTGCGTTTGTTTATGTTGCGAGACACAAAAAAAGAAAGCAGAAAATAAGCAAGGCATTAAGAGCTTTTAACAACGTCTTGGCATTTTGAAGTATTTGCTTGGTGCTCTTTAAGATGGACAAAGGGTTTAAATTATAGCATATTGCTTATGAGTCAAATTAATTATCAAAGTATGGCGTTTGGTTTGATTTTGATAAGAAAGAAAATAAAGAAAATGAATCTGAAACTTTGCAATAACTCGTGACTTAGTTTTAATGACCTTTTAACATGTTCATGAGTGTCTTTAGACTACAATACTTATGGTTAACTTGTTTATACCAAAAGTATAATAACAATAGTAAGGGTTGTTTGGTTTTTGTTCTCGTTAAAGAAAGAAAAAGAAAAATAAATAGGGCCGAACATTAAAGACTTATAGTTTGTTTTGTTGCTTAATGACATATATATTAGCTTATCTAAATGACTTAACATGTAGCTTAAAGCTTATTGTTTTAAAAACAAAAATAAATTAAATAGAGGGTGTTTAGTAGCTCTCAGTAAAATCAAAAAGAAAAGGAAAGTAGTTTTTGATCTTGTTTCTCAATTGATACTTGGTTTTTATCATGAATAAGTGTTATATAAAAGTATGGAAACGAATAAAAAGGCTTGGGGACTTACAATACTCTCTAGAGCTCGATTAGGAACAAAATGACCAATTAGCTTCCAACTTTGGAACAAGGCTTCACCAAAGATTCTAGGCTTTACTACAAGCTTTTTTCTCCTTCTATTGGACTTAGGAATAAGTAGGTGAGGATGTGTGTGAGTAAGGTGTTCGAAAACAAAGGATGAGAAGAAA
This sequence comes from Chrysanthemum seticuspe, assembly GCA_019973895.1. Lineage (NCBI taxonomy): Eukaryota > Viridiplantae > Streptophyta > Magnoliopsida > Asterales > Asteraceae > Chrysanthemum > Chrysanthemum seticuspe. Next base: position 23,546,034 of record BPTQ01000008.1, read on the forward strand.
TGGTGAGGGTTGCTTTGATTTATATAGCCAAAGGAATTAGGGCTTCATTAATTGTATTTAGCCACTTGTATTGGTTTGTAAACATAATATGGAACATGATAAGACACATGGTGAGGTGTTTGCAAGATTTTCATGAGCTTGTTACTTAGATCGAATGGATTAAAAATAAACCTCATAGGGAGCTTGAGATATTAGACTAACTTTGTTGAAAATCTAGGAGACATGGTTGCTTGTTCGATTCATAGCCATAAGGTTAGAGCTTGCATGTGTACTTGGTTCGAATGGTTTTAAAAGAAACCACATATGCTTAGCTCATCACTTTTTACCAAGGGTGGAAAATCTAGGAGACAAGGGTGTAAGAGGTAGGATGTGGTGAAATTGTGTTCATATATGGTTTTGATAAAGTTCTAGTTAGATTGAAACAAGCTAGGAACTAGTTTGGTTAGGGTTTTGATTTAATTTGAACTAGAAAAAGTAAAGGTGGCGTTTTAGGCTTAAGGTACTTGTACATAGGTTATATAAGGTTGTACTTGAAGTTTTAGGAACATAGGAAACCTAGTTGGAGTCTTTAGTTAGGGTTCTTAGTCTTTTGTTAAGTTTAGGTTAGGTCTAGAATAATAAAAGTATAGTTTTTAATTCCATGCATTAAGCAATTGTACCACAAGGATTAAGGACTTGTACTTTAAGTTTGTAAATTATAATAAAATCCAATTTAAGGCTTGTGCATTAAGGACTTGTATTATGTGCTTTAAAGTAGGTAAACTAAGATTTATAATGAGATTTATATTAATATTAAGTTTCTATACATTAAGGATTTGTACATGTGCATGAAAGACTTGTACATTAATATTTTATAAAAATCATGCATATATTTATTAAGGTTTGTGAAAAAAAAAATCATAGATTTGTAAATTAGGGTCTGTAACGGGAAATAAAGTATAATTAAGTTTCCGTGCTTTAAAAACTTGTACATTGGCTTTAGAGTGTTGTACTTTAGGGTTTATAATTTGGTATGTAAAATCATAGTTATAATAAATTCGGGTTTCGTGAAAACTCTAATAAATGGCTAACATTTAGTTTGAACGTTTAATAATCGTACGTTAACGAAATAACGTAAAGTGATAAATAAAAGTTGAAAACATTTATACTTGACGTATAAGGAATGCTTATTTGAAATGAACTTAAGACATGTTGATGTTGGTGAGCACGTTTATTAAGAATGTGAGTTACGTCATATTAGTTAGTTATTGTGATTAGATAAAATGATAACGTTAATCTTAAAAAAAATAGCCGTGGAAAATGGATAAATATTCTTTTGTTAGAATATTAATACAAGTGGAAATTTACCGGTGGTTACAGTTATTCCGTCTTTTAGTATTTTACTTTCATTTTCACTAAATAAGACATTATAATTTTTACGGCATAATTGACTAATACTAAGTAGGTTGAATCCTAGATTATCAACATGAGCAAAATCATCAATAGAGATAGAGTCATAAGAGATAATACCTTTTCCGATGATTTTGCTTTTCAATTTGCTATCGAAAGTGATATTACCTCTGTCGTATGGTTGGTAGGATGAGAAGAGGCTCTTGTTTCCCGTCATATGTCATGAACAACCGCTATCTTTGATCCGTTCGTCTGGTTCCAATCCGGCTTTCAAGCATACCTAAGTTATATAAAAACTCAAGAATTTGGTCCCTAATATCTCATGGATCCATTTTGGTTAAACATTCCATTAACTTGATTCATGTATGGGAATGGTAGATATGAGTCCTATGGCATGTAGTTATGAGTTTGATAATGTCTAGGGAAGTTTTGATTCCAACCGTTATGTTGGTAGTTGGGTTGTCTGTTGTAGTTACTCTTTGAAAGGGGGCGTTTGAGAATATGTGTTGGAGGCCTTTGTTGGGTAGTTTTAGATCTAAACTTATTTTTAGCAAATCCTAATCCTATAGTAACAGTGTGTTTTTGCTTAGTTTCATTTGTAACAACTTTATTTTTTTTTTGTGACTTTAACAAACTCAGTACGAGCCGATTTGCAATCTTTCTGTCCTCCTGAGGAACCCACAGAACCAAAAGGTTCAACGGACGGAACCAAATTTTTGGTTCCGTCTATTCCGTGGTTTCCTGAAGTAGTTGAAACAGTTTCTTGCTCTTTTTCAGCTTGTTTCTTTAGATTACTTAAATCTCCTAGTTTCATAAATCCTAGTCTTGTTTTATCAAATGGTAATTTTTGGATTTTCATTATTTCATCCGCACAACAAATGTTTTTATCAAACTTTTTAAATTTAGAATTATGTTTAGTGAGCTCGTCCTGTGTGAGTTTAAGTTTCTCAATTTTAAGCCCAAGTTTTTTACATGATATACATGCTTTTGTCGATGGCTTTACTCTTTTCTAAACGTTTAACTTTTTCTTTTAATTCATAAACTTCATTTTCTAAAAATTCCTTTTCAGTCTTTAAAAATTTCTTTTCGGTTACGATTTTCAATCCAAGTTCACATAGTTTGTTATATTCTATTTGTAATGTATCATCATCAATAGATGAGTAAGATGAGTCATATTGTACCTCTTTTGAGTCCTGAGCCATAAGAGAAATTTCATCATTCTTTGGCTCCGCGTTATCATCTTCTCTATCACTCCAAGAGCCACTCACAACACCCTTTTGTTTTTAGGTGGCTTCACGCAATCTCCTATGAGATGACTTGTGTCTCCACATCTTAAGCATTTTCTTTCTCCTTTTCCTTTCTTATCATCACGATCTTTTCGAAAAGGTTTCTTGTCTTCTCGAGGTTGTCTTACAAACTTTCCTCGTCTTCTAAAGAACTTTTTGAAGTCTCTTACGGCCATGGCATACTCTTCGTTTTCACTGTCTGAGCTAGATTCTCCTTCATCACTTGACTCTGTTTTTTCCTTTAAGGCAATGGACTTGACTTTTTCTTTCTTTCCTTTGACAATTTCTGAGTCATTCACCATTACCATTTGATGAACCTTGAGATTTCCAATTAGCTCGTCAAGTGACAATTTTGGGAGATCTTTGGATTCTTCAATAGCCGTTACTTTTGTTCTCTATTTTGGATGAAGTGCTCTATGGAATTTCTTGACAAAGTTCTTTCTACTAATGGATTCATCAATGCTTTGAGAGAGGTAATGATAGTATTAAAAGGAGCAAATGCACTATCAATGATTTCATCTTCAGGAATAGTAAATTGTTCATATTGTTGAACAAGAAGATTAATTTTGTTATTCTTGGCTTGTGAATTTTCTTGATGAGTGATTATTAAAGATTGCTAAATTTATTTAGCAGTTTTGTACATAAAGACTCTTTCAAATTCCTTTTTGGTTAGAGCCTTGTAAAGCATCATTTTTGCTTCATTAATTTTGCAATTAACTTCTTTTTCTCATCAGTATGACTAGTGAGTGAAGTATCCTCATCCCGACCACTTATGACATGATTACCTTCAATGATTATATGCCATAGATCTATATATTTTGATTTCACATATGTTTCAAAATGGCTTTTCCAATAGATAAATCTATTTGGTTCAAATAATGGTGGTCTTTGCATAGATTGCCCTTCTTTAAAATTTTCAAAATTCATGGATCATTTCAAGTTTTAAAATACAATCAATTTTAAAAATCTTGAGTAACGTAGTTCTTGATGCCAATTGTCGAAAACTAGAAGGGGGGTTGAATAGTTTTATCATTTTCTTTTAAAGTCTTTATGTTTATGCGAAACCAACCACAGTAATAATAAGTATAATGCAAGAAAGGAAAGAAACGATCAAACCACAACACGAGTGTTTATAGTGGTTCAGTCTACAAGGACTTTTTTTCCTTGCACTAATCCACTCCCCAAGTCTCCAACTCGAGAGTATTCTTCACTAATCAACAAGCTCCTTTATCCGACGGAGAAAACTATTACACGTTGCTTACACAATATTTACGACACAAAGCTAGATTTCAAGTTCTTTTACAAGGTTACAACCACTCCCTTCACACTATGTATTTTGAGGACTAAAATACTAACCGATTACTATGGAAAGTTATGATGGTTTAGTACAAACAATGATGTATGATTAACTACAATTCACACTATGATGAACTAACAAGACTTTGCAACACACTGTTGAAGCTTGTAAGTCTTTTAGTAATGCTTTGATCTTCTTGCTACAAAAGAAGCTCACTAAAATGAAATATGAATAAGTTAAAAATAAGGAATGATGAATGAGAGAATGTATGTTATTTTTATGCTTGTAAGTGATGAGTAAACAACATGGTATGGCTCGTTATTTATAGACAACAAGTGCCAACAAGCCACGGATAAGGCAGAACCAAATAATTGGTTCCGTCCTTGTAATCTTTTGGTTCCGTCGGGACCTGACCAGAGATCATCCAAATCTTTATCAAATCTAACCAAAATATTTATCATATCTTTTAAGGATTCTAGAGTGATAATCTAACCAAAATATTTACTATGTCTTCCAAAGATCCTAAAGAGATATGCAATCTTAGATTAGAGTAGGATGATCCATGGAATGATGTAAAAATGCATTTTACTTTTTATTAAATCGTTTAACAAAGTAAGTAAACTTGTGAATTATAAATAGTAGCTAGCGAAGTGATGTTAATTAAGAAGTAACTTATACTTAAATCTATTTTAAAGGAAAAAACTTTGTAGCTATATAAAAAACTTGACAAAATTTATACTTTGCTAAAATAAAGTTTATTATTGTCGTTAACAAAAGATAGCAAAGATCGTAAAATATAAATAACGTTTGTTGAACGATATTTGTATTAACAATTACTTTGTTTTTCGTCTCTTGTTTAATGATGTGCACATTAGGAGCTGAAAAACTAACTAGGGAAAACTAGACTAGCTAGAACGTACACTAAAACGTGTCTAATTGATGCTTGAGTCTTAGGTTATTAATTTAGGAAAAGGTATTTATTGGGTAGGCTATTCGAAGGGCGAGCTTGACAATCATATAGGCGTTGTTTACCTAGAATATCCTATAGACTTGAGGACTGACCAACCCACAACAAAAAATTAGGAATACTTCACATTTCATTAGTAAGGACGTGACAATTCAATGATATAATAAACGATAACTAAGGAGTTGTGTAATTTTAGGTAAACATGTTTTTCTTCATATAAGAAGTTCACCGCCACTTTACTTTTCTTGTTATTTATTTTATTGCATTTTAGTTTAATTAATAGTTTAAAATCAACCTCTCTTAAATCCCGAATTTTTACTTGCTTTCAAATAAAATATAAAAATACCAAAAATAATCTTCCCTCGACCCTTAGACTTAAATAAGTATACACTTTGACCCTACCTCACTATTCCCCTAGAGAACGATCAATCTCCCGTGTCTTACATATACTACACTACAAAGGTTAGGTACTCTGCCTAGGAGAATTGTAAAACTTAGTGTGTTGCAATATGATGCACCACTCATCAGTCATAAGTCTTTTCTTTTTGTATCCAGTATTAAAATGGGTTTTCCTGATTAAAAACTCGTTTTATGTATGAACTATGCATGGATTCATACCATGATTTGTTTACGTTTTCAAAAAAAATAGTTTGTAATAAAAGGTGTTGTGGTTACCCGTCCCAAGACTTTTTAGTTAGGTTCATGCTAATTCATAGAATCTACCTTTTTTTTATTACGAAATCTCATTGTCGGACACCTGGTGCTTAAGTACACCACTTTCTCTTGACTTAAGTAGAGATGCCCTGTTTTATTATGTCCCTGGATAATACCGTTTGACGTATTATCCACCCATTAAAATGCATATAGAAACTAATAAAACACTTTTACACATCCAAACCATTTTCTACTTTAAATCCGAGAGCCACTTCGGAATCAAATTGGGTCTATCCTAAGGGTCAGTGTGACACAAGAAAGAAAGGCGTCTTCAGACTTCGCGTCTTCTTAGCATATCCCGTCCTATGCTCCTTTCTTCTTGAGTCCGTGTATTCCTCCGTGCTCCCACTGGCTCTCCGCTCCATATGTGTTTCGTCAGTCGTTCTACTGTTTGGTCTTCCTTGTGTCATATCCTTCTTAGTTTATATTTAATTAAGTCTAGCCTACCTACAATTAAACTACAAGAGGGAATAGATACCGGTACACATGCCTTCCTTAAACCCGAATATTGAAAATATAAACTTTACCACTACATCACAACCACACAGTTTATATTCTGGTCTATGGCTTGGCTCGTGCAATGCATGATTAGTATAAAGCAGAAAAATAATATTAAAAAATATCACAAGTGAAAATACTTAAGCTATGGTTTGTCAGGACATACTACATGTGCACATGCACCGCATATGCAGCCCATCCTGACAGTACATGCAAACCACGAGTTTAACTTGTGTTGTTGTACTCTACTACAACTATCATTCTTTAAGAATGACGGCTCTTACCTTATTGCTACTCATTGTTTGTTTAGGAAACTTCTATCTTTTAAAATTTACGAACCCTAAAAAGGGTTTTACAGTTTAAAATTTAAAATTTTGTTACATAAATAACAAGAAACTCTGAGTCACCTCATTTATGGTTTTAGAAAAATTTATTGTGGCTTTTTAATAAAATTTAGTTTTCCTAAAAAACCCTGGTTATGGATTTAACACAAAACCTTAGTTTTCATAATTCGGAATCCCTGACTTTGAATTAGGTAAAACTAAATCTTTCATCAGTTTATGAAAACTACATGTCTTGTTCACCAGGATTCATGCCCGTTATTTTTTATCCCATCTGGCTAAGATTTAGGAAAAACAACTCTTCTAGGGTTTAGAAAAACCCTAGACTATCTTATTTTCTTTAAAAGCTATATTTCTTACCACATGATTTGATTTGGTAATTTCAGATTTTCAAATATAGTTTTAGTATATTTTTAGTAAAGTTTACAATTTTTCAAAAATACCTAAAACATTAAATCATCCATAAAAGCTGACAAATAAGAATTAGGGTCAGTTTGCTCTAATTAGGTTTTCTTTATGTTTTAGTCCCAGATACCCTTGTATCCTCATAAAGTTGATAACATTAGGGTTTATGAAACCCTAAATATTCAAACTTTATGTGTTCTAAAACCTTCTAACCTATCTGATCACAGGAACTCATTTATTGTAATCTTGATAACATTAATTAGTAATTTATGTGTGTTTTATCACGGGAGAAAATTACCGCATAAACTCAATCCTTAGATCATCACCCTCAAAGGTCAAAAGCCAAGTATTTTGATCTTGATAAAACAATACAAATCACAATTAATTACACGGGTAATAAAACCCTAGTTGACACCAAATCGCGTAAAGCCTAACAACCCTAAAAAGAATAAATCGAGCATGAAACCTTCATAACCAATTTTAGACAATAATAAAAATTACTAAGAACCATAATTAGGTTATAAATAATTAAGGTTGTTCTAATACCATTGTTAAAACATGCACATCGAAATAAAACAAATAACACGGACATGCTACGAGAAAATCTTGACCAGTCTGATCTTAACCTAATCATGGAAAAAATCTAATCCTAAACACGTAAGAAGGGTGTTTATAGAATACTTATTTGTTATCCTGCTTGCGTAAGATCCTGAATGAATCTGGTGCGCGGGTTCGTCTTCCTTCCTTGATGATCAACCAAGTTAGGGTTTTCAAGAGAAAACTTAACTTCGGGTTGTGTCAAATATTCACTGGTACTGCACAAGTAGAACATAGCTCGAACGTAAGAAACTTAGGAAAGATACAAAGCACCGGGTAAACCCAAGATTGACTTCAGGTCAACTTGGGACGTTGTTCTATCGGTTCAAAGGGTTTGGAACCCTTTGGATTGTCGATCGTTTATAGGAGAGAAGGGAGAGGAGATTTTAGACTTAGTGTTTGAGTTATGAGGATCCCTCTAAGTCCCTTTGTATTTATAGGGCACTTAGGAAGGATCTAGAATACTTATAGAATAAGTATTGGTGTTTGTTTAGAAAACAAACACCCTTCCTCCCGTTGGGTCGGTATAACGAGAATCAAACAACCCTTATGGGTTATTTGTTTTGCTTCTTTTCATTGATTACCCTTAATATTTAACCCTTGATAAATATTAAGTTTCGTGTAATTACCCTTTACCCCCCCCCCCCCCCCCAATGAAAATACTGCAGGATTGTGACCTGTATGATGTCAAGCTTCAAGATCATGGTAGGAAGTAATTTTATGTTAGGTAAGTCATAAGATTGGCATGTGTTTCTTATGTAGTGATTTTGGTAGTTGTACATTTGGCGCTTATTCAATGCTCATGTAATGGCCCGAGATGAGAGACTCACTCTCATCCGTTGCACTTAAATATTTTTTTTAGTAATATATTTACTAGGGTAATCCATTTTTTCCCAAAAATGAAAATATTATAGGATTTTCATTTCGATTTCCATCTCATTTCATTTTGTATCCTCGTTTTCTATTTCCGCTTGCTCGTTCTGTTTAGTATGCATAGATGTGACCCTTCAGCATTTCCATGAAGGTAAGTTGTGAAAGCTTGTTGTATTGTTTGCATACATAAATCCTTTCAGTCTTGACATTGGTAGTTTGAAGATCTCAAAACAAGCTTTATTGGCCATTCGATCTATCAATAGGTCGAGTGGAGGTCTTGATATTTCCAGCCCATCGCCTCTTAAAACTGGTACATGGAATCAAATTATCAAACTCAAAGACGATTTCCATAATCAAGGAATCAACTTGCCTATGGTTTTTAGGAAAATTATTGGCCGTGGAATCTCTTCACAATTTTGGGAGGACTACCGGATAGATGATTCACCACTTATATGCTCTTTTTTTTTGGGGTGGGGGGGGGGGGGTAAAAGTGTTACCCCGATAAATTATTATTACTCCAAAAAAATAATTAAGTGCAACAGATGTGGGTGAGTCTCACACCTCAGCCAAAAAAAGCAAACCAAACGCGCCTACGATGCTCCAGACCTAAACTAGCATAAGAAATGACATGTCATACTTATGCAAAATAAAACAAACACCCATCTAATTAGACCATGAAGATTAATGTCATATGATACTTCATTTGGGGCACTAGTCAAACCATAGTGATATAAGGTATCATCATCATAAGGGTCTTGATCATATATGTCATATTGGTTTGTGGAAGTTTAAAACATACGTAAACAATAAAAGTGTGTGAGCCTATGGGGGCACACACGATAAACACGAGAGTACGTGTAAAACGTATATAAATACTTGAATAAAATACCTGATATGTATGCATGAACTCGAACCGATCTTTGTACGACCCATGGACTGTTTGATGGACTTGGGTCGGTTTGTTTGGAGATGCCTTGGGCCTTGGATCCAACTGATCGGGTAAAGAAAAGGGACATGGGTTTGTTTGGGTCTTGGCTTGTCGACCAAGTCTTAACCCAAGACTTGGGTCGGTCAAGATCTTATATAAACACACCCTCACCTCTTCCATTCATGCATGATATTATCTTATCCCTAAAACTAATCTGATTCACTTTATGTTCCTTAATACCCAATCGGAATTCAACTTGAATCCGATTAGGGTTTATAGGTTGTTTTGTTCAATCCTTACTTGCAACGAATTCAATGTGTTTAAGGTTTGATCAATTGGTGTTCCTGTTTTCCAATGATTCCTGGTCGAATAGTATTGGCAGCAAAGTGATAGTCTTCTGTTCGTGGACTTCTCGGACAAAGGGTGGATGATATCAGATAGTATTATCCGATATCGGGTGGCTATACAAGCTTCTTGGACAGAAGCAGTATCTCGGGCATAAACAAGAGTTGGTCTTGGGATTTTTCTTGTTCGTGATATTCAAATGTTTTCAAGGGTTGATTGATTACACGTTCTTGACTAGCTCTTTATCAAATGTACTCATTTTACGTGTTGTGTGTGATACTCGTAAATGTATCTAATTTTGATACTAGGGTTTCTTTGGTTTTCTTGTTCGTTCACTTGCGTTCAATTGCCGCCCAAGGTTAGTTTTCTTATTTACCTTTTATTCGTTATTGTTTATTAAATACGTGTTAACCTAATTGCATAAACTAGATCCTAATTCTGTTGCGTACTCGTTGCGTTACTTGCTTAACCAGATTATAAAATCCCAACAGTGGCATCACGAGTCATCTCGTTTTTGCGATTATGGGTTACACGTTTCTTTTAACAAACGTGTTTAAAAGGTTGCATGAAATCTAATTTAGTTATTCGTTTTATTTTTGTTTTGACAACTATATGCAATACTTGTCAATTACTAAAAAAAAAAACACACACACACACACAAATTAAATTAAATTGTTAATTAGAATTAATTTGTTAATTAGAATTAATTTGTTAATTAGAATTAATTGTTAATTAGAATTAATTTGTTAATTAGAATTAATTTGTTAATTAGAATTAATTGTTAATTAGAATTAAGAGTTAATTAGAATTAATTATTAATTAGAATTAATTAATTGTTAATTAGAAGGGCAAATCGCATAAAAGTGTACTCAACTTATACCCGATTTCAATTTAATATACTATACTTTTTTTTTCCTAATTTAATGTACCCAACTTTTTTTTGGTTGCAAATGTAGACAATCAATAGGTTAGAAGGTCACCTTATACTAGCTAGCAGGTCACCATCTTTTCCACCCCTTTTTCCGGCGACCCATCTTCCGGCGACCCATTTTTTCGAAAACAAATCTTTCCGACGTTGATACTTCAACCAGGTCACCATCTTCTCCGCCCCTTTTTCCGACGTTGATTTGTATCAAAACATTCATTCTGATGAAAGCTGTACATGCAGAAAAAGAAGACAACCTCAATAAATATACTACTCCTATAATAATTTCTTTTGAAATGATGAAAGAAATTATTAAATCCGAAGAACTAGATAGAGATATTCTATCAATAAAAAGTTACAAAGTCCATCAACTACTATACTCGTCATATAAATATGAAAAAAAATAATAATAAAATAAATAAAATAAAATAAAATAAAATCCCCAATGATGTGAAAATAATAAACACAAAAAACCATGATCATACTTTGATCATTATGGTAGTTTGAGACCACTAGTTTTCACAGACTCATAGTCTCGTACGTTTTTCCTTTATATATATGTTTGCAGCACACTCAGAATATTTGTTTAATCTGCAACGTCAAACTAAATGTACAAACTGAAAGTAAACAATTTCTGTATTACTTCTAATTTGCAATGGCTTGGTGTTTCTTGTCTTAAATATTGCGCCTAAGTTAGACTATAAGCAAGTCTCCAACTTTGTATAATCAAAACCGTTAATAAGCTTAATTTATGATGTCAGCAGCAGCAGCTGCAGTTACTCACCTGTTTGAAGTATCAACGTCGGAAAGATTTGTTTTCGAAAAAATGGGTCGCCGGAAAAAGGGGTGGAGAAGATGGTGACCTGCTAGCTAGTATAAGGTGACCTTCTAACCTATTGATTGTCTACATTTGCAACCAAAAAAAAGTTGGGTACATTAAATTAGGAAAAAAAAAGTATAGTACATTAAATTGAAATCGGGTATAAGTTGAGTACACTTTTATGCGATTTGCCCTAATTAGAATTATATTGATAATTAGAATTATATATTGTTTATTAAATACATAAAATAGCGTAATTACTTGTTAATTAAGATTGTCATTCTTTTTATATGTTTTTCCGGCCACAAGACCCACTCAATTTATTTTTGTAATGTATGGGGCGATCTAAGTATTGCACCTAGTGACGGTCTTATGGTTCTCCTTTTGGGGAAGACTCGCGAGAGAACTCGGAACAATATGTGTTTATATATTGATGTTTATGCTTATATGTTTGTAATTCCATTATGTGCATTATGTTTACTTATTTTTGACACCTAATTGTATGCAATATGGAATAATAAATATCGTAATCATAACATCAATATTGGTCTTTATCTACACGCCTAAATATCATGCTCATTGTGACCTGCTATTTGTTTTGTGGAAAATTGTTTTTGTTAAATAAAGTGACCTAAACTATTGAAACAAGTTTTTCATGAATTTAAAAACTAGACGCTATGGACACTTGGGATGTACGGCTCACCCACTAGAACACGCTATAAAGGAGGTTTAAAGAGGTGCGCATAGTCACACCGAAAGGATTTCTGGTTATTGCTTCAGCGCTAACATGGTCCTCTGCCTCCCTGTGAGTTCGATTGAAGCTACCGTGAACCATGATGATCACTAGTGTTCTTCTCCTCGACTTTTCCAAGTCGAAACCATCAAGGGGTGCGCAGCTTTGGATCGAACACCATCATACATACGCTCACCCACTGTCTCCCAACCACTGTTCATCTTAATAGCACTTTGCCCGCTGAAAAAGAAAGTATTACGTTGATTTTTTATGAAGAGGAACTATGGGTGTTCAAAAAAACCGTGAAACCGACAAACCGAGCCGAACCGCTCAATCCGAAACCGAAAAAACCCGAAACCGAAGAAACCGAAACCGATAAAAACCGAAACCGAAAAAACCAGCTTATTACGGATCGGTTTTGGTTTTTATATTTAGATATCCATGGTTAACCGAACCGAACCGTATATAATATACATGAAGGTTTTTAACTAAATATTTAAATAATAGTACAAGTATCATTATATTATTACACTACTCTTATTCTATAACGACTTTTTTGCTACTAATGTACACGTTTAGTAAACATCTACGTGTGAAAATAGATTAATGTGTTTGTAACATATAAACGTCGAACAAATATTTTTTGTTAATATGTCATGTATGCTTATTTGAATGTAATTATTGTGACGAAATAATTTTAAAATGACTCTATTCAATATTATTTAATACACTAAAATTGCGTTTTACTTTTTAGATCATGTTATTGTTCATACGGTTAAACTTGTTTAAACATCTAAAATGGTTAACCGTGAACCGAACCGCGGATAACCGATCATTTCGGGTAACCGCATGTCCGGTTACCCGCCTAACACGGTTCGGTTTCGGGTAGTAAAATGAATTACCCGCCCCGTGATGGATAGTTAAAATATCTCAACTAACCGAACCGAACCGCCTCATGAACATCCCTAAGAGGAACACATGAAAACATGATCAACAAAGATATGTTGATAATTTTGGTTTCTTATTGTTGTGAAACTTTACAAATTTTTGAACTTTCTTTAGAAATGTTCATCGAACACACGTGTCATTTTTTTTTTTTTTTTTTTTTTTTTTTTTTGATAAAAGGGTTACCCGGTAAAATATACATTCTTTCTTGTACACACTATGAAAAATGATTTTCCTTAAAAACTCCTACACTTCAGCAAGAAAGCATTAGCACGAGTACATATGGATCAAATAATGTTGTTCTAAGTTGATGGATGAGTATGGTGCATAATTTACAGCATAGGACTATTAGCCATTTTTTAGTGGATACAAAATAACATAAAATATAATGAGTTAGTTTTAGATCCCGACATATCTCGTAAATTTGCAAAATTGCAAGCATGCTTTTCATTGGTACGGGGACATGCAGTCAGAGTATGTGAATTGAATGAACCCTATGCATTTCTTCAATAACTTCCAACAAAACAAACCAAACCCTAACCCTAAAACCTACATTTTTCCATGTTTATGTTTTTTTTAATATATATAAACTAAATAAATTTTGGTATATAAATATGCACTTTGTCTAGCTTCGAGGCGACACGAGCTCTTCCCAGCGTTCCCTTCCACCACCCACCACCTTCCTCTTGGAAAACTATCAAACTTTACCTCTGGATTCTCGTGTAATTTTCTTCCTAAAATGCCCTTTGTTGCCAACCTTAAACTACCATTAAGCCATCCTTAATTTTGTCATGCTAATTTTACAACAAAAAAAATTATTTCACTCATTTGTTTGTTCTTGAATGATTTTAGATCCTTAAAACAAGCTTCAAGTGCAAGTCAATTTGGATCGTTCAATTTAGATCCTTTCACCATAAAATAAAATCTAAATTCTAGCTTGTTCTTTTGGATGGATTTGTTTATTTTTGCTTCTTGTCTTGTGATTTTTTAGAACAGATAAGTATATTTTTTTTAAGCAAATTTTATTAAAGGAGGCTCAAAGGAAGAGCCTAAGAACAAATTCAACGTTACAATAATGTTTTGAAAATCCGTTTTAAACATCACCCGGAATTAATTAGCTTTAGATTGTTCGTATTGAGTAATTTAACGTAGCGTAGGACCCGTATAAACTTCCATCGTGAAGTAAGGTCGGGTGTAATAGAACCCACGCGTTCAAGCCCCCATGTGTGGACTTATAAAACCCCTCCACCACAGGCGTGTCGTTGGTGATGAAATGGAAGAACTCGTCGATAGACCGTCGACTCGTGAAGTTGGTTGTTTAGTGTGTGTGAGAGATGTGACTTTGGTTTTTGTAGGGTATATTTTTGTATAATGAGGTAGGTTTGGTGGTGATGTTGATTTTTTTATTGTTACACTATGTTGGTGGTGATGTTAGAGTGAAGTAAAAGAGTAATGTGACGTTGAGTTGGCGTTAGTGATGTTGATCACCACTACATATAGTCTAAAGGACGTGAAGCTAAGTTAAAAAAAATACTAGAATCACTAAAAACAAATTAACATCCTACAATTTTAAGCAACAAATCAAGGAGAACAACACCAATCTATAATCGAAACATTGAAAGATTTAGACCTATTCTTATATACTAAAATCTTGAAAACGAAGTGACAAACGTTGAACTAAAAACTCAAATATGAAACACAATTGATTTGGAGATACGGAACAATTTATGCTGTAATTTACACCGCCGAGGCAAGATATATTAACCGACGAAGTCATAAATCCTCTTACACACCGGATAGATAGCATTAGCGATCCAAAATCTGCTTGTAATAACCATCAGATTGTAAGCTCATTTGCCCAACAACTTGTTGGTGTTTACAGTATAATATAATGTTGTTTTTGAGGAATCAAATTTATAATTTCCAAAATCACGGAACATATGATATGCATGGAGCAGTCACATTCCATCGAATATCCTGAAATGTCGATCTCTATACACACACATGTATGTCTATACCTAGATACAGTTCATTTTCTGAACCTTAAATTAAAAATGCGAGTAACATTGATTGATTAATTTATCAACTTAGAAGTCCTAGTTAATGGCCGGTGGTAAATCCCCACCACCACCTTTCCCCAAAGAAACACGTACTATACAAAAAAGAATCTTCATCCCTGACTCACTGACAGTCCACGTACAGCAGTTGAATATTTAGTCAGTTTCACACAAATATATTTTACTTTCTATTTTTAATTTTTATTCTTCTTATGCTTCTATGCTGCTGCTTTCTTTTACTTTTTTATTTTAACTCCCATTTTGTTCTTCAGTTTCTCCTACAATTTGTCAGTATTTCTTAGCTGATACTTCCGGCCACCTACATCTACTCTTTTAAAAAAGTTTAGAAATAAATAAAAATAACTGTCAAAATTTTCTTAACGTGTAGGAATAATGATGTAGACGACAAATATAAAATACGAATGTTGAGAAATAGGAAAAAAAAATATTACTTTTTGGGTAAAGGGGAGTAATCATGCACCCTGGTAAATATATTAACCAAAGAAAAGTTTAAGTACAATGTATATGAGTGAAATCTCATATATCAGCCCGTTACATAGGCATAGAGCTTACATAACAAGATACTTCCAATTTTCTAAACAAGAAAACAAACCACTACTCAACTGATAACATATGACACAACGAAATAAGATTATTTCCTAGGACCTTGAAACTTTGTGCCATACATGGCATTAAAGGCATCCAAATTCCCAGGAAGATCACGAACCTGTTTCGCATAGTCATCGAAGTCATATTCATCATACTCATCTTCATACTCTTGGCCACCACCAAATATATTAGCAGACTCATCAAATGGGTTAGCAACAACCTCATCTTCAGAATCAGACACCTCAATCTCTCCCACTTTAGAAAAAGGGTTAACTCTCTTAGTAGAAGAGGTAGACGGAATAGGTTGACCATCATCATCCACAAGAGTAGCTTTCCCAGCAATAAGTAGTTTTTCAAGCTTACCAATTTTCTCAACTATGGGAGTAGAACCAACATCCATTGTTCCCATTGAATCACTCTCAAGCGGTACATGTAGTGTAGAACCAGTCTTATTCAACTCATCCTCATTAACCTCCATTGTACGACCAATATCCACATCTGTATCAACACGAGATTCCTGCCCCCGAGGGCCATCCTTACCTGCTTCCTTAGAACAACCAGTAGAATCCCCAATCTTCGCCTCATCAGTAGTAGAATCAACCACAGGACTTTGAATGCCCGTGTCCTCATGCACCTCAAGTGTCCCAAAAGAGTTAGAAGTAGTAACA
The DNA here is from genome assembly GCA_019973895.1 of Chrysanthemum seticuspe. Taxonomy (NCBI): domain Eukaryota; kingdom Viridiplantae; phylum Streptophyta; class Magnoliopsida; order Asterales; family Asteraceae; genus Chrysanthemum; species Chrysanthemum seticuspe. Next base: position 23,562,431 of record BPTQ01000008.1, read on the forward strand.
GGAGTACCTGTAGCATTAACACTAGCAATGTCCAGTGTCTTCTTCTTTGTGATATAAACCTGCTTCCTAGGAGCAAATTTAGGACCCTTACCCATATTAAAACCATCATCATTCACATCCAAGGTCGAGGTGTGAGCATCAGCATGATGCTCCTTAGGAGACTTAGGACAACAAGCATTTTCATGCCCAAACACTTTACATTCCAAGCAAAGTGGAGGTTTCCATTCATATTCAACCTTGATACTAGCCGTAGTAAAACCACTATCATCCTTCTTAGGGATCGCCATAGTTACCACATGTTTAAGATCAGCTTCCGATGATAACTCAACAAGAGCACGAGCAAAACTAATACGACCTCATGAGTCAACGCACATGGAGCTAGTGAATGCATCTAACATGAGCGGCTTACCCACCTGAGTAGCAATAAGGCTCAACCCGTCTTCCGAATATGCAAGTAACGGCACATTATGCAATTTAATCCACACAGGCACTTTGGTAACCTCACTTTTGGACAATAGCACGTCAGGAGTCCATTTAGTGAGAATGATAGGAGAATTACGAATTATCCAAGGTCCTCGTTGAAGAACATTCTCAACACCCTCTTTAGAATCAAATTAAGATAAATACACCATCATCATTCTTCATAAGTTTCTTTAAACCAAACTTACCCCATGTATTGGTGACATAATTCTTGACCAACTGAAATGCAATATTCTTGCCGACAAAGAAGCCAACAAGAGTATTATCATAGCGGTTAAACACACCCTCCATAGCAGCCTTAGGAAGAACTGTATCATGATTATCAATTCGATTCTCATTCACCAATGAACGGAAGTTAACTTTCCTAGATACACGTTCCGAGTTTAACACATTAGCAAACGACCTCACATCATTGTGTATACTATCACTCACATTAAGACCAGATGTAGAAGCATTCTTACCATCCTTCGAAGCAACATCCGGACCACCAGCATTAGTTTCAAAATTAACGTTACCCGAATCAGAAGTCAAAGGACCATCACGAGTATAAGGGTGATTCGAAGTAGCAACATTCACCACCTTGGGAGGTGCATTAGTGTTCGACTCCAAACCCCCAACATTCATATCAATTCGACTTGTATTGTCCATATTTGCATCACCCCACACAGAGTTAAACGTACCATCATAATCACTAGGGCTGCGAACAAACTTAGCAGCATTGCGCAAGTCAGGACCAGCAGCCGAATCAATTCCATGCTCTCCTCTAAGACTTTTAAGCCTAGCCTCCAACGATTCATACGGATTAGGTTTGCCAGCAGTAGCCACGTTCCCATCAGAGTCCAAAGTAACCTCATCGATATTAACATTGACATTCCCAGTAGACTTAGTAACATCAGATGCAATCTTGCTATTAAGAAAACCCTTGTTAATCATCTCTCTAAACCCACATACAGCTAAACAATAAAACGACCCAACAGGAAGAAAACCCTAACTGGAAAAGTTAGGGTTTTGAACAAAACGCACAATTGAATCAACCACCAACCATACTGATCATACAAAAAATAAGATTAAATCGATTAGACCAGTATAACCGACTTACTTGCAATTACCGACCAAAGAATAATCAGACAATGAGTAGCGATCAAGTAGAAAACCGATTAAGATAAGACGCCCAATAAACAGTCGGTTGAAACCCTAACAAAACGATCACACAGAACCACAATAAATTTGCGTTACTAACAAACAATCAGATCCAGAAACAAATGAGTAACTAGAACAAATTGAAGCAAGAAAACACAAGGATTTAGGGTAGATTTGGTGAGAAAAACGATTAAGAAAAGGTTAGGGTTTGTGTCGCCACTAGAGAGAGTCGTATAGGGTTATTTAGATTAAAAAAAAAAAAAAAAAAATTGCTCACCATGATTATTGCTTAATACTCCGTATTTCTTCTGTCCAAAATTATTGCTCACCAAGATTCACACAATTTGAAAAGAGGGAGAACATCACATTTTTCAACCAATCAAAATGTTTTTTTTTTTTTTTTTTTTTTTTTTTTTCATTTTCCTTATTGCCTTTTGATTGACTAAGTAAAAGCAAACAATTTTTCCAAAACATATCAAATAAGAAAGATGAACAAATAATTTAAAGACGGAGAGAGTATATTTTTCCGGAAACATGCAAGTCAATCATTCATAAATTTATAAGAGCAATTCATTTCCCCACAGTGAGATGATTAACGTGTATCTATCGGCATGCAGGCGGAGACAGGAGGGGGGCACATTACCTCAGTGTAAAAATCTATAGTGTAATTTTCTAAAATATTTGACTGTTTTGTAATTTGCCCAGTGATCTTAAGAACCAAATTCTAGTGTAATTTCTAAAATTTATCAAAGTGTGTCCTTTTGATCAAAAATTCTGGCTCCGTTCATGTCTATCAGTACGATTAAATAGTAGTCTACAAAAATCAAAATGGACTCGAAAGAATTCGATTCAAATTAATCCAATTTAAAGTACTAGCTAGTAATATGAATATAAAATCGTTGGAAAAGGTGGCGAGAGACGTGGGTCCTTGCCTCCTTGTTTTGGAGCACTTCAGTCAACTCTCTCAATTTTTAATTACTTTTATAATGTTTTAAAGAAGTATTTCTGACAAAATTCACATTTCTCTACAACCAACTTTGACAGTAAACGTGTGATTATATTCATTAACAATGTCACGAAGCAGTACATAAATTACCTTTAACCCTTTAATTATTCATCTTTTTTAGTTTTATTACCTTTACAGATTCTCTGTGTTTCTTACTTTATGCATGAGTAATGCCAAATTATAAAACCTTATTGTATGCAAAAACGAGGGAAATCAATGTATTTGTGGCATAAAAGAGTACGGTGTGTAACCCATTCAGTAAGGTGGGAGAGATTGTGGATTCTGATAGTGATGATGAGGAGGTTGTGAACACCTTTGATGAGTCGAGTAATCTATTTGGTGGTGGTCATGATCGCGAGGATGACTATGATGACTATGAGTATGATAACTATGCGGATCAGGTTTACGATCTTCCAGGAAATTTGGATGCCTATTATGACACGTATGGTATCAAGCTCCAAGGCCTTGGTAGGAAGTAATGTTATCTCCATAGGAGTCTAATGTTATATTTTGAGTAGTGTTTTATTTTCTTATATAGAGAATAGGAAGTATCTTGTTATGTAAGCTTTTCGTCTATGTAACGGGCTGAGATATGGGATTCACCCATATCCTTTGTACTTAAACGTTTTTTGGAGTAATATATTTACCGGGTCTTTGACCTTTTACCCAAAAAAAAGAGTACGGTGCGACTAGTTTGGCCAATCTTTAAAGAAACTTTAGATAGCCGGCAATGCTAATCGGCGCATCAAGGCTTCATAGAATGATTAATTGATCGATTACTGGAACTTGTTGATGGTTAAAATTTTGGCTTATAATGTACGACGGCCTCAATGACTATTGCAATGTTGTTGAACACATTACGTTCTTTGGGGGCTTCTACTAATATTTATAAAGTACAATGGCCTCAATGACTATTGTATTGCTGTTGAACACTATTGCATTGGTGTCGTTACAGATAGGTTTTAGTTTAAATTTCCTTTGCATGCTTGTTATGTTGGAATGGAGTGTAGATTTATATATGTATGGTAGTCATGACATTGTGAAGAAGAAACTGTGTTTCAATTAATATATTTGTTGCGTTAGTTTATCAAAGCACAGTTTTGGTTGTATGTAGTTGGGATGTTACATATTGTTTTACTATGATCAAGCATGATCATTAGTTTACTAAATAATATGACTAGGACGTATTTCAGAAGAAAAAGCAATAGCCATGAGTGGTGTGAATTTAGGTTTGTCTTTGATCAAAGTGATCATGTTTTATGGGCTTGATTTGTTTATTTATGTAGGAACCTATATGTTGAAGAAACAAATAAACATCGGCTACTTGATCCCGTATAATAGGAATTTGATCTTCAAATGTTTTAGGCAATCTTCTCGTTGGGCAATGCAACTCTGAACATGATATAGGCTAATTAAAGATAGCCTAGGAGACTTGGCTCATTGATCAAACCTAAAAATGGCGTGTGTTCTCTAAAGCTTAAAACAACGTATATTCCTATATTCTAAGTAATTAATTTATATCAACACTCTTAAAATAATATCATTTACAGTATGTGATAATAATTTATTTTTAATGAAATTTCTTATCACAAATGATCTTGAGTAGAATTAGGATCGATTGGTCTTGTAATCCAACCTAAACCCCTTAATGTTGTAAATATCTTTGTAAAATATATAGTTTCTTGCAAGTTTTAATAAAATCCTCTTGTTTTTTGAAAAATGTAACATCAAAATCTTATGCTTAAGTTGCATTCCTACTGAGCCAGGATCAAACTCTTCTTTTAGTATATTTACAACATATAAGCTCAACTTGCGATGATACATGTTTACTCAAAAATACAATGGTCGATCGGATTGTGGCTTTGTGTGGAATCTTTTACCCAATTTACATGCATGAAAAAAAAACCTAGTTTTTATCTAAATCACATTCACGAAATGGATTTGAAATGCATTTCATACTATATACTCAAAGTGGTATCATCAACAAAGAGTCTTCAAATTAAGGAAGATGTTCCATTTTAGACATGGGTGTTATGTGATCTCAAAGGTGTTGAATAGGTGTTTTGCAACCCTTTTTAAAGCCCCCTTCTTATTTTTCTTTTTTCTTTTTTTTTTATCGGTGCAAACCCTTGTGTGGTGTTTGGGTGCAACCTTTTTAGGAAGTTGTCCCATTGTTGCTTTTACTGAAGACGTATTGAGTGCAATAGTTACTAGACTTGGTAATTCGATTGTGCTTGACTCTTATACTAGCTCTATGTAGATGTAGTCATGGGGGCGTTTGAATTATGCTCGAGGTTTGATTGATATCAAAGCTGATTGGGAGCTTAAGGATACCATAGTTATTGCTATCTCGAGTTTGGAGGATATGATAATGGTGATGTGCTTCATGCCGTTAGAATGAAATATGAATGGAAACCACCTACATGTGGAGCGTGTATGACTTGTTCAAAAAGCGTTGTTGATGAAGGTAAGAAGCAAAATATGATATCAAATGGCATCTTTCAAAATGCTTCTAGGAAGGCATTTTGTGGTACATTTGTTAATACTAGTCCAAAATTCCAATTTAAACCACCTAAACAAGTGTATAAACTTGTGTCAAAGAAGTGTGGGGCTAGTACTAGTGGCACAAAGAAGATTTCAGAAATGGCTAGTGCTAAGGTAGTTACTTCGAATCCTTTTAATGCTCTAAACTCGGTTGCAAATGATGAAAATGTAGGAGGGGACGAAAGTGATGTGAGAAAGGCTGATCAAGTAGCATCTAGTAATCATATTGTCGGCTCTAGTGTTCAAAGTGTCGTGACTAGTACTAGTTGTGTTAATAGGGGTAGGAAGTCGATTGAAAAGGTTGTTGAAGAAAGTGATACTGACGTGGAAGACGCATATGACGAAACAACTAACTTCATGGCTTCAAAAAATTTGAAAGATGAAAGTGCAGTGGTATTGGGAACAAAAGCTTGAATGAGCCTTGGAAAGAGGATTATGATGAAGATTCATATGATGATTATGATTGTGAAGATTTAAGTGAAGAGCAACTGGCATTCTGTAATGCGCTTGAAATCTTCTTGGTCAAATTAGACGTTAATTAGTTTATGTTTTGTTTTGAGTCAAACGTATCAGTGGTAGACGTATGTTTCCTTTGTATAGGAATAGTAGTTCTTGTTATGTTAGCTTTACCGCCTACGTAACGCGCTGAGATGCGGGATTCACCCGCGTCCTATGTATTCAAGTGTTTTTTGGAGTAATATATTTTTTTTTTTTTGGGTAAAGGGGAATTTTGGAGTAATATATTTACCGGGGGTAAAAATCTTTTACACAAAAAACAAAGGTTGCATAGCAAGATTCTAGGAGCACAAAGAAAGATTGATTACAAAGAAAGAACAGTGCATGGACAATCGATCTAACCATGCTATCCAATTTAAATAAGGCTTTCAAGACCTGCATGAAATATTGTTGAAGGAATTGAGCTGGATATCATTACTGATAATCAAGCTCTTTAGTGGCCGTTTGAGGGAGAAAGACATTTATTAGTTTTATAATTTCCATAAGACCCAAACTTGACAACAATATCAAAGGAAGCCGCATGACTAGCTGGTAAGGACACCCAATACATGAATTGAATATGTGGTTGCTGAGATTTTTCACCGGCTTTGGCCCAAGTTTTGGTTGCTACTTAACAAAAACAAAAGAGGCTTGCTTCCGTTTCACTGTCATTATCATGACAGGGCATCTTATAGAATTTTGGCTTGCAATTCCGTTTCACTGTCTTTATCGCAACAAGGTTTGTTTTGACCTTAAGCCACTTCGTAAAAACTTGCTAGCCGAAGAAATCAGGACAATACTTTCCTTTTGTTGGCCTTCACATAGGAATTGCAAGCTACGTCTTGTTTGGTATGACTGGATATTAGATCCTAAAAAGTATTTGTAACAACTAAGTGTAAAATATTTTGGTTCTAGCTTCTTGCAAGATCCTTTTAATAAAACTCGGCAGTTAAAACAAAAAACAACTTATCCTTTACGGTGATATTTTAGTTAGGGTTTCATTATTATAACATTCGCCATCCGCCGCAATGCCACATACAGAAAAAGAGATATCCTAGCTGTTTGTAAACATAGATCAGTCACATTTATCTACTCGCAACACTAATTTTATGTGTATGTGCACTTATTTTATCTTTGTTCTATTGTGCTAATTAGTCACGTAAACAACACAAATGATACAAGGCTCATCTTCAAAATTTTACATTTTACCTAAGTACAAATTCTGAAGTCAAACATTAGGTCTTGACCGACATTAATTTCTACATATGTCGAAATAGTAATAAAAAAACAAAACAAAAAGGAAAATAAAAGACTGTCAAAAGAATTTACTTTGACTGATCAAACCAGTAAGTGGAAGACAGAAGGCAGCAAATTAAAAAATTAAATTAAATTAAGAGGCTAAGTAGCAACTAATTACTGTAATCCAACAAAGTTATTATTTTTTGTTGTTTCACAATTTACTTTTTTGACGAGTGCATTTCCCAATTACTTGGTCAACAGATTTCTACTTGGTTTCCACAATATCTCTCTCTCATCTCTTAATTATTTTTAACTTAATTCCAATCCATAAAACAAATCTGAATTTTCTATACTTATTATATTCATTATTTACTTAAAAGAAATTTCGTAAGTTTTACTCAATAACTTGTGCTACATGATCATAAATATTCTTAAATTTAGAACACCTGCAGCATCGCGCGGGGATCAACATCCTCCTCAAAAATTTAATATATTTTTACTAGGGGTGTCAATCGAGTCGTGTTCGTGTTAACCTATTCGGGTTCGCGTTAACCTATTCGGGTTCGCGTGTTGGCGGGTTAGTATAGTCTTTACCCAAACACGACCCATTTATTAATCGTGTCAAGAAACTCAACCCTAACCCACACATGCATAACACGTGTAACCCATTTGTGACCCGTTTAACCCATTTAAGTAAATAGGTCAAGTGTGAATAAAGCTGGTGTTTTTTCGATTTAACTAGTTTAAATGCAAAAAATGATATAAGGATCTAAAATATGATAAGAATAACATACAAATAACTATACGACAATTTTCTGAATTATAAGCATCAATTTTCATGATATCTAAGGTATAAAATTATAATTAACTCATATTAAGTAAATAACAAAATACATTTAATCCACATCTAACATAAAAACCAGGTTATATATTTTATTTTTAAGATCTTATATACTTAAATTGGTTCACGGGTTGACCTGTTTAATACTTACTCAACCAAAACACGACCCGTTTATTAAACGGGTTAGACGGGTTGACCTGTTTTTTACCCAAACCTGTTTATCCTCAACCCAAACCTGTTTAACTTCGTGTCGTTTAGCGTGTCGTGTCAAGAATTGGCACCCCTAATTTATACTCATTAGTTTTAAGTATATTTAGATTTGATTACTTAAGAAATTCCAAGATTTAAACAACTAATTAATAATCTTTTATGCACATACAAACACACATATATATAGTCCAATAAGATGATTTAGATAGTGTGGGAATGCTGGACTTTGGGGTGTCAAGTTTTTACAAGTACGAGGTGTTTAGTGAGTTCCAATACACTTCAAGTTGGATTAGAATAGATCGAGTGTGAGAGAGGTAGAAAAGATCTCTTAAACAATTTATGATGACTTTATTTCTAGAGAAATAGATATTTTACAATAAATATCTTATCTTTTTTAGAGTTCAACAACTTTAGTTAAGTCTTTACAAATTTTAGGTTAAGATTTTGAGTCTTTGTGAAAACATTACACATCAGTTTGTTTGTTTAGGAAAAAAATAATGAAGATTGAATTCATAGAGATGAACAAGTAGAAACTCTTGATCATGTAATTGTTAGCAACCTAAACTATTTTCCACATGATTCGACACTTAAAGAATCAAGGCTGTCCAGAGCCACACCTCACTTGAGATTATTTTTGTTTTTGCAAAATTAAAATCTTAAGATCAGATAAACATTGTAGGACCATACTATTTGTTATTAGGGTTAATAATTCAAAATGTTTTATAGTCCTACTCATCATTTAAGATAATTTTACAAAAATGTTAAAGGTCAAATTTCAAAAACAATAATAAAATCTTATCAACTCATTTATATATCAAAAGTTTCCTGCATATCAAAGTATAAATTTCATCCACATATTTTTTAAGAAAAAAAGAGAAATTAATTAATACTTAAATTATCAAAAAAACTTACATTCATTTTTTTATAAATTAAATACCTTATAAACCATTAATCATTAAACAAAATAAATTATACCGTCGCAACGAGCATTTTATTATCTTTCAATTGACGTGCATTTTCATATATTTTCGACAAATTTTTTTTTTCTTATGTTTTTTTCAATATTAAAATTCGCATGGCATATACTTTTTTTTTTTTTTTTTTTTTTTTTTTTTTTTTTTTTTTTTTGTAAAAGCGCATATACCAAAACTGGCATAAGTATTTGTGTACAAATCAAATATATTTTCCGTATTTTGCAATGAAAAAACACACATCCATGGTTTTTCAACCATAATCACATATTGTATTATTTATGAAACTTTTATAATCACGTGTTAAAAAATCACATATGGCACAGGTGATAGATATCATATGTGATTTTATGCATTTTATCTAGCTTATTTGATGAATTAATTGTACTAATATATAATTCGAAATATAATATGTTATATAGTTAAAAAGCTGTAAATTTCTAGTTTCCTTGATACAAAACAACGAAACTTTTAGAATTTTGTAAAAAAATTTATGTTCATTTTACTACATGTTAAAATATTCGAATATTCGTATTAGTGTTAAATTACATGCATGTACATGTGATTTCTAATTAAATATTCGTCACGATGACATAAGTTATTTCGTTTAACGATGAACGGTTTAACAGATATTAGTTTTTAAAAGAAATTAGTGCCAATGAGTTTGTTATATATAATATAAACAATAAGTGATTATGATTGATCACTTGATATTCAAGAAACTTTTGATATGTAAATGATTTGTACTTTAATAGTTAAACAAGAAAATATAAAGTTTTAGTCATTTCTTAAAGATTTAACAGGGTAGAAAAATAAGTCATAAACATATCAAAACACGTAAATTGTATAGCCGAAAATCCAATACATATGCCACCAACCTATAATATGTAATGGTGCATTAACTCGAGTTTCCTCATGTAAATACAAATTTAGTTTTTCAAAATATTCATCATAGTATTAACTTCAGAAAAATCATTCAATATCTTAATTGGGAGGGTGTAAATGAGAACAATGAACTATAATAATTTTCTTCATTTTATGATCATATGCACGATCTTACAATCGATACGACTTTATACCGATCCTACTAGTTTTTGCTTGTAGGATCATACGATCTTATGATCTGACTTAAGATCTAGAAACACTTGTATGTAATGTTTAATGTGTTATTCACTGATCTATTTAATTTTAATAATCTGTTATTCACTTGATTTGGTAATCGACACTAGGGTTATGAGATTTAGAGTGTTTAACCAATTGCGGTTTTGAAATGCGGCTTGTAGATAAAGTAACATTTTATCTTATTTTTAGAACACCGGAAAATATATTGAAATAGCATAGCAATAAGCTTAGCCAAAATAATTTTAAAGGAATGGAAATACGGTTAAAAAATCCACTCAAACCAATTAATTTGGGGTTTTGGCTATTAAATATTCACCTATTTTTTCAAATGTACCGATATGGCACGTATACTTTTTTTATTACCCGGATGATACGTGTACTTTTATTTTCGTGTTAATATGGTCACAAAGTGACCGGTTACCAAGTGAACCGGCTAATAAATGTTACGTGGATTTATTTATTTATTTATTTTTTTTTTGTTCTTTTTTTTAATTTTATCTACGTGGTATGTTACGTGTAATATCATAAGGTTAAAACCTTTCCCCCCCCCCCATTCACTTTACCATCTCGTTTCCCCTTCCCCCCCCCCCCCCCCCCCCCAATTCATATAAACCCTAATTATGTAATTAACATAAACACAAAATTGACATAAATCATGAAGAGGATATCCCTTGTTGTTCGTCATGAAGGTACATTTATCTACGATCCGTTGACCTGCACCAATTGCGATGTTGATGTTGTTGATAATGTTGATTTGGGTAATTGCAACCATGCGAGGCTGTTAAAGATTGTCAAAGAGTGTTGTATGTTTCCTGTTGAAGGTATGTATTAATGTGCTCCTAAACAAGAGTTGGGTAAACATTTGAAACATTTAAGGAATGATAGTGAGTTAGCAAATTGTATCAAATTAGCTTTTGATAATGGATGCAAGGTAGAACTCTATGTTGTACATCATGGCTATGATGTTATAGCAGAGGGTGTAGATGCTAGTGATGAGGTAGATGAAGATGATGAATTTGATAATGAAATTGAATATTAAAATATATCAAAATATGTAGGTCCAGAACATGTAGGTGAAGAAGATGTGGTTATTCCAAAGGTAGACCTTAAGGATAGTTTTCTAAACAAGCTTGTTGATGGTAAGTTCATTAAAGATGATGCTAGACCCAATTTAGGTACAAGCTCTTCCAATTTAGGTACAAGCTCTTCAGTTAATGCAAAGGAAGATGGAGCAGAGCAAATAGAGATTGATGACAAATTTAAGGTGAAAGAAGGCTTTTCATATCCTGTTTTTGATCCTAAGGTAGCATGGAATGAGATGAAACCATTATTGGGTATGAGATTTGAACACCCAGAGCAGTTGAAAGAATGTTTGATTAACTATGGGGTTGCCAATGGTTATCAGTTATGGTATAGAAGGAATGACTATAGACATCTAGCTGTTAACCCATACAGAAACAACTAACATGACAATATAAAAGACCTAGCATAGATTCATTGTCATTAAACATAAACAACTACCAACAAAAGACCTAGCATTAAACATAAACAACTAGGTAGTGTGTTTTTTTCCTTTGCCCTTTTTGTCTGCAACTGGTCATGATGGCTTTTTGATTCCAAAGTTCTTACCTTTAATTGCATCCCATGTCTGCTTATTTGCTAGTCCTAGCACTTGGATCCTTTTACCTGGGGTTGGTTCACTATCTTATGACTTTGGACTTTTTTCAGCTTTTGACTTCTTGGCTTCAATAGCTTATGACTTTTGACCTTGCTCATAGTAATTATCAGGAAAGTAATAACTCTAAGACAGTGGAGCAATTAGTTCACCACTTGATTCATATGAATCATATGAAATGCATATGACAGATTAGGAACTCATTGTTAAGGTGTTGGGATTCCTTGATTAGAGTTAATCAAGCAGTTTAACTTTTTTAATGCTGTGAATATGATGTGTGTTATGGTGTGGATACAAATGGCAATGAAAGTACCCAAAGTATTTATCTCTCACCTACAATGTAAATGCAATTCAATGAAGGGTTGGTAAGCTACAATTTATGTCTATCTAACCTCAAGCGGTTTGACTTTTCTGTTTTTGACCCTCACATTTGACCAATTACACTTTCACTTGTATTGCAAAGCACTAATAGCACAGAAATGGGTTTACAAAGCACAAAATCCACTTGCATTGCCATTGATAACAGAACCACTCACTACTACACAAAAGGCCATAGACACCTCTTAATAGAAACCGGTTTAAAAAAAACTATTTTTCATAGTTAAAAAGTAGGGAGCATGGGAAACACACAAACTAGTTTTTTCAAATAAACCAGTCTCTTTAATCTAAATCACACTAAAACTGGTTATATTATAACAAACCAGTCTCTCTGCATAAAATCAACGACACCAGTTGTTTTTTACTCATTAATAAAACAAGTGTGATGTAAATTTATTCAAAAAGTATCATTTTGATCCACTAACAAGGACCATTGTAATTAACCTTTTTTGAGTTTGATCATAAGTTAGATTCGTTCTTAATCTTATTTTATGTTTGTTGTATAACCAGTGGCGGAACCAGGATGTAGGAGGACCGGGGGCAAACTTTTTTTTGCCTTTACCAAAGTGGTTGTGCACACAAAAATAAGATATAGAAGGTTTTTACATTGCCGGACTTAAGTGTGAGGGGCAGTTTAATCTTATAGTGGGGCCACTTCAATAAAATGGTAATAATAATAAAAAAATTACACTAAAAACTAATTTTGTTCGGCGAAGCATGAAGGGCACCACCCCCATACCACACCTATATACATCCGCCCATAGAGTATGTCTGATTCTTATTAAATAATTGTGACGCAAAATTATTTAACAAAGTATCAACTTCATACTCTTGTAAAGAGTATCTTACAATTTAAGGCTGAGCATCGGTCTAAGACCGCACTGGACCGACAAAAACAAGACCGGACTAAGACCGAATTAGACCAAAACCACGGACCAAGAACCGGACTGATTGTGTTTGGTCCGTTCCGGTCCTTCGATCGGTCCGGTCCAAGAAGGTATTATTATTCGGTTTGTACGTAAGACCGTAACGAACCAAATTGAACCGAGACCTAAATAAGAAAAAAGTTAAGATCTAGACCGGGCCGCTGGTTCTTCGGTTTGATCGGTCCGGTCAATTTTTTTAATCCGGTCGGTTTTCTCAATCCAGTCGGTTTTTGTGTTTGCGATGCTAAGCCCTACTACAATTTGTACATAAATGAAATATAAAATGCACTACTTAGTATTCTTTTTTAGCACATGTAATTCAATTTTTTCTAAAACCATACGCCAAAACTAACCCGCCTATTTTTCCCCCCAAAATCAAAATTACACCGCTTAGGCTCTTCATTTTCCCTCCCCATGCTCTCAATTTACCATCACATTCACCATAGTTTCCTCCGTGAATCTCGATTTCACACTTGATAGGCTAATGCTTAATATGTATTTTCTTTTTAATTTTTACTAGGTGAAGTATCTCTAATTGAATGATTCTCACATCAATCACACCCCTTATGTAATTGGCGTTGATTTGGTGGTCCTACCCTTGACAGCTACACTACATCCATACAAGCTTAAAACACAATCCTAACCTACACAATACATCCATACCATCAAACCTTTATCATCATTTAGTTAGGAAATACATCACAAACACAACAATAGTAAAGACAAGCACTGCTTTCTTGTAGCATTCACCAGTGCTAGTTCTCTCATGCAGTTCCACCTCCAATTCATGAATTCTTGACCTATATGTGAATTCTTGCACTTGCATTTGTCGCCTTGGCTGTTGGACTTGAGTATATAGACTACGCATCTCAGTTCAATAGTAACCATAGTGAATCTCAGGCTCAAGAAAAAAGTAGAATCGACATTGGTTGCCAGAATCCTATAAATACAAAAATTAGAATAAACACAATGTTAATAACCAAAAGATCAATGCTTTTTGCTTACACTTCGATTAGGGCAACACATAAATCTTCTGGCAGGGTTGGCAGGGGTGCGCGATGTTCTCTCAGCCACAGGCAAGTCACAGAAGCAATGAGTGGAAATTGGTCTAAGCCAGTTGGAGGTAGAAGATGATGAAGATATGATTTAACTGGGTTGGATTTAGGGATAATAATTGATATGGGATAACAATCTAAGGTTAGAAATTAGGTATATAAACTGGGATGAGGTGCAACGGTTAGATTTTGCCAATATATGGCCACGTCATTCAAACCCAACGTTAATAATAGTGACTTGGCAAGCCACGTAGGATCCACGTAGGATTTTGACTTGACAAATGCACTTTGTGACCATATTAACACGAAAATAAAGGTACACGTACTATCCGGGTAATAAAAAAAGTATACGTACCATATTGGTACATTTAAGAAAGTAGATGTAAATTTAATAGCAAAGACCCAATTAATTTGCTTTCTAAACCTATTTGAAATCCAATTGAATGTGAAAACCTAAATGTCGATGATGAAAATTTTCTTTGGTTTCTTGATCACAAAAGCAGAGCTGTTTATAAACCGCCAGATAATCCAAATGGTGGAAAGAATCACAACCTCAAACACGTTCGTGATTTTAGGTGAGAAGCTTGCATAGTTTTTTTAATGGGTAAAAGGTCAAAGACCCGGTAAATATATTACTCCAAAAAATATTTAAATACAAAAGATATGAGTGAATCTTATATCTCAACCCGTTGCATAGTTTGCATGTGAAAAAACGTCACTTATGTTGCCAAAGCAACATATATTGTGCACTTGTAGTAAACTATATGCTACATGAGATATATTCTTCTTGTATATTTTTCCACGTGGATCCCAAATAGGCATAGAATTCTTCTATTAATTGATTAAAATTGAGACGATAACTCTTACATTGTTATCACATAATAATTTATAAGAAATATTGCACCCACGCAATTTAAAAAAAATAATAATATTAGTAATAATAATAATAAATAAAAAATAAATAAATAAAATCCACGCACATGTGGCAAATAACTTACACCAATAGAATTGTATTACGTTTTCTCTTTCTTGTTCCTACTATTTATTATTAAGTGACACATGTGTGCGTGAATTAATTTTGTAAAAAATTATGTGAGTGTAGCATTTCTCATTGCATATATCCCTCATTCCCTCAAATATTTTTCATTCAAAATTCCTTTGTTTATAATGGTGTAAAGTTTAGTGTAAACCATCTCTAACTAAAACACCAAAATCATAAATATGCAACATTATGTGTTTCATCATTTTACACGCAAATATGGTTATGGTTAGTGATATATTTTTTTTGAAAGGTAGATTTTATTCAAAAAGCGCACCGAGAAGTCCTCGAAAAAAGGACACCCAGGCAAACAAACGAGATTACATCAAGTCAAGCGGGTATTTACACCAAACATTCCAATCTATACCTTTCATCTTAGATCTATTTTTAAACCAAAAATACGAAGTCATCTTGATGCTCTCGACCACTTCTGTAGCTCGTCGCCTTTTACCTTGAAAAATACGATCATTGCGTTCATTCCAAATGGTCCACAAAGAAGTAAAGATTATACCTCGCAATATGTTTCTAGCTTGCTTGGTAAGCGGCTGGTTCTTCGTTATCTTTATTAAGTCAATAACATCAAAAACAATCGACGGGTTCAATCGACACCAATGCTCCACACGGTTCCAGATCTCCGCAACAAAGAGGCATCCAGTGAAGATGTGGGTTGACGTTTCAGCGTCCGAGTCACAAAAACCACAAAGATCATTTTGAAGGCTAACTCCATGTTTGTGCAACTCGACTTTAGTCGGCAACCGATTACGTATCGCTCTCCAAACCATAATCTTACATTTAAGAGGAGTCCAACACTTCCATTTCATATGTTGTTCCACAGCCGGTCTCGGGTAGCTAGATAAAAGCTTTCTAGCGCTGCTAACAGTGAAGCGATTTGACCCGCTAGCTTTCCACTTCCATTTGTCAATACCCCCCTTCCAAGCATAGTCATAGATCTCTTCCATAAGATTGAAAAGCTCATTTATCTCAGCAGCAGTAGTAGGATCCTTGCGCCATTTCCACTGCAGGATCTTAGAGCCAGACACAACCCGAATCATAGCCGCGACGACAGTCCATTTATCAGTTTCGAGTCTGAATAAGTGAGGGTAAATTGTCCGGAGAGGATCTTCCCTCAGCCACGAATCCATCCAGAAACTAATAAGAGAACCGTCTCCCACCAAACCTTCAAAGTAACTTCCAAGCGTTTTTCCGGACCAAATCTTCTTTTCTCCAATCTTTACAATTTGCTTCCAACATCCACTAGCCGAAGCCGTACACGGAAGGAGCGACCAATTCCTACTCAACCCGTGACAACCAATGATCACTTTTTTCCACAACCCATTACCCCCGGTTTTAAAACGCCACGCCCATTTTAGAAGAAGCGCGTCGTTAACGTCTTCCAATTTAGAAACACCTAGACCACCCTCCTTCTTAGGCGTAGTAATAATATCCCAAGCGATCCAGTTAATCTTATTCTCAACACTACAACCCGCCCATAAAAATCGTCTCATAATTTTCTCCATACTCTCTATAACCGCCTTTGGAGCTTTATAGAGAGAAAGATAATAAATAGGGAGATTTTCTAACACATCTTTAATAAGGATTACCCGACCACCAATTGATAAGTGTTTCGCTTTCCAACCGGTAAGGCGCTTCTTAATAGTATTCAAGACTGGTTCCCAACTACTAATTCTCGTCATCTTGGTGCCCACTTTAATCCCCAAGTACACGAAAGGAAAAACCCCTTTTCTACACCCCAAGACTTCTAACATACTATCCACCTCTCCATCTTGCGTACCAACCCCAAATAAGTTTGACTTGTGAATGTTGATACGAAGGCCGAAGCATAAGTAGAAAATACGAAGAATACGAGCCGTGTTTTGAAGATTCTCGCGGGACCATTCACCCATAATAAGCGCATCGTCCGCAAAGAAAAGATGATTAAGATCCGTATTGAAAAGATGATTATGGTTAGTGATATAAGTAATTAAAAATTATTTATAGCTTAAGTGTGAATTTAAAATCAAATTTAGTTCTTCAATTTATATATAAATTGTCACAACACATTTTAGTATTTTAAATTTGGCAAATTTAATTATTTAGTACCCTAAACTTTTAAGAGGGCAAAATAATATCCCGAACTTATCAAATAGGAATTAATACTACCATATACTAAATGACCTAAATAATTAATTATTTTTCTATGCTAAAAAATTAATTTAGTAAAGCCTGTTGTAATATATATGGGTTTGTAGTTAAATTTAAGATAACTTAATTTACTTTTTTTCATAAAATTTAGTTACATTAAATTTTCTTTTAATTAATATAATAAAAAGTTATATTAATTTATTGAAAATAAAGATATTTTTGGAATATTCCCTATAATAAATAAATTTACCGCACTACTTCTAATACATACATAACTTATATAATGGAATGTGTGTTTCAAATAACTTTGATAACATAACTATTAAACTGTTTATTTTTTCATATGCATTAGATTGAAACTTACAAAAACTCTTAAATACATAATCAATTTTAAGTTAATACAAAAACTATTTGGAACAAACATTTAATTATCTAATATGAACACATATTAAAAGTAGTGTGTAAGAAATATTTTTAAAATAACTTAATATTCTTTATTCTATATAATATATCAAATATATTTATTTTAAAACAGTGAAAATTTATAAAATTTTAAGAAAAATATATCTAATTAGCCAAATTTTAACTATAAATCATTTATGTATAATAGACTTTAGTAAAAAAAAAAAAAAATAGCACAATAAAATTATTAATTGTTGAGTAAATTTAGTTGGGTAGCAGAAATTTCATTTTGCCAAGTTCGGGGTATTATTCTGCAGTCTTATAAGTCTAAGGTATAAGCTAATCCAGTTTGCTAAGTTCGGAGTACCAATATTTAATTTTGCATATATCAAACAATTTATTGAAAAAAAATCAATGTATAAATTAAAATGTTCAACATACTAGAGATGAACTTTCGTTTGTTTTGTTTATATTTGAAACAAGTAAACATTTTTCTTACATTAATTAAATTGATGTAAATTGTTGGCGCATGTCATAGATAATTAGATATACTGTCACTTTTAACTTTTAACATAGATTGATCACATTTTTTTGAACACCGATTTATTATAAAACAAGCTCTAGCAAGAAAGCAGAGAGTAAAGAGATTAGAACGAAATTTTAATGCATTCTTTGGATCATAGATCAATCTAATTAACCAATCGAGATTTTACGTGTACAGATTGATCACATTGACTGATTAACAATTCAAAATAGTTACATTTTTTTTAACGGCAAATATATTATTGAAAACTAGCCGGGTACCCGCGCACAGCAGCGGTGATAAGTATAGTTATATGTGTTTGCTTACCCGTTTAGTGAATTCGTTTCACAACACTTCGAATGTATATGTATTAGTTGTAAGTGTTTGTTTGGGTTACCCGTAACTTTCTCGTAGCTTTCCCGCGACATCATTATTCCCGCATATAGAAATACACTCGCAAAAGTATATGATTTTGACGAATCAATATTATATTGATTGAAATAAATAAAATAAAGGTTAAAGTTGTAAAAATTTGAATTAAAATAAAATAAACCCATTAAAAATATAAAAACTAAAAACTCATAAAAATATATCAAAATGGATGTTGAATTAAAGAGCATAAAATTTTAGAAAATATGGTGAAATTAGATTATAAAAAAAAAAAAGTAGATAAAAAGATATTTTAATTTAAAAATAAAGATGATTTTTTAGTTGAGAAATGACACATGTCATTTTATAATTGGAGCTCTTTATCTTAATTTTTAGTGGTTAGGAGTTAAGTTTGGAGTTTGTTAAAAGTTAGGCTTGGAGTTTGTTAAGAAGTGACACATGTCATCTCATGATTTGAGCTCATTATCTTAATTTTTGGTTAGAAAAACTCTTTCCATAATAAGCAAGTAAAAAAATCTGAATTTTTAATTCTTTTAATTTTAAAAGGTCTAAATGCATTATAAAGTAGTATAGATTAGCAAGAAGCTAAAAGATACAAACACAAAAATGACAAATAACAAATATATTGTTGCATTCTTGTTGTATGTTTTTCTGATTGTTATTAATCTTTCTTAGCATGAACGTTTTTCTTAACAAAGGTACTCGTGCCTCGTGTGCCCTTTATCTATACTACATTACTACACATATTAAATCGCATACTAGAATTAATTACTTAATTAAGTATTCAACATTAATATAAAAACATTTGTGTGCAAGATGCGGGGTCAGTCAGACTACTAAATATGAACATTGTAAAAGGGCTTCTAAGAATCAAAAGAGAGAGAATAGAAAGGTAAAGAGTATTTATTAAATACTTTGCATCTTTCTAATTAATCTTTCTTTTCCTCTTCTCTCCCTCCCTCTTAAAATCACCATCTTCTTCACACTCAAATTCCATCAAGTTATCTCAAAGGTAATCAGTTTCTTCACTTCTTAGTTGCTTATGTAAGTATTTGCCTAAAAAAAATATATCTCAAACCTTCTTCTATGTGCTGCCAACTTCATCCATTCATCTACAAGTTTGCACTTGTTTTTGTGGTTTCTAACAGTTTGTTTAAACATTTTATGCAGGAGTTTATAATATAGTAGCTACCTTCATAAGTTCAAAGAAGAAACCATGAATTCAAATAACTGGCTTTCATTTCCTTTATCTCCAACTCACTCATCTTTACCACCTCATCTTCATACTGCTCAATCCCACAATTTTAATTTAGGTGTGGTTCATGATAACATGGACACTCCTTTCCCTAACCAAGGTAGATTTACTAGTCTTTTTTGTTTATGTTTATTTAGTCTAGGTCATGTAAGAATTATTCATACGGTGAGAACATCAAACTAGTAAAAAAAATTCATCGCTAAACGGATTCACATCACATGTTTTGCAATTTCTCAGAAATCCACAAACGTAACAAGAAATTCACAGTTTTTAGCTTTTCTTGCTATATTTATGTTTCTAACATTATTATAGTTTACGATGTCAAATACTTAGTATTTCTTTTCTTTTGTATATAATAAGCCTGTGCTAAAATGGTGCAGAATGGAACATGATTGCTGCACAAAGCAGTAATGATCAAGTCCCTAAAGTTGCTGATTTTTTGGGTGTGAGCAAGTCAGAAAATTCTTCAGATCTTGTGGCGTATAATGATATACAAGGTAATGACACAGATTATCTATTCACAAACAACAACCTGTTGCCACAAGTTCAAAACACTTTGTCTGCCACACCTACGAGCTACGAACTGCCCGAGAATGCAAGCACTTTGCAGTCCCTTACGTTGTCTATGGGTAGTGGAAAGCGTTCCACGTGTGAAACCAGCACCCCTGAAAACAGTAGCACTGATAATACTAATAGTACTACTAGCATTGTTGAAGCTAACCCTAGAAGAACTTTAGATACATTTGGTCAAAGAACTTCGATCTATCGTGGTGTAACTAGGTACGTGCTGTTTAATAGTTAATTTCATGCTATTATAATTTACATTTCCCGGGTCTTTTGTAAAGTTTATCTTATATTTTTCACATAGAGTTTCAAAAATCGTCTTTAGAAAAGCAATGAAATTTAGGTCAATCTGATCAAGATATTTTGTTTTCAAATTACCAAAATACAGGCATAGATGGACAGGAAGATATGAAGCTCATTTATGGGACAATAGTTGTAGAAGAGAAGGGCAATCACGAAAAGGGCGTCAAGGTATGCTTAATTCTGTGGCAAAATACTCGCATTTAAGGGTTCTTGACATGACCTGAACCCACAGTCCTGGTTTTTTTTTGGCACGAGTCTTGTATCTTCATGTACTTTCCTACCTCTTGCTCTATTGATTTTCAACTGTTACTAACTTCGATATTTGTTCTTTTGTTTGTACAATTGTTCGGTTTTTGATGATGCAGTTTATCTAGGTGAGTTTTCTTATATCTATTGTAGTGTTCTCATTTCCTTCCATCAATCTTTTGATTATGTTGTTAAGGCTTGGTTTATTTGTGGACTAGGTGGATATGACAAAGAAGAGAAGGCAGCTCGGGCTTATGATATGGCTGCTTTAAAGTATTGGGGAACTTCTACAACCACCAATTTTCCGGTATGTGCATATGTTTCAAACGATGATCTTATATTTGATTTACTATACCCACACAAAATTATATGTGTTCTTTCTTAAGCAAGTAAAGAAACTAATTGATCATGGCTCTTGTTTCCTACAGATTACTAACTACGAAAAGGAACTTGAAGACATGAAGAATATGACTAGACAAGAATTTGTAGCATCTATTAGAAGGTTGTGTCCACTTTTGAAGTTTTTCTTGCAAAACGTTGATAACCGGCATTTTTTTAGTAGGTTTTATTGTGTTACTAATCAAATAATCTCGATTTGAATCACAGGAAGAGTAGTGGATTTTCTCGTGGTGCATCAATGTATCGAGGTGTAACGAGGTACCAAAAACCCTAATCTTGATCTAGCTTTTCTCTCGTTGCCTCGACATCATAATCCCTCTCATGCAAATTTTTATCTACATGACCAGGCATCACCAGCATGGAAGATGGCAAGCAAGAATAGGAAGAGTTGCAGGCAACAAAGATCTGTACTTAGGAACTTTCAGTATGTACATGTTTAAATATTTATGTAATCATTAAATATTGTGGTCAAATATTTTCTTAAATTCTCCTAAAAAACCTATGAATGTTAATGCACCTACTAAATGTATAGCTTATCATGTGGATTACCAATAAACACTAGCTTTTATTTCATAAAAAAAACATAATTCAGTTTTTGGAATTTTGTCCCCCATTACACGCTTATTGTTTTTTGCATTTAATTCTTTCATGATTTATAATGAGGTATGCCCTTTTCATTTCTTGTAATTATGTTACTCCTTATTTATAATACGCTAGCTTCAAGGTTTGATATCTTTCATAATCTATATACTACTAAGTATGCCATTTATAATTTGTGTTTTTATATATGTTACTTGTTATATATGATGCATATGCTTCAAGATTTTATTTAACTAGAGAATTCATTCAGGCACTGAGGAAGAAGCTGCTGAAGCATACGACATAGCAGCCATAAAATTTAGAGGTTTGAGCGCTGTTACAAATTTTGACATGAATCGTTACGATGTGAAGAGTATACTTGAGAGTAACACACTCCCCATCGGTGGAGGAGCTGCAAAACGCTTAAAAGAGGCTCAAGCAATTGAATCGTCCAGGAAACGTGAAGAGGTGCTTGCCCTTGGCTCCGGTTTTCCATTTGGAAACACGGCCACTGCAGGTAGCGTGTTACAAGCATACCCTCTTTTACAACAATCATTTGAGACACAATCAGCACAACCATTACTAACTTTACAAAATCCTGAAATTTCTCATTATTCCACACAAGACCCTCACTTTCATCAAAATTACCTTCAAGCTCATCATCATCACCCTTATAACATGCATAGTTCTCAACATTCATCAAGTCAAACACCTCAGTTTTACAATAGCTATCTCCAAAACAATCCGGTTTTGCTTCATGGTTTAATGAACATGGGTGGATCTTCCTCTTCTGTGATGGATGGTACAAACAACAATGGTGGTACCTCAAGTGGAAGCTATAGCGGTGGAGGATATATGGGTAATTTTCTTGGGCAGTCTGGCAGTACACCTGAAGAACTTTCCATGGTTAAGGTTGATTACGACAATTTGCCAACCGAGAACTATGCTGGCTGGTCTGGGGATTCATCGGTTCAAGAATCAAGCCCAAGTGTTTTTACAATGTGGAATGACTAACATGTTAACGAGCATGCAAAGAGTCAAGTTTTCTGATAATAACATTTTATTTATGTTGTTTTGTAATGGATTTTTACCTTAATGGTCTAATGGATGATGTTCAAGAGCTAGGGTGTACTGATCCAAATTTTCTTTTGAGTTTCATCAAATAGTTGCAAAAGATTTGGACGATTGTATTCTGATTTTTATTTTGAACGACGTAAATTTTACTAAGACTCAAGCAATAAGCTCGAGTAAAGAAAATTACAACAAAGTTTCACGTACAAGCAGTTATTCAACATGATCAAGTTGTTCCAATTTAGACGAAAGTTTCATTAGCATGCTATTAGTAATCCAAGCTAGAGTGATCAGAAGGTGTTTAGATTTCTCCATCATAATCTAATTGCCTTGAGTTTAGTATATAATGAACGTTTAGAGCTATGATCGATCTGCTTAATGTGAAAAGCATAGATACATTCGTTTGACTATGCATGCTGTATCTTGTAAAATACTACTATACTCTGTGACATACTAGTATTTAAAAGGATGGGTTAAATTAATAATCACGTTGTCTTATATTCTAACTATTCTTTCTTTTCGCCACATATTTATGTATGCATGTATGAATAGGTTTAAACGTGTCACGCATACATCTAAATAGTCATTAGTTAAATTAATCGAAGATTCCATTTGTTTATAAAATCATCAAGCATAGCATTGATCCATTGAATAGTGCATGTATATTAAGTCGTTTATTAAAGCCGTTGCAGCCCGCAGCAGTTAAAAATAGGTAGTAAAAAAACTTTGAATAGTGCAACAATATGTTAAAGATACTGTCAAATTTGCATAATTGGCTTATCACTTATGTGATATATTCATAGTTCTTAACTTGATTAGTCATTAATCAGGTATTCAGGCGTGTCGTTTAATGACCGAGTTTACTTCTATTAACTAAAAATCGTACGAGTTGATGAGCTTAATTCAACTCTTGTCAATATTTTTTTGACTAAAAACTTTTTACACCCAATAAATATATTATTTCAAAAAATATTTAAATATATAAGATATGAGTTAAACTTACATCTCAACCTGTTATATAAGTAAAAATCAAACAAACCATTTGTACTTCAAACCGAACCAATTATAAGAATGACAAATCAAATTTTTGAATCTACTATAAAAAAAAATCTAACGTCTAGATTTACCACGAAGCCTTATATCAAAAGCGTCAATTGATCTTCCGTTAAATCTTCGCACTCGTCATCATCATATGGATCATCATCATAAGCATCTTTCCAACACTCATATAAGCTTTCTTTTCAAATTCCACCTCCGCTCTTAGATGCCAATAAAACTTGCGATTTCGTTATAAACTTCGTCCATGCCGCTCTCACTCTCCTTATCAGCCATATCAGTTTCCTTACTCTTCCCTCGAACCATCCTCTTCCCTATTCATCCAAGAGACGTTGAGGCCATATTTGGAATAGTCACATTATCAGCCGTTTGGGAGATTCCCCCATTTGCACCTAACACGTCATCATTATCAACCGTCTTAAGTGCATAAAACGGGTTTAAAGTACTTACCTCTTGTCTTGACGTTTCAGAATTCTTATTTGTACCACTTGTACTAGCCTCATTCTTTTTAGAAACAAGTTGATATACCTTTTTTGAAGACTTAAACTGAAACTTAGAACCCATACTAATGCCACGAACAACTCTTTTAGGAGCTTGTTGAAAACCGTCATTATTCTTGCCACTCTGCTTCTTAGGTTCAACAACAACTCGTTTCAGACATGTCATGTTATCATGACCAAAAAGCATACACAGACCACACCTAGGGGATTCTCATTATATTCCACCCTAACCGTATGAAGAACACCGCCCTCACCCTCCAAATTCGGAATAGCGGTAACCTTGTTATCCTTTAGCTCCCGATCAGCTCTACTATCAATAAATGCACGAGCATAATTCAAACGCCCCCATGATTGCATGCACATAGAACTACAGTATGAATCAAGCATAATCAGATTACCAAGTCTAGTTGTCATTGCACTCAATCCATCTTCAGTAAAGGACACAATGGGAATATCATGTATTTTAACCCAAACCGGAACCGAGCACAAGTCTTCTTTCAACAATTTGCATTAGGAGTCCACTTCTTCAATATAATAGGAACGAATCAAATAAACCATGGACTATTCTCCAACACTCTGTTCATATCACTAACCGAAGAAAACTTGAAAAAGAAAAGTCCCCATCACGGTACATACAATTCCATATTTCTTTCATGCATTCCTAACGTAGTTCTCAACAACCGAAAACGCAATTCTCTTTCCTACAAAATACCCATTCAAGCTGAATTTAAATCTGGAGTAAATAGTATAATATTGTGTTTGGTTTATATTTAACAAGAAAAGAAGTTAAGTTATAAGTTTTAGTATAATATTGTGTTTGGTTTACATTTAACAAGAAAAGAAGTTAAGTTATAAGTTATAGTAAAAAAGTGTTAAAGTATAATAAGTTTTGTGGCCAAATATAAAGAATAGGACTTGAGGAACCACTTTTGCCAAAAGAATAAACTAAATTCAAATTTAACGGATAATTATTCACATCTTATCTCAAGATTTCCAGAAAATTTGAGAAGGCGTGTGTGAGGGTGTCGAATCTTAGAAAAAGAGAAAGGAGGGAAAACCTCTAAATGTTAATTTGATCCAAGAAGAGTATTTGTAGCCAAGCTTAGGTCTAATTATCATTCTTCATCAAGTAAGTATGCGTAATTGCTAGTGATTTTGCATTTTAACAATTAGGGTTCATGAGTTATGATTTGGAGGTGTTTCGTAATTGTATTTTGGATATGTAAATAGTGTGATAATGAGTTGAGGGATGAAGTCCATATGATAAATCATGATTATCATAATATTTACCCTAATTTATAAATTGGAAAGTTTTGTTAATGGGTAATAATTGATGTTGATATATGGGTTATGGAACACTTTGGTATAGATGAACTCATGAATGAACCCTAGTTGCATAATGTTTATGTTTGTATGCTAATATGATATAATGATAATATAGAAAGCAAGTGCTAGAGATTGGTGTGTTGTTAGTAAGCTAGTTGCGGCTTGAGGTAAGTATATGGTTATAACATGGTTTTAGCTTTATCATATTTTTATATATAGTAGAGGTTTATATTTTGTTAGCTTTATCATGTTTGTTACATAGTAATGGTGAATTATATGATATATGGTGCGTTAGCTAGTTATGGATCTATTACTAGGCGTAGCTTAGTTAGTCGATGGGCTAACTATGGGATAAGGTTGAACCATATGGGTTGATCATGTTTAGGCTGACTATGTTGGCATAAGGTAAGTGCCCTTATATCGCTAGCTTAACTAGTTGATAGACTAGTTATGCTGTGCGTTGTTTAACTTGTTATACCATTTACTTAATAAGCGTTTTCGCTTACGGATAAAGTTTATGATGTTTTGTAGGTTCAAGTGGCGAAGGTAAAGATAAGGAGAGTATAGTTTGTACACTTGTAGAAGACTTCATCTTTTGGGCCAAACGAAGTAAAAGTTGGAACCCCCAAGAGTCGTCTTCCTTTTGGTATATCTTCGTTTATGAGTCTTTTGAAGTGTATGAGTTCATGTTTATATATGTGTCTAAGTGGTGAATTTAGTTGTGTAAAGAATGTGTAGATTGATAATGTTGTAGTTAAAGAAGTAGTAAAAAGGGGTGTTTGGCAATTAGCCATTTTTACCCATTTTGAATGTTAATGGGTTAAAATTTGTATGAAGACTTTTAAATGGTTATGGAAATGTTAAGTAATGGTTTCATCATGCATTTGTCAAGTGTATAATTAGGGAAATGAGACTTTAAGGTTTCAGGTTTGTGGTAAACATAAAAATGAGATGTTTATGAATTTGCAAAAGGTTTCTTATCTTAAGATCTATGCTCAATTCAGAATTTTGGATTTCAAAAAGTTTCTTCCAGATCTATGCTCAACCCAAAAAGTTGATTTAAAAGAGTTTCTTTCCTAAGTATAGATCTTGCTCGGATCAGAATTTCAAAGTTTGATAGAATTTTGTCGTGTTTTTAATTTTATATATATAATCAACCATGCTCGTTAGAAATCGTGCCACCCGTCATTTCGAAGGTAATTGAGTCTAGTTTCATTTAAAAATAGTCTCAAGGTCTGGTTGTTTGTAGATTTTTGTCACTTTGTAAAAGAGTTACAGTGGGTCAGTTTTCATGCATACTTTTGTCGAAAAATTTCCACGTTTTTAGTCGAGTCGTTCAAGGGGTGTTACAGCTAAACAATGCAACACCTTATAATTAAAACTTTGGAGCTGTCGAAAAACTCTATGTAGCACCAACGAAGCCAGGACTAAACGCAATAAAGAACAAAATACAAACCCTAACAAGACAATTAGGGTTTACAATAATCTTCGAAGACCTAGCAACACTCACAAATAAATGAATAGAGAAAACCCTAAATCGGAAAAAATAAAAAACCCTAAGATGACTAAAACCCTAAAAATTAAAAAACCGACTAAGTTGATGGATTAAACAAAATTTAAATCATTAACCATAATGTTTAGTAAAGAAATTTTGGTTTTTGTGTGAACGGAGCAACAAAACTAATATGGTTAATAATCGTCATTAGTGTATGAGCTAACAATCTAGCACGAATAGAATTTCTACATATATGTGTTGTAAGTTAATTTAAAGCGTTAATTGACGAACAAGTAACGGGACGAACTCGTGGTTTGCTAGGCAAGTCATTTGGGCCATTCACGGACTAAACCACTTGGGCCAAAATTATGTTTTGGGGTCCTATAGTGGCCGGCCATTTGGACAAAAGGAAAAGGGATGAAAACTTATATTTTTTTGTAAAATAAAATGGTTTGTAAATAAGGTAATGGTTTAATGCCCTAGCCTATAAATATGAGACTCATTTTCTCATTTTAAGTTAGACATTTTTTCTTATTATACAAAAGCTTTCCCTTCCCCTCCTAGCCACAATCGACCGAAAAACAATAAAAGAGTTAAACCTCTTATTTTTCTTAGTTTGATTCTTTTTTAGTATTAAGATGTTGCATTGGTCACTAATAAGACTTTTTAGTATAGTTTGGCAAGCTAGAAATTTACCAAGGTGTTAGGTTGTTCACTTATAGAGAATGGGTTAGTTTACTTGATTTAGTGTATGAGAATTTATCGTTGTTTGATTGATTACATAGGTAGGGCTCGAGGAATCAATCAAACATGAATCCTTTGAACCAATTTAAGAACTCTCATTACACTTGTTCTCCATTTATTTTCGTGTACATATAAGTGTCCATAAATAAATTGCATGAATTTGATTTATTCATAAGTATGAAACGAAATTATATATGTATTATTGTTGTATTTAAATTATGATGAATGTTAAATACACATTTGTATAATTAATGTTAAGTGTTGTTAATTTTAATTAATATCCGAAAATTATTTAGATAATTTTATAAAGGTTGACTACATTTGCAATATGAAGATCCTTAATTGTTTACGGATTCGCCACGATTAATTATTCCGCATTTGTTGATTGTCAATAAAGTTTTAATCGGTCACGTATACTTGTTATGACATTTTAGATTCGTATAAACCTATTACAAAACTAGGATTCAGAATCGTTTAGGGGTTGTTTGTTTAGTGGGTGTAGACATGAATCAATGAATTGATATCCATATGCAAATGTTTGTTTATTGGGTATAGAAATGAAGTTATAGATCAGCTTAAAAAAGTCATTGCTAATAGAAGAGGTGGGTTTTATTTTCATTCCCTTAACTAATCCACATTTTCTCATTTTCTCTCCCGTTAATGGTTTACTTTATTATTTATTATTATTATATAATGTGTGGAAAACTAGAAGGGGGGGTTGAATAGTTTTGCCAATTAAAACTTCCGTTTAAACTATTTAGATCGACTTATGTCAATATATTTGGATGTGTGTGTTGGATGTTGATAAACAAGCATATAAAGGTAAGTAATGAAAAGATAAGAGTAAGAAGCACAAAACCACAACACGAGTATTTATAGTGGTTCGG
The DNA here is from genome assembly GCA_019973895.1 of Chrysanthemum seticuspe. NCBI lineage: Eukaryota > Viridiplantae > Streptophyta > Magnoliopsida > Asterales > Asteraceae > Chrysanthemum > Chrysanthemum seticuspe. The sequence continues at coordinate 23,591,434 of BPTQ01000008.1, forward strand.
CTACAAGGACACCTTCCTTGCCCTACTCCACTCCCCGAGTCACCTACTCGAGAGTTCGTAATCACTACACCAATCTCCTTATGGCGGAGAAGCCTTCACAAGGTCGCCTACCCTTTTTCAGGTGCTAGGCTAACCACCGAGTTCTTTCACTCCAAGGTGAACCACACCTACACAACGTCGCCTACCCTTTATAAGGTACTAGGCTAAGTACCTAGTTCTTTCACTCCAAGGTGAACTACACCTTCACAACGTCGCCTACCCTTTATTAGGTACTAGGCTAAGTACCTAGTTCCATTGCAATGGAGGAACTACTACCACACTACACCAACGACTAATCTCAAAGGAGATCTACTCCTTTACAACATCATCAAGGATATCAATATCCTTGGATCTAATACTAGTCTATCTTGTACATCGAAACACACCATATCGAATGTACATCTAAGGCACCTTTCACTAATGCCTTTGACTAGATCTACAAGACACCTTTCACTAATGTCTTGTGTCTTCACTTCTAAGCACCTTTCACTAATGCTTCTTTGTCTTGACTTCTAAGCACCTTTCACTAATGCTTCTTTGTCTTGACTTCTAAGCACCTACCACAAGTGCTTATCCTATAGACGATAGATACCCTTCACTAATATCTTCGTCTTGACACTTGAGACATCTTTCACTAATGTCTTCAACACTACACTTCTTTGAAGAAAGAAAGGAATCATCAACAAGAGAACTTCAGTAGCCTTGATGATGAGGAAGCATGGCAACTCATGGACTTGAGCTTGCTCGACTTCAAAGGTGGTGATCTTGCCTTTAAGAGGAACCTAAAAGATCACACAAAAACAAAACTACAAACATAGATCTCTTGGATCTGTGGTTAGTGAGTTTTTAACTCAGGGAGAAAGTGTGTTAGAAAGGGGTGAGAAATAATGAAGAAATGGCTCACTATTTATAGAGGAAAAATCCTATTGTTCCCCGGATCCCACGGATCCCTACCACAAGGGATCCGGCTAGCACAAAGCTAGGGATCTGTGGAACGCTCCTCTTTGCCCATGGGTATTTTGGTTATGGGTCATGGGTCATAGGTTGAACCATGGATCTTTGGCTAGATACAATGTATCTTTGAGTGCAATGCACTTAGTCACTTGGGTATGGGTTGATCCATGGGTTATGGATATTATCCATGTATGATATAAGCATGATGTCATGCAATGGGTTGTGGGTCAAGATCCATGGGTTATGGGCTTTGGGTTGTACCCAACTACATTCAATGTATTTGCCCAATGGGTTGTGATACTTAAGTTTATACCCATTTATATTTACCCAATATACTACATACTAGTTATGTGTATATTTTACCCAAATATGTAAACACTAGTTGTTGTACATATGTATTACTAAATCATAAAATCACTTATACTTGTTTAGTGTTTTATGTGAAAATGTGAATATGTTAGAAACTATTAGTTTAAACCATTTACGTATTTTATTTGTTTGGTTAATATGATTTTACGTTTGTTATCGACAAAATATTAGAAGATCGTGAAATATAAATAAACGTTTTTACGGCTTATTTGTATTAACAATCTCCCCCTTTTTGTTGATGACAAAACATAAAATTATTTTAAGGAAAAGCTAAAATTCGTAAAAGTTTGAATTTGTAGTTTTTACTTTCTTCTCCCCCTTTTTGTCGAAACAAAAAGTGTTTGAAAGAAAGCAACACATCGTTTTTAAGAAAAACATGTGAAAGAAGTAAAAGTAAAAAGAAATAGAGAGCAAGTAACGGGAAAGGATCTCGTCGTTACTCCCCCTTGACGAGTCCATCCCTAAGTAAGGGCCTCAAGAAACTAATTCTAATCTAGTTCATTTGCAACTAACTTTTGCAAAAGATTACGTCTATGTGACGGGTGTGCTCCCCCTAGATGATTGCAATTTTGCAACGGGAAGTCATGAAATATAAATCTAAGATTGCAAGTAATTTTGCAACGTATTGTTTTGACACCAAGCTCCCCCTAGCTTTAGGGTGTCAAATTCTTCATGTGTTAATTGAATAACTGCAAAACAAGGGTTAGAAAAACAAGTACAATTCACAATTTCCTGCAAATGTGGTCCAAGTTAGTAGGAAAATAGTTTCTTGTCTCACGGATCCCACGGTTCCCACCTAGTAGGGATCCGTCTAGGCAAACTAAAGGGATCCGTCTGGCTGATGAATAAAATCAGCAAATGGTGGTATAACAAGAAATGTTAATACCAAAGTGAGATATGGATTATATAATATACTCATATACTCAGAAATATAGCAAGTAGCATGTAATATCATTTAATAAAACAAGAGTTATGATATACATGACTCTAAAAATAAGAAAATAGACAATACATGACTAGGAATTTCTAGACCAACTAACGCTTGATGCTAGGACACCACTAAAATCTTCTAGCTCAAGTTTTGTTTAGGTTTAATCTCGTCGAAACGTTCGAGGATATGATAGAACATGAAACGTTGGTCTTCTCGTACTTCATGTATTAAACTTTCAACATGTTGACAATGATAGCAATCTTTGTCATGGCTAGGTAGTGGTGGTGGAAGAAATGAAATGGCTTGATGCGAAGGATCAAGTGAAGCGGCTTGTGGAGCTTCAAACGATGGAGGGATTGGTGGAGGTACATTTGAGAATGACTCAACCAAGAATAATGGTGGTGGTAGAGAAGTGTCAACTTCCATATGATCGGGTGGTTAACTTTGATGATTTCTCATAATCCAAATGGGATTATATGATGGAAACGGCGAAAAGAAAGCCGGAGCAAGTGTTGACTCAACACCTTGATTTTGAACCATTATTCCTCCTAATGAGGAGAATGTTGTCGGCGGAAGCGGATGAGACGGCCTAGGAGGCAAGTCCTCTAAATTGTATAGATGTGGTGATGATAGTGGGGATGTAAACGAAATAGCTCTAGGAACCAATGGTGATGGTTTAGTGGAGATAATATTGTTTGGCCTAGGAGGTATGGTGGTGTTTGGCATTGGTAGTTTTGTGGGTACTATCCTTTTAGGAATTGGTTTGATTGGATGAGGAAGGATCCTATCATTTGTTGGCTTGACCGGAGATGATTCGGTTGAAGAGATTTCGTGTATAACACGAGCCTTTTTCATGGGTGGTTCTTTGGTGGATAAGTTACTACTTGGGGTTTTCCTCATGATGAGATGATTTCAAGAGGTTGCAAGAGCTGAAAGTTAGGATGAGAGTTATGACTATGGAGGTTCTAACAAAGTGGTTTATAAACCAAGAGATTTGGCAAGTGCATTTAAGCCTTAAGCCACTAGGATTCATTGGAATGTGATGATTAACATGCACAAGAGTCAACTTCAGAGGTTGCACTGATCTAGGAATTCATTTAAGATGATATGGAGTGTTTGAGTTAGGAAGATGAGTTGAAATGATTGTTTTAGCAAGATTTGACATAAACTGTTATCCGGATCCCACGGTTCCTTCCTCAGAGGGATCCGTCTAGGCTAATCCTAGGGATCCGGCTTTCAGCAGTTATGAAATAGTGGAAATGATGTTTCTAAGATCTAAGACCTATATCATCTTGAGTGTTTCAGTCCTCCTAAGTGTTTTAAATGAAGGGGTGCTTGAGTACTTGAAGGTAATGAATGATGTAGCTAATGATTGTTATTTATGGAAGGATTTGGAACTTTCAAGAGTACCAATGGATGAGCAAGGATGACACTAAAGATTTAGAGTGTCAATTGAAGCTAAATGATCCTAGAGATCAGGTTGTGTCTTAGGATAGTGTTTTGGAAAATATCCTAGAAGCTTTGAGATGGGAAAACTAGATTTTGATCAACTTTGATCAATTTTGAGGTGAGGATGATTTATGATCAATTTTGTCATAATCGAAAGATTTCTAAGACTAGATGTGAGGGATCAAGTAGAAAATGAAGTGTGAGTTTAAGAGCGGAAGAGTAATGGATTAAAAAACGAAACGGTAGATCTACAAGCGTCTTAGAGTGTGATCTAGGTGAGTTATGTATGAGTAGAAAAGATCAACCTATCTTGATAAAGACTTAATTTTCCTTAAGACACTATGTTTAGCTTAGTGTGAGGTGTTCTAAGGATATGTTTGAAATATAATGCTTGCAATTGCATTTTCTGTTTGTCGGATCCCACGGTTCCCTAAGTGTAGGGATCCGTCTAGCACAATCTTTGGGATCCGTCTATCTGCTCAGTAGGACCTTTACTAAAGGTATGCAATGATCTTGATAATGAATTATATCTCAAGGATAGTTTAAAAGGAGTTCTAATACTAAGATATCAAATGTAAGATGTTTTATTTCATGAAAGAAATTAGATTACATTGATTAAAGCACAAATACAAGAGAATTGGTCCTTCTTTGGAATACTACTAGGTTCCTTGAGTGTTTTCGCTAGGAGGATCATTATGTGATTGATGAGTGTTGGTGGAATCAAGAATGAAGAAAGTCTTCATGAGAGATATGTTTAGCGGTTCCATCATCTTGTTCACAAGTACGTACAACGGACTTTGAAATTGAGGATGGAAGTGCATAACATTATGGTAGAGGCGTGTCAAGAACATTCCATAAGGGATGAGTTTATTCTTGGAGCCTTGAAGATTTGCAATTCGCCTTGCGAAGAAGTAGGCGAGATTGTATGGTTGTTGTGTTAGCAAACAGTACAACATGTGAGCATAACAAGCGGGAAGAATTTCTCGATTTCCCCTAAGACTCCAAACATTTTCACGTAGGATGAGTGCAAGAGGCTTGTACTCTTCTCAGATATCCCTTGTAAAGATAATGTTTGGGTCGGATTAATATGGTCGAGGTTTGCATATTATGCGATTTAAATCTTCCGGAGAGGGTATGTGTGAACAATATGGACTATTTTCTTCACGAAAGTTGAAGAGAGAATCAAGAGACCAATCTTCGGTGAAGGCACATTGTCCATGATTTAGAATCCGGAGGATGTGAGCAAAATGCCCAAGGATTAGAGTGAACTTTTGGTTTTTGATATAAAACCAAAGAGATAGAGAGCGATCCTCGTTACGAACGAGTTCGACTTGACGGAAGAATTCCATTATGAACCTTGGACATATCTTCTCGTTGATTTCAAGAAGACATTCTAGTCCTATGGCTCGGAAGGAGGTATTGATACCTTCTTCGAATTGTAGAGAGGTGTCTACAATACGTCCTTCGTGGAAGTGACGGTTTTCGAGATTATTGAACCCACGGACATGATTGCCAGGTGTGTTGGGTTCGAGAGAGATGTTCGGAGTGTAGACGCTAGTGAGTGAAAAATCAAACTCATATTCATGCGTCATAGTTGAACCTATAGAAATGATAAGTTAAAAAAAAGATGTTTGTGGTCAACCTATGATAATCTAATGTTTTTACTAGATTTTTATTAACAATGGTATTTAACACTTTAACTTACTCAAGGTTTTGACTTTCTAGTGGATTATTACATTTAGAAAGATATTGGTTTTTAATCTTGCATGAAGACTGTTTTCCAGTAAGACGGATCCCACGGTTCTTTTAAAAAAGGGATCCGGCTAGTATATCTTCCGGGATCCGTGGATCTGTAGTAATAGAAACAGATTTGATAAAAACATAGGTTTTACAGTTTTTATACCACGAAATATGTTTTATCCTACATTTTCTTTTAGCATGCATACATGACTTCTAATGTATCACGAAAGAATATAAAACATATAAATCAAAGTAAGTGACAAACACATTATGATAAAAATAACCTAGATAACTAGATTATTAGTAATATTGCATTTCAATACTAAGGATGATACAAAGGATTGGGTATATAACTCCAATATAGATTAACAACACAAAGTAAATGTCTCCGTATGTGAACTTCATCATAGGGAACACAAGTGTGATGAGTGTTAGGGCGATGAACACGAGTGCGATGTAAACCATGTTGATGACGGATCTTCTTGGTTTCGGTTGAGATGAAATGAGGAGGAAGATGAAGTTTTTGAATAAGAGGAAATTTTTGAAATTGGAGGATTTGAAAAAGTGAGGGTTTGGTAGAGTGGTCGACGGTGGGGTTATTTGTTGGATCTAAGACACTCTCCTTGTGTCAATGATATTTTGTATAATATTATCAAGCAAGCAGAATTTACTTAAGTAATACTTAGAAGATGAATTATATGATGTATGAGAGTAAACACAAGTTAACACAACACTCAAGCTCCAATATTATTAATGAAATAATACGAGTGATCTTGGTATCACTAGGGTTACACCTTGAAGCTTTCGTAGGTAATATTGTAAAGTAATACGTACCTAAGACAATGACCTAGGATCTCCTTTTATACAACAAGGAGTCCTTTACAAGATAAGTATATAGCTAACATAATAGAATATACACAAAATCTATTCTATACTTATCAATACGCGTTTAACCATATCATAAACTAATAGCAGTGGTAGTAAATAACTTGCAGTGGGAATATGTTTCCACTGCTAGTGTTAAACCAAGCAATGTAAACCACTACTATCCGTGGTAACGGATTATTCCCAACAATCCTCCCCTAAACTTATGATTTCTCTGCAAATCAATAAGTTTCTTCAATATGTATTAACATCAAGGATTTGGGGAATTCAATCAAACACTTCACTTCTTTTCTCTTAACTTTTGTATAGCTCTTGAACACTGATCTTGAAGCTTTTGTAATAATGCTCTGACCTTCTCACTGTCTTCATTAACTCGTATGTGTAAGCTTAACATTACTGTAAGAGCTCCAGCTCTAAGTGGATATTCTTTCTCAGCAAGCATGAAAAAGTCTTCTCCATTAGCTGTAGAGACATGATGAACATCACATGAATCATAATAAAACCATTTTGTACCAAGACATGTGAATAAGGTTTTCCAGTAGTCATCATCAGCATTTGGTTCAAAAAGCCTTCTAAGATTTACCCATAACTGCATCTCCTTTGTATCTTTGAGATCTTGACCATTAAACCTCTCTTGAACTAATTTCCATAATGTATTAAGGTCATCTCTGTCAAAAGCTTTAATAAGATCTTCAAATGTTATGAAAGATGAAGTTTCTCCTCCCAGCCTTGTAATCTTCCATGTTGAAGCAAGATTGCTAGCAGTGTAAACTTCCCAATCAATGATAGGATGTCGAATTTGCAGTGGTTCTGGATAAAAATATATGTCTTCAATCACAATCATTTCAGTCATTTGATCTTTAGTGAACTTCTCAGTAGAAATCTCCTTCTCAGTAGACTTTGTATGATCTTCATCAACCTTAGTCTTCTTAATAGTTTGAGAATCACTAACTTTGGCCTTTCTCTTCAATCTAGGAAATATTCTTTCTTCTTCTTCAGAACCCATTGGAATAAAAGATTTATCTTGTTTCACAGTTCTGTAGTAAGCCCTTTCAACTTGATCATCAGACATTCCTATGAATTGATGCCTTTTCCAGTTACCAACATGACAACAATAAGTCTTCATATATGCAAGTATTTGTTCCTTGGTTGGTTGTCTTTGTTTCTTCTGATTCTTCTTGACTGAACTGATTACATTATCAAGTGCTTCATTGTTCTTCATCATAATAAAATCTTTCAACTGAGCAGTTCTTTGTTCCTCAGTTAAAGATGCATCAGCAACAAGGTCAATTCCCTTTTTCTTGATTTCTGGATTATTATCTACCAGAAACTGAATATCTTCTTCAGCAACTCTTTCAGCAATTTGATCTTCTGAAATCTTCTTAGCAAGTTCTCTATCATGATCAATCTGAACTTGTCTTTTCTTTGAAACCTTCCCTTTAGGTTGCTGTACATCTTCCATAACTGCTTTACCCTTATTATCCTTCAAAGTATCAAATTCTTCATTTGCAGTGGCAAGAATTTGCTCTGCAGTGGAAATATCATTAGTGGTAAAATCAGTTGCAGTTTGTAAAATGTCTTGATCTTCAAGTTGCTCTCCATGAGTTTCAGCTTCTTTTGCTCCTTCACTTGTATCACCTTCATCTTCAAAATCAATTTTCCTCCCCTCAGTGTTAGAACCTGTTTTCCTCCCCTGTTTGGAGGAATTTGCCAAATCTTTATCAGCTGAATCACCATTAGAAGGTGAGGATGAAGATGAAATCACCAGCTTTGCAGTCTTCTTGTGCTTTTTCAACCTCTGCACCTCTTCTTTTAAGGTCTGAATCTCTGTCATTAACAGTTGAACATCCTTGGCATGTTGTTTCTTGAAAGTAGCCAATGTCTTTTGTAGAGAATCAACCTGTTTTGCTAATTTGGTACACATAACCATCAATTCCAATTGGTTTCCACTGCCCTCAGCACTTCCAACTGTGTTACCTGTTGGGAGAGATGAATCATGGGGCATTGGTCCAGACTCCTCCATAGTAGGACTAGGTGGAAGTCTAGAACCACCACTGCTTGTTCCTAGACCAAAAGGTACAGAAACTTGCTGTGTTGTCATGAGAGGAGTTGACTGTTTTGACCTTCTCTCATAGGTTCTTGAAACTGGTGGTGTATAATCAATGTTGGGTACATTAATTATAGGTGTAGTTTGTTCAGTTGAAATTTTAGCAAGCATTTGGGGTAGGAGAGGTGTAAAAATCATATTGCCATCTTTATTCAAATTTTGAAAAACTTTAGGCTTTAGGCAACTGATTTGATAAACAGTAGTGTGAGGTTGCAGTTGAAATTCATTAAGCACAGCTTGCACAAACCTTGGATACATTAAAAATTTGGTTTTACTTTGTACATTGCCTTTCATACTGGTAAAAATATAGTTGGACCAATTGAAAATCCTATCAGTGACTAGACAAACCAAAGGATAAGCCATGGTTGAACTAAATTGCTCATAAGATGTTTTCTTAGGACTAAGGCAATGTAACAAGGTATGAATCAAAAATCTCCAGTGGGGACAAAAACCACTCTTTTTGAAAGTAGCCTTTTTATCAGTGGTATCATACCCCATGGATGATAAAGTATCATGAATTTCAGACATAGGTAATGTGATGAGACCATTGAGATCATCCAAGTGAAGTACTCTCCTCAAGGATGCCTCAGAAACATCAATGGTTACCCCATCTACAGTGGCTCTGAGAGCATCCACTGTTTCATGTGTATCTCTATTCTCAAGTGTTATGGACTGAGTAGAAGTCCAAAACTGTTTGATTTGAGAGATATAGATTGTGGGTTTGAAAAGCAAAGCATACCTTACATGAGTGGTATGAAGAAAATCCACAATCTGATGAAAAACAGGGCCACTCTTCTCGGTATTCTTTTGTAAGTAGGCCACTAGGTTGTGCTCATCTGCAAATTTCAAAGAAGCCATAGAAACTTTTGATGAAAAATATGATTATGTCAGTAAGAATTGAAGTAATGACTAGCCAATTGAGAGAAAAAGATATATAGGGTTAGGGTTTAGAATTTATGCGCAAGTAAAATTATCTTTAGAAAGTAGTTATAATATAGAAAGAATATAATTTACTTAAAATATTAACCCTATATATATAACTATCAGTGGTTACTTTCAACGGCTAGTAAAAAATTAATTACTGACATAATCAGTTGTAACGGCTAGAAAAACAGTGGTAAAATCACACTGTCAGTGGAAACTGTGAACTAGCAGTGGTAATTTTTCACAAAAATTTCAAAGAGCATTTTTAAATAAAAACTTGAAAATTAGACTGCTCTTATCATAGTTTTTAACAAACTACCAGCTATCAACGGATTTGATATGTCTTTACCATGAGCCGTTTGCTATGGACTAGCCAACTCTTAATCATAAAGAATATGGTGAGTTGATAACCATATAGTTTTTGGTAAACTATCAACCATAAACGGATTTTTCAAGTCTTTACCAGTAGCCGTTTGCTCTGGACTAGTTGATTCTTATGTGTATTAGACATGGTGAATCAATAACCATTTAATGTGTATCTCAGATATACACCTTTTAACTCCAACTTCTCATCAAAACATGATATGCATTAGTAAAAGATGAGAATAACAAGTTTTGTGATCAACCAAAATTACCTTTAACCAAACTTTTATTCAAGCAAAATATCCTCGAAAGTCAACTCAATAATATCTATATTTACTCCTTGACCTCATGGATGTAATTTTACTGCACTTTCAGTGCAGTTTTGTAATAACAATAATAATCCATGTTTTCTTTTATCATTAGTGTTCCTGCATCACACATCTCAATCCACTAACTTCATTAACAAAAACTGACAGACAGTCTATTAGTATGCACAAAATCAAAAGAAAATACTTGTTGCCAGTCATGTGCCTTGAACACCCACTATCTGTATATCCTTGATCTGACCTTTTCGTCCTTGGATGTTCCTGCACAAATAAGTAAAGAGTTAGTTTCTTTTGGGGATCCAAGCCATGATTGACTTGGATCTGCCTCGTGTATCAATATAGTTAAATCTATCAAAGGTCATTGATACACCATTGGGATTGGTTGTAGAGGTATTTCCTTTAGGTTTCCATTCCCAACGTGTTGAGGCCTTCACAGCATTGCCCATGTCCCCCCTTTTCTTATTAAAAACCCTTGCAGTGGTAACTTTTGAATGAGCAGTGGTAACTGCTGGTTTCTTTTTAGGTACCCACTGTTGGTTATTATAAACCTTTTTAGTTTGAAAGGTTCTTTTTCCTGTTTGTGCAGATTTATTAAAACTTGTTTTACTGTTTGCACTTTTAACAGGTGACTTAGGGTGAGCAGTGTTAACAGATTTTGCAGTGGCAAGTGTTTTGAGGCCACTCTTAAGTTGAACTGCTCTTGGGACCATTTTGCAATAGGAATTAGGGTGTACATTATGTTGATACTTGTTAGTCTCCACCCTTTTATACCCATAGACTTCCCTTCTCCCAATATGATAGTCACAATAAGCATGTAAATGATCAAAACTACCACAGATATAGCATGCCTTATTGTTCATAACAAAATCACTACCTAGTTGTTGAGATTTAACATGATTCCAACTCCTCTGGTTACCCCTAGGAGCTGTAGGCTTGTTCCTATACATCTCAGCATACCTTACAGTTGGTCTAGGTTTGTTAACTGGTTTCCTAGGTTCCTCTGTAACAGTATTAACAACTTTTGGGATAGTAGTCTCTACATTCTTTTTAACATCCTCATCAACAACTGATGAGTCACTAGCACTCTCAAAAACATCATTATTAAGCTTACTCACTTCCTCACTCTTCACCACTGTGTCCTTTAAAGGACCATATTCTCTAACAAGTTCCTTAAAGTCTTCTAAACCTGTATGAGCTAAATCTACACCTGGAGGTGATGGAACACCTCTTAGTGGTGGTGGCACTGTATTATAACCCATACCAGACTTAGCTTTATTAATTACTTGAGCATTCCAAATTTTATCAATTGACTTAGACTGATGATAACATGTGTCTACAGTTAAATTGACATTTTCAAGTTTCTTTTGGAGTTTTTCAAGCTCCTTTTGGTATGCTTCATTCACAGCAGTTGTATGTTCTACCTCTCTCCTAAGAAGAATCATATCATCATTATAATTTGACTCATTTGCCTGATAATGCTCTATTTGATTTTCTAATATTGCCATAGCTCTCCTAAGATTAGCCACATTATAATTAGCAGTATATAATTCTTGCCTTTCATTAGAGTACAAATCATTAAGTCTTTCAACTTCTTTAGCAGCCCTACATGTTTTAGAACAACTATCAAAGTTTTGTACCTCAGAATCAGAGAAAGCCAAGAGAGCAAATTCGGTAGCAAAAAGAGCAGCATCTGAATGTTCTTCTTCTTGTTCATCATCCATGAAACTCCAATCATAGCTCACACCATCAATAGCCTGTTTTGCCTTTGGTTCTTCCACAGTTGGTCCCTTCTTTTGCTTGTAGCATATAGACCTGTTGTCCTTGGTCTTTGGTCTTCTACATTCTCTAGCAAAATGTCCAAACTTGTGGCAGTTAAAGCACTCCACTTTCTTCTTATCATAACCTGCAGTATCATTACCATTAATGTGAATAGGCTTGCCAGTCTTCTTGTAGAACTTCTTAGCCCTCATGCTAAGAAGAGCTATCTGCCATTTTATATCCATCTCTTCCAAGTCATCTTCATTTATTTTCTCTATGTCTTCATGAGTTAGGACAGAGCCATCAACTTGTGTGGAGATAAAAGCATAAAAGGTAGGATCTCCAATACTAGCAACCTTCTTTTTGGAACCTGCAGTGGTAACATTAACATTACCAGTGGAAACTTTAGAACCTACAGTGGCAATATCATCATCACTTTCATCTTCAGAATCATCACTGTCAACAGAATTTGACAACAATGCCAAGCTACTAGAGCTTGTACCAAGTTTCCCTGCCTTCTTCAACCTTTGCTCAATAAGTTTGAAGTTGTTGTAAAGATCATTGAGCTTCATTGTTTCAATGTCTGTTTTGTTTTCCCATACAGTAACATTGGTTTGAAACTCTGAAGGCAAACTTCTTAGAAACTTCAAATTTAGGTCTTCCTTTTCTACCTCAATGCCAAACACAGTTAGTTGTGTAACAATCTTCTGAAGTTTGGTAAAAATGCTATCAAGTGAGTCATTGCTTGAAGCAGAGAAGTTTTCATAACTTTGCTTTAACAATGTCTTCTGAGTCTTCTTTGTTGCATCATTACCACCAAACACTGAGCAAATCTCTTCAAACAGTTCTTTAGCAGTCTTGAATTTGCTGAATGCAATAATCTGGTCTCTAGGAAGAGTCATCAGCAATAGACTTCTAGCTTTAAGATCATTCTTCTTTTGAGCTTTTTCAGAATTTGATTCAGGCACAGAAACTTTCACAACATCTGTGTCACCAACTTTTGAAGTAGTGGTCACAGATTTGAAAGAATCACCAAGTTGAATGATCTCCCATAGAGCATAGTCCTGTATGAGGAAGTATTGCTCAATCAGTATCCTCCACATCTCAAACTCATTAAGCTTAAGCTTAGGGAGTCTGGGTGTAGAAGAAGAGTTTGATTGATTGTTTTCCATCTCCATTGTCTTGAGAGAGTGAGTCAAGCTAATTCATTGGATCTTCTAAAACAAAATATCATAACCTTGCTCTGATACCACTTGTTGGATCTAAGACACTCTCCTTGTGTCAATGATATTTTGTATAATATTATCAAGCAAGCGGAATTTACTTAAGTAATACTTAGAAGATGAATTATATGATGTATGAGAGTAAACACAAGTTAACACAACACTCAAGCTCCAATATTATTAATGAAATAATACGAGTGATCTTGGTATCACTAGGGTTACACCTTGAAGCTTTCGTAGGTAATATTGTAAAGTAATACGTACCTAAGACAATGACCTAGGATCTCCTTTTATACAACAAGGAGTCCTTTACAAGATAAGTATATAGCTAACATAATAGAATATACACAAAATCTATTCTATACTTATCAATACGCGTTTAACCATATCATAAACTAATAGCAGTGGTAATAAATAACTTGCAGTGGGAATATGTTTCCACTGCTAGTGTTAAACCAAGCAATGTAAGCCACTACTATCCGTGGTAATGGATTATTCCCAACATTATTTATAGGGAATGAGGAATTTTTGAAATTCGTGTTTTTTTTTATTATTGGATTAAAAGAAACAAAACATAAGTTTTATATACCACGACTTAGACGAGAAATAAAACACGTATGTGAGAAAAAGGCTTCCTAATGAAGCTTCATGTAAAACATGTATAAGCACAAAAGATAATCATATAAATAGCTAAATAGGTATACTTAATTATCAAGCAAAGTAAAGAGAAAATCATACATTTAGCGCACTTAGGAATGTCTTTACAAATGACACAACAAATGTCACTTAGACGATTCCCGCTCCTTTTCGTTTAAGATACCTTCTTAAGGAAGGTATTCTTGTTACCAAGCGACTCCTAAAGCTTGGTGGGTATGAGCTTTGAATAATCAACATGACAAAGAAGATTAGTGCAATTAAATGAAAAAGTAAATAAAAAAAATTGTTGTTATCAACTAACATCCAAACATGTAGTTTTGAAATACATGGTGTTTGCTTTTATGAAAACCCTTCTTTGTAGTTTTCAATTAACCATGGATCGTATCAAGTTTTTAAAGTACAATATACTTCAAGAAACTTGGTAACCTGGCTCTGATGCCAATTGTGGAAAACTAGAAGGGGGGTTGAATAGTTTTGCTAATTAAAACTTCCGTTTAAACTATTTAGATCGACTTATGTCAATCTATTTGGATGTGTGTGTTGGATGTTGATAAACAAGCATATAAAGGTAAGTAATGAAAAGATAAGAGTAAGAAGCACAAAACCACAACACGAGTATTTATAGTGGTTCGGCTACGAGGACACCTTCCTTGCCCTACTCCACTCCCCGAGTCACCTACTCGAGAGTTCGTAATCACTACACCAATCTCCTTATGGCGGAGAAGCCTTCACAACGTTGCCTACCCTTTTTCCGGTGCTAGGCTAACCACCGAGTTCTTTCACTCCAAGGTGAACTATGCCTACACAACGTCGCCTACCCTTTATAAGGTACTAGGCTAAGTACCTAGTTCTTTCACTCCAAGGTGAACTACACCTTCACAACGTCGCCTACCCTTTATTAGGTACTAGGCTAAGTACCTAGTTCCATTGCAATGGAGGAACTACTACCACACTACACCAACGACTAATCCCAAAGGAGATCTACTCCTTTAAAACATCATCAAGGATATCAATATCCTTGGATCTAATACTAGTCTATCTTGTACATTGAAACACACCATATCGAATGTACATCTAAGGCACCTTTCACTAATGCCTTTGACTATATCTACAAGACACCTTTCACTAATGTCTTGTGTCTTCACTTTTAAGCACCTTTCACTAATGCTTCTTTGTCTTGACTTCTAAGCACCTTTCACTAATGCTTCTTTGTCTTGACTTCTAAGCACCTACCACAAGTGCTTATCCTATAGACGATAGATACCCTTCACTAATATCTTCGTCTTGACACTTGAGACATCTTTCACTAATGTCTTCAACACTACACTTCTTTGAAGAAAGAAATGAATCATCAACAAGAGAACTTCAGTAGCCTTGATGATGAGGAAGCATAGCAACTCATGGACTTGAGCTTGCTCGACTTCAAAGGTGGTGATCTTGCCTTTAAGAGGAACCTAAAAGATCACACAAAAACAAAACTACAAACATAGATCTCTTGGATCTGTGGTTAGTGAGTTTTTAACTCAGGGAGAAAGTGTGTTAGAAAGGGGTGAGAAATAATAAAGAAATGGCTCACTATTTATAGAGGAAAAATCCTACTGTTCCCCGGATCCCACGGATCCCTACCACAAGGGATCCGGCTAGCACAAAGCTAGGGATCCGTGGAACGCTCCTCTTTGCCCATGGGTATTTTGGTTATGGGTCATGGGTTGAACCATGGATCTTTGGCTAGATACAATGTATCTTTTAGTGCAATGCACTTAGTCACTTGGGTATGGGTTGATCCATGGGTTATGGATATTATCCATGTATGATATAAGCATGATGTCATGCAATGGGTTGTGGGTCAAGATCCATGGGTTATGGGCTTTGGGTTGTACCCAACTACATTCAATGTATTTGCCCAATGGGTTGTGATACTTAAGTTTCTATCCATTTATATTTATCCAATATACTACATACTAGTTATGTGTATATTTTACCCAAATATGTAAACACTGGTTGTTGTACATATGTATTACTAAATCATAAAATCACTTATACTTGTTTTAGTGTTTTATGTGAAAATGTGAATATGTTAGAAACTATTAGTTCAAACCATTTACGTATTTTATTTGTTTCGTTAATATGATTTTACGTTTGTTATCGACAAAACATTAGAAGATCGTAAAATATAAATAAACATTTTTACGGCTTATTTGTATTAACATAATGCATTTGACAACTTGCTTCGTTTATTCAAAACCATTTAATGCAATATTTCACCTTTTTTTCCTTTTCTGAAAGTACATACTCAAATCTAGTAGTTAAAGCAAACAATGATATGGCTAAGCTAAAACCCATTACTATTCCACCAAAAAGAAAACCAATATCCATTATGATCCGGGTTAACAAAACAATGCCACCTTAGAATTTGTAAGGAATGAATCACAATTTAGGTTAGGGTTTTCTCCAATTTTCGTTAGAGAGAGGGGTGTTAATTTGATCATGTATAGGGGTTTTTAAAAAATATAAAATCCGACCGAGTTGATGGACTAAACATAGTCTCTTGTCACGTCATTAGTCATTAATTAAACATGTCACTTATAAATCACTGAGTTTTCACCTATTGACTAGATATTAATTACACGTGTTGGATTTGTGTGTAAAGTATAACATAAACTTATATCGTCTGTAATTAAAGAGACTAGGACACAAATAACACCAGACATCTGATTAATGTATGTATATTTGAACTAAATAGGAGTATATATGATGAATATGTATACCGGGTATATGGTCATCATTAATATTATTTTGTTTTATATATTCATGTTTAATCCATGAATGAGATTACAACGTTAGGAGTAACAATTGGAAGTAGTAACAATTTATAAGTGATAATTAATTGAGAAAATTCTCGAAATGGCTTAATTTTGAAATCGTGATCCACTTTCTAGCTAAAAAAGTCATTTTACAAAATAAACTAGTGCGACTAAAAATTTGTCCGACTACATTAATATTTTAATACGTGTCTCATTTCAAATTTGAAAAGTACTGGTGGTTTGTGAGATTTTTTGTGCGCAACTTGCGGGTATTTTATTTTCGTGCGACCAAATTTTGTCATTTTTCAAAAAAAAAATAAAAAGAAAATTAAGTTATTAAATTAATTTTTTTTTTTGAAAAAGACAAAATTTAGTCACATAAAAAAATAGCAGTCATTAGTCATACAAAAAGTGTAAAGTCAAATCAATTTAATGATAGCTTACACAACCTATCATCCACTTGTACTTATTAATAAGATATGAGATACCTTTCAAAATGTTATTGAAGTCGCACAATTGGTTAATCACAATTTAAAAAATGACTTTTATTTTGCTAAAAAGTTGATCATGGTTTCTAAATTGAGTCATTATGGGAATTTTCTCTAATTAAAAGATTTAAGATCGAGAGGGGAGGGGCTGCGAGCTTTCCTCCAATTTTCACAAATTTAGCTACAAAGATCTCCTTGCTATACCTATAATTTTCGTTGCTAAAGTCGACGGTTTCATTGGAGACGATAAGAAATTCATTGCTATATAAAGCTCGCAAATTTAACAACGATTTCTTAACACAATTCTTTGCTACGAAAAGGAAATTTTCTCACCAAAATTCCAAGAGGTGACAACAATTTTAGCAACAGAAAGAAGTTGCTAAAGTAAGATTCACTATCTGTTATATTCCTCGTAGATCAAACTGAAAGTTTTATATTACGGAGTATTTATCAAAGATTGGTTAATACAAGCAAAATTGACAAAGACAAACGCAACTAATTAAATTTACTCTAATCACAAAAATAAGAACAAAGTATTTCACTTTGCTCTCGAGTTCCTCTGAATCTTGAACGGTTTGTACAAACTAGCTGAGCTACTACCCCTTGAACAGTTTTTGTAACTTTAAAAGACTATAACATAAGTCATCTACACTAAGAGATTCATCAAAAGCTTAATAAAGTTGATACGATATATTACGTAGTGAGGTTTATAATAGCGTGCCACGAAATTAGTTCACGATCATAAACCTTTTTTACTACAAGCAAATATGACGAACTCATTTAACGTATAGCATCATCATAAAGCCGTGTAAATTAACGCCTATAAGAAACGTATACTGCACATTCTTTATAGTTGCGGTAAAGTAGGAATCATTTTGCAGGATAAACTCATGTCTAGAGTAATTTTAAATGCAATTTTGTGATTTTAGTTCCTAAACTAGTTAAGAACTTGAAGTTCAAAATACAAGTACAAAAATAAGCGGGTAAAGTCCAGTTGGGCAGTTGGGTTTAAAATCTGTGTTTGGGTTTCGTTACAGTGGGTAAAGTTTAGTTGGGCTTAATTCTTACCAATGGGCTTGATTTACAACTTTACAAGTATTTGTTATGGCTGTTGATCGGTTTGGTTATCAGGTTGTTCGATTAATTCGGTTAAAAAAAATTTAGGTCAACCCGAGAACCGAACCAAACCAAATTCAAATTCGGTTTTTGGTTCGGTTCGATTGAATTCTAATTCGGTTCGGTTCTTGGGTTAACCCGAATAACCCTAATTTCACTTTTTTTTTTTAAATTAATAATTACATATATATTTAGCAAAAAAATATATTTCAAGCATAAAAATTGTTTTATTATATTATGATAACCTTTTTAATAGTATTTATTTATATATAAATATACTTATTTATATATATATATATATATATATATATATATATATATATATATATATATATATATATATATATATATATATATATATATATATTCGGTTTTCGGTTCAAACTGCCAAACCGATATCCAAACCGAGAACCGAATTAGTAGTTCGGTTCGGTTCGGTTTTAGCAAATTCGGTTCGATTATTAGTTCGGTTCGGTTTAGTTCGGTTTCGGTTTTCGGTTTATTCGGCCTTTTCGGTTTTTTCGCTCACCCTAGTATTTGTTATTACATTTTAGCACAATTATTAGGTGCACAAAAGTTTATAAAGGGTTAAACCGAAATATATTTACATTTCTTTCGCTTTGCAACCCAGTTCTTGAGACATGAGGAGGCAAGGTGGACATGTGCCCTTCTAGCAAAAAAATATGTAGTGTAAACTCTTAAGATATTTGGCTATTTTTGTAATTCCTCCCACTAACGAATCGATTTATTATGTAATTTTTTAGAAATATGTAGTGTAAACTTTCTGATCCGCCCTTTTCTCATTTTAGTTTGTAGAAATAGGTAAACTAAGGTTTGTAATCCGGATATTGCTTTGAAATCTATATTAAATTACTATTTTTGTCTTTGTCCTTAAACTAAACAGAGACTTTGAAAGACCGAAGAACATACGAACGTACTTCTTTCATCTTACTACACGTATGAATGTTGATTTTACTTACAAAATCTCTTTAAATAAGTAAAAAACTATTGAGTAGTAAAACTTGTTAAATATTTGTAACGTAAATTCAATCTTGAAATATATCAAAATGTCACTCCAAACATACAATGATAAATAATTTTTCTCCGACAAAAAACAACGTAACAAGTAACTCTTCTTCATCTCACACATCATCGTTGGAGCCATCGGTCACCCCTGAATCTATTTCGACAACTTAAAACTGACGGGAGATTTGTCACTAAATCGTTAATGTTTTATGCAAGGACATGTAATTGTATGAGTGTATCTGAAACTATATCCTAAACCTTGTGTAAATCTTTCACGATATTAAATTAACAATAACAATTAGATAGACAACATGACCTACATGTATAGAAGATACCATGACCAAGCAATGCGTATACTTCATTCCAATTTTAAATATTATCACATAACAATCAATAGATAATTGGAGAATCGATAATTTATATGCATGTAAATATGTAATGTTGCTAAATCTACGTGTGTGGTTCACACAACCAGCTCAGCTGTCCGCTAAAAATAAACAACATATCATTTTCAGTTTTTCATCCACCAGTTTACACGTCAGCACTAATCTACATTTCAGGTATGATTGGCGAGGATAATGGTAGCACTAAGCGGTAGCGAAAAACAGTATCACCAAGAAGCTTGTTTTGATAAAGTGTTTGGTAAAATAGTTGTATAGTAATACTTAGTAAATTAAAACGATAGTTGCTCGCAAATGTTACTAAAAGTTGCGTTTAAAAAAAGTAGAAACACTAGTTGATTGTTTCTAAACAAGCATTTTGTATAAAACGCTAACTGATAGTTGCTAGTTTCTTCAGGATGCTCCAAAACGTTTGCTACCAAACATAGCCTCCATCTCGGCTTTGTTTAGGCGAGCGAGAAGTTTTCGAAGTGTTTGAGAGCGTTTAACGTTTATAAAAACGTTAATAAACACCCGTTTTAAGATGTGTTCAATTAAAAGAAAACAATCAAACACACATCTTTTTTATAAAATGTTTTTTATATAAAACAAGTAAATAAAAATGGCTTTCAAATCAATTATTCTACAAAATTCTTCACAAAATAAGAAATAAATATCTCAAAAACACATCTTTTATGTTCTCTTTGTTTCATTTGTATCCCAAAGCCTACTATATACCACTAGGGGTGAGCGTCGGTCCCGGACCGGATCGGACCGGACCGCCAAGATCGAGGACCGAATTAGTCAAAAAACCTAGATCAAGGACCGGACCGAATGTGGTCGGTCCGGTCCGGTCCGGTCTCGGTTGGTCCGTTGGTCGGTCCGGTCCAACAAGGCCAAAATAGTCGGTTTGTGGTTCGGGCCGGACCGGACCGACCGGACCGAGGACCGAATTAGCCCAAAAGCATATACCGATGACCGGACCGAATGTGGTCGGTCCGATCCGGTCTCGGTCGGTCCGTCGGTCGGTCCGGTCCGTTCGGGTCGTTTGCTCACCCCTGTATACTACGTAATAGAAAACGCAACATTATTATATCAGGTTCTTTAAAATTTGAGTTGTTTTTGTAAAATTAGAGATAAATATTGTCTACAACTAATTGAAGCCATAGCTTTTCGCCATGTTATAGCTGATGTAACAACATTTATATCTATAACACATTACGATGCTTGCTCTTCAAACGTATATTCGTTTCGTTTTAAAAGTAAGTGTTCATATTAGGATGTTCTAAAATAATTGTCCATTTTATATTTTGATCAATGACATACCTTCCCGGGTAGAATGATATACTAAAACTAGTTGTGAGTATCAGGTCAAAGCTGACTCGAACCAAACTGAAAACCGATTTTATGAAAGACGTGAACCAAGAACCAAACAGAAGTCAACAGGCTCGGTTTGGTTTTGTGTTGGTCTATTCGATTTGGTTCAGTTAAACGGTTTAAGTGTGTTTTTCTCGATTTTGGCTCGAACCGAACCGAAGCAAGCTGAATCAAAACCGAAAATCATAAATATATTAAACCGAAAACCGAACAAAATATGATTTATTTGATTTTGTTCAAACCGATTCGGCTAGTATTTTGGCTCGGTTCAGTTTCTGGTCTTTTTTAATAGCCCTACGAGTAGAAGGTATCATCACATGTCATTGGTATGCCATCTAAGCGTCACATCATCCTCTCCCAATAAGAGCACACGGTATGGAGCACATTTAACATGCCAAATAACATGTTAATATTGTGTTATGAGGGAGGGTGTTTTAGTTATTAGTGTGTTTATTGGGAGGTGTATGATATGCCGCTGAGTTGGCATATCAATAATGTGTTATTAGTAGCTTGCATACCTTGTGCTCTAACATACCAGTAACTAAAACACCTATTCTCTATAACACACCAATAACATAACCTGTAGGTCTCACAAAATACTCCATCAAATATACTCACTCACTCACAATACAAAAAATAAATAAAAAATGTAAATGACGTGGGACATTGCATTGGCTCAAAACCAATTGCAAGAATATGGCACAAAGCTCCGGTATGACATGCTCGCAATTGGCAACACAAAAAACGGATGACATGTTATTAGCAACCGTACCGTGTCCCCTAAGAGCAGTGAGTATCTTAACACAAGTTAAAGTTTCACTCAGAGTCACGCTTGCGTCACATCAACTTTAACCTTTTCACCTTAACTAAAAAGAAACACCCATTCTGATCACTCAACTTTAACTAAACTATTTTCAAATTCAACCCCTAAACTAAAACTAATACTTCATTTAATAAACCACATAACATTAAATCTTAAACATTACAATATGAAATATAAAAAAACTAAAAAAAAATACAACAACAAAAAAAATCGAAACATAGGAAATTTAAAAACATACGAATTACAAATACTTATTCATCTTCTTCGGAATCTTGTTGTTGTTGTTGTTGTCGTTGAAGATGTTTCTGCCAAATATGCTCCATAAGGTCTAGTTGGAGTTGAGTATGCGTTTCTCGGTCGCGTATTTCTTTTGCCTTGCGACGATGGGTATCACATCTGTCGACCCACCTTTCGTGCCTCATACGTGGTGACGGATCCACCAACATTTCGCCATACTCACGTAGTGCAAACTTGTGATCTTTTAAAATCATGTCATGCAAAATAACTCAAGAATACATGATTCTACGTATCTTGACAAGTTCCTGTTGACGTGCCGGTTGTTGTAGTATACCCCAACGTCCTTGAAGCACACCAAAAAGCACGTTCGACATCTTTTCGTGCACTTTCTTGTTTCCTTTTAAAATAACCATGTTTTTCGTCAATCGTTGACGAGAAGGATTTGACGAAAGTTGCACACTGTGGGTAAATTCCGTCAGCTAAGTAATATCCTTGTTCATACCTGGTTCCATTTACCATATAAGGTGCTCTTGGGGCGAGGTTAGCAAGAATGTCGACGAATAACGGAGAGTTATCCAAAACATTAATATCGTTATTCGCCTCCGCCATCCCGAAAAATTCATGCCAAATTCATAAATCATGCGAAGCAACATCTTCAAGCAGAATTGTTGGGTATTTTTATCACCCCTATCAAATTGCCCTTGCCAAGCTACCGGGCAATTTTTCCACTCCCAATGCATGCAACCAATGCTACCAAGCATTCCCGGAAAACCATGCCACTTCTCATGTTTTTCATAAATACTTTGAATGTCGGCCCATGTTGGTTTTCTTAAATACTCCGTCATAAACAAATCCATAACGCACTTGTTAAAATTATAAAGACAATCACGTGAAGTATGCTCACTCATTTGTAAATACTCATCAAACGCATCTGGTGAGTTGCCGTATGCCAATTGGTGTATGGCAGATGTACACTTCATAAGAACACTTATACTCATTCGACCCATAGCATCGGGTCCTACCCTAAAGAATTTAAAATGATCTGGAAGAAGATCGGAAGTATAAGATTCAATACCTTCGACTATTTCTAGAAATAGTTTCCGGCTCAAACGAAATCTTCTACGAAAATTCCGGTGCGTATACTTACATCCTTGAATGAAATAGTCATTACGCAAACGTTCTTCGGCAAGCTCACGTTCACGATATATCGGGTTACGAGTCACGCGAGGTTGAGCTGATGCTTGTTCCAACTGTTGCTGATATTCGTACGCGGCCATCATAAAATCAAAGTTATACTCACGTTCACGATATAGCCGTTTGGGGGTTGAAGTGATTTTTTTTATTATTATTGCTTTTGGTCCTTTCACGCAATGTTAAGTGGTTAACGTGCAAGTTTAACGCGACTTTAACTTGCTTTTTCGGTATGGTTAACGCACCCTTAACGCGAGCAAGTGAAGCTTTAACTCGGACAAAATGTTAAGGTACGAATGGATCCAACGAGCATAGAAAATAAAATAAGAATGATGAGAAATATTTGTAGCCACACATTTCGAATGAAGAAGGAGAAATTCATTTAAGATGCATTTTATTGCAGGTGCATCTAAAATGTGCAACTGACTGTAGTTACTTTTTATTTATTCTCATTTTACTTTTATTTCTCATTTGATCCATCCTCAACGTAAGAAATGCTCTAGATCCATCCTCAACGTAAGAAATGCTCTAACTAAAACGTATTTTTGAAATGAACAATTATTCAGAAACTATTTTGTCTTTTGTAGTGCATTTCATTTTCAAACTCAAATACATTTTCGTGATTTCCCACATCACCATACAACACACGTCCCAATGGAAAAACTCTAGGCCCCACATTCCATCACCACCATTATCGTCCACTTCTTCACATCCTTTCACAATTTCACTCAAAAAAAAACACACACACACACTAAACACACCTAAAAAACACACACACAAACCCTTTCCTTCTTTCTTCTCTTAAAAAAATGGCTCAAAAACGAGAAAAAGAAGAAACAGAAACAGAGCTCAAAGTACCAGAAAAAACCCTAACCTTATGCACACCGTCGCCAATCACCTCAAAACCGTCGCCAGCACCGTCGCCGGAGAGATCAAAGAAACCGGATCCACCGCCGTTAAACTCGCCGCAAAATTTACCGTCACCGTCGCCGGAGAATATTTTGAAGAGACGCGAGGTGAACAGGTGCTCAGGCTGCCGGAGAAAAGTCGGCCTGATGGGGTTCAGGTGCCGGTGCGGTGAGATGTTCTGTTCCGATCACCGGTATTCCGACCGACATGACTGTAGCTATGATTATAAAAGCGTTGGACGTGAAGCGATTGCGCGGGAAAATCCGGTTATTAGGGCGGCGAAGATACTTAAAGTTTGAAAACGGATGAAAACGTAAACGACGTCGTGTTATGGTTTAGAGAGTTTTATATAGGGCGAGATGTGGCGCCAAGATGGAAGATGAGAAGTGTTTGTTTAAGTTTGTTTATATTTTGGGTTATAGATTTATCTGATTTCGGTTTATGTTTCATAAGCTTAATTTTTCTGACATATTTTAAAATTTTGAAAATATACGAGTTTTATCGCTTATTTGGTTTCTTTTTGTGGCTTATTATGAAACTTTTCGGCTTATATAAGCTTATTATAACGTAAAAATATATATAAGCCGAAAAAAGTTCAGAATTATTTTGAAACTTTTCGGCTTATATAAGTTTATTATAACATAAGAAACATATATAAGCCGAAAAAGTTCAGAATAAGCTACAAAAAGTAAGCTTATGAAACATAAGCTCAAAATCAGATAAGTCGTAAGCCGGTTATATAAACGAAACAAATACCCCATAATAAGCTTCTATAAAAATAAGCTGGAATATTTAAGTTTATGAAACATAAGCCGAAATTAGGTAAGCTTGTAAGCCGAAAAATAAGCTTGAACAAACACCCCTTAAGAAAGGGAGGAAGAAAAAAATGTTGTTACGTCAGCTTTACGTCACGTGTTTTCTGATTAAAGTTTGGTTTTCCGGTGTAACGGAAGGGTGGAATGTGAAAATGTGATAAAAGTTCAAGGAGTATTATTGTCAATTTGATTAAATTATGGTTTAATTAGTGAATTTTTTTTTTTTTTTTTTTTTTTTTTTTTTTTTTTTTTCTTATTTGGTGTGCGGTTTTTTATTCATTGTTTCGCTTTCAATTCCAGGGTGGCAAAGCAAATACAAGGAAATTGAAAATGGGAATAAAATATTAAAAGTAAAATAAAGACAGCGAATAATGTGTTGTTGCATTGTTCGATGGGAATTATGGGGTGGAGGTTTGTAACACGTAGTGCAAGTTGTGTTGGCATGTGATCATCACATGGACCGGTTTACAATTTTTGGTGCGAGTGTGACCCAAGTTTTTATATAATCAAAGTGGTGGAATTTGCACTGCAATCTAAAATAATGTTAAAGGTCTAGGAATTCGAGATGAATAACGTATTTTTGGATTTTTACTATAAAAGTAATGTAACTTTTTTTTTAAAGGGATTTATAGGGCTTAAATTTGAAAAATAAGACAGCTTAAAAATAAATCTCGTTTGACGTTAAAGTTTATAAAGAAGCTTTTGAAGTTTTAAGCCCTTGCTCAAAAATAAACTTTAGCCTCGAAAATGTGGCTAAAATTTTTAAACTGAGCTTCTAATATGTTAAATTACTACGGGGCTTTTGCATATATATTTTTTCGAAAATGCAAAATTACATATATATTCAAAGCATGCATAAAATTCATTGTAAAATGTGCATAAAAAACTTATACAAATAATATATGCAATTATTCACTTTAAGAGGGATATATATGCATTTTTGCCAATTATTAATTACTCACTAAAATATCTAATATAGTTAATTATATATCCTTTTTAGTAATTTTATAATAATAAGCTCATACTTAAACTAAATTGGCAAACAAGTTTATAAAAATAAAAATTCTTAGTTTCGGTTTATAATTAGGGGCGGCAATTTGTGCCCAAAATAAAAAAAATGGGCTAAATGGGCACACTTTTAAAAGATTTGGGCACATTTGGACCCCTCCTTTTTTTGAAATGGGCATGTTTTGCCCATTTAGAAGTTAAATGGGCATAATGGGCACATGTTTTTCTCAAACATTAAATTGTTTTTAAGGAAAAACTTATATTTAATTTTTTAATTATAAATGAGGTGTTACGCTCGAAGAATTTATTTTGTCGTTTTGGGTCTTTTTAAAAGCGATTCGTATAACATGAGCCCGTTTGGCCCGTGCCCGTTTAGCCCGTGCCCGTTTAGCCCGCGCCAGTTTAGCCCATAGCCCGTTTGGCCTGTAGCCCGTGCCCGCCCGGCCTGCCCGTTTTGCCACCTCTATTTATAATATAAGCCTCAGCTCTTGTCCTAGCCTCAGCTCTAGTCCTAGCCTCAGCTTCAGTCCTAGCCCTAGGGCCGGTTTTAGGGGAGTGCAAGAGGTGCGATTGTACAAGGCCACCGCTTGACGAGGGCCACCAAATTTCATGCACTTCTATTAGACTATCTTTATCAACAACTCATCACAACCCAATCTCTTAATAAAATATTATTTTCTCTTTCATCCACCTACACAACCAATACATACAACCAATCTATATTTTTTTACCATTTATCAACAACCCAACCTAATAACATAAAATAATAAGTATTAAAAATGAAAAAGAAAAAGAAAAAAGGAAAAAAGGAACAACTAACCATTTGTGAGCTAACATGTGGCAGATCGAAGATTGCCAACCTAGGTTGCTATATGATCTTGGTTGGATAGAAAGATTGGATGACTTCATTAAAAAAAAATATTTTCGTACTTATACCATTGAGGTTGGGTTGGCAACCCTCTTGATAAACATAGTCTTATATATATATGAACACAATATGAGACTCGAGCTTAATTAATTCATGCACTACTTATACATATGTATATTATGTGTGTATTTGAAGGCCTCTTTATAATAATGACACGGAGCCACTAAAATCCGCGAAACCCTGCTAGCCCTAGCGTATTTTGCTAAATATACGCTGCTAACGCAGCGCATTAGCAAGAAAAAGTACCCACTAGTGTCGATGGTGATATAGAGTAATAATGAGACGTTTGTGGTTTGTTGGTTAGTAAGAAGGCATCAATGAATATAACTTTTTAATGATACAAAAGTAGTTAATTGTTGTAGCATAGTACATTAGTATATTCCTAGGCGAGTTCGTCATCTTTAGCTAACACATAATTGTCAAATATATTATGATTGCTTGATTGATAATGAAGGCTGGTCACAATATATATCACTATATGGGCTTGACTCAATATACACTAAACATAATATGTTAATATACTCTCCTGTAGTTGAAGCGGGAGAACATTAAACGTTCAAACTGGTCCGAAATTCATCAAATAAGGCAAATGGTAGTCACTTGGTGAAAATGTTAGAATACTAATAGCGAGACGAAACATGTAAGACACGAATTTGACCAGCTGCAACCTTGTCAAATGTATTATGTCACTTAATTGATAATGTTGGTTGGTTACAATATAAATACATCACTAAATACATGGGCTTCGCCCAATATACACTAAACATAATCTGCTAACAATAATATCTCACCACGTTATCAAAATCTACCATCAACAAGTAAATCTATCACTTTAAATTATCACTCCAATACTCAAGAAAATCAAAACCGACATTTTAAAATGCATTTACACGTCACGTAATATAAACCTATCATTATTGTTTATAACGTATATGGATAAATGGCCCAAACCCATAATGTATACCCTAAACTCAAGCCCATTACCCATCCTTGAGCAATCTAAATCCAACCTCAATACTCTTATGTCACTATGACATGAGATGACTTGTCAGGTACCGTCTGTTTACGCGCGGACAACTGTCATCCACCCGCTGTGGTAGGATGCTTGACGCACGAGAGTATTACAGACACAACCAAAATGTTGGACGAGCATGTTATGTATGAATCGTACAAGACCAAGAGAAAGGTGACGACTATCATCCTTGTCTGCTCGTTAGATGATCAACGCGCAACTTGTGTACAACCGTTGATCAATCACAATGGATCTTCCCAAAACCCTATATATCTTTTTATAAATAGAGGGGTATCAAACACAATGAAAGGGTTCACCTTTTTCTATAACATTCACACACTTATTGACATACAGTGCATAAGTTGTCGACACACTAGTTAATTAATTATAGATAAACGTTATTCTCATAGGGTCTTCAACATTATTTAATGAGAAACCAAACAACTAACCTTACCCAGACTAATCACGTTTTATATACGATACGTAAACATGGCGCGATCTGTGAGACTGAGATACATAACACTCACAGTTTCGTACAAATCTCAACTCAATTTCACACCTAAAAGGCTAAAACACAAAGATTTTTTTTGTTCATTGCCACAAAAATCTTCAATTTGATTAAAAACCCTCACTTGGAAAAAGCACATGGCTTGTGAAAACACATACTCACACCCGTGCCAAAAGTTACTCATAACCACGTTGAACTTGGACTAGTCCAAATAGAAGACCTCACTCGTACAAAGGAGGATTATGAAATCCTGGAAAACAAGGCACAGTAGCCGGACAAAACATGACGAAAGGAACATGAGAGGTGCATACAACAAACAAACACATTGTCCTCATACCACACTTTTGTGAAACGTGATTCTACTTTTTTATTCAAATTGTAATAGTGTTAATTTTTCTCTTCTTGTATCAAGACGTATTTGCTGAAAAAAATAAACAGGTCTAACAGTGAGACAAAGAAAGCGAGAAAAAAAGATATAATTAAAATTGAAATTCTAAAATAAAATAGCTCAATGAGCTTAAGCCCATCACATTTTAAGTTAAATTAAGCTCGATACACTCATATAGAGTTTAGAGTTTACGAGCCAAAATCGATAATCAATACTCGGCTCATTAAACACGTCAAACATTATTGCGCTATGCCACTTGACACATCACTCTTAATGTGTATATTTACATGATTACATGGCGCACGCTTGAAAGTTTCGAGTTTTCACGAACCATGTGAATTTTACTCGTGTAGTGTACAATATAGTTAAAACCGTTGCTTTTCATTAAATGCATTGTGTGAAAAAATCTCATGTTACAAATTTTGTGTAGCTTTAGTAAACACACTATAGTTTTTAGTTCGACAACCACATGAATGAGTACTAATAATACTATACAAAAAACTCGTCATGACACCCACTGTTAGGAAGTAAGGGCAACTTTCCTAATGAGTCTAAAGGGGTGTTTCTTTTTTAAGTAAATTACCGGACTGAACAAAAAATGCACTTATTTTACGAGAATGAACTTTTTCTTACCGTCTTACCAAAATAGCCCCTCGTGTAATGTGCCTAATGGTCAACCTGACACTCAGATTTAGTCACATGACACCCCTCTATAATAAAAAGTACTCTCAATTATTACTCTCATATTTCTATTCCTTTTTTATATAGTACACCACCATCTCCTTCTTTTATCTGAAAAAAAACCTCACTCACACAACCATTAATCATAACCACCGACTATAATAAACCATTGTCTTCCCTCACCAAGTCACCATTACCTCTACTGCCAAGCATCTTCTTCCTCGCTACCTCCGTCCTTCAACACCAGCTTGCACAACCTCCCTCGCCTCTGCCACGCCCAGGCCCTCGCCTGGCAGAGGCATACCACGCCCAGGGCACGCCCAGGTTCACGCCCAGGGCACGCCCACTGCTCATGCCACGCCTAGGGCACGCCCAGCTCACTGCTTGACACGCCCAGCCACCCAGTTCCACGCCCAGGGCACGCCTCATGCCACGCCTAGGCACGCTTAAGTCACTCCCTCGCCCAGGACCACGCCCAGAGAATTGATGTACACGTGTACGGTTTAAAACGTATTACGCTACCAATCTAACGTCTAATATTGAAAAGTTCATTTTAGAAAATTGTATGGGCGTGGTTTATATGTGTAAAGTACTAGGGAAAGTGTTCATTTCAAAAATTTCCTCTTCTTTTTTCCCATATTGCTATATAATGAGTGAGCTCATCCTTTATTCTTTTTTATTGAAGAGGGTACTCTCTCTAAAAAAAAAGCTTATATAAACAAAGGCTCACATCACTTCATATCAGAGGATTAGGTGTCGTGAAGAGGTAACACCTCTTCATCACCGCCACGTCACTGCCACATCACTATAACAAACTTCCACAACTAACCCCTCTCACTCACAACAAACTTCAACCTCTTCATTTGGGGCCACCACTACAACTTTATTTTTATTTTTTCAAATTTCCAAATAAACTAAATTTATTTCATTAATAATTAAAATACATTAAACAACACAATAATAAGAAAAATAAACACGATACGTAAAAAAAACGATACGGGGAAAAAAATACAACACATACTAATAATAAGAAACCTAAACAAATCTTTCGGCATATTTCTTCATTATTCTTTCCTGCTTCTTACGGATGATCTCTGCTTTTGCCGGGTCATCGGTCAAACTGGGATTTAGCATGAGAAACTTCATCTCCTTCATCTCTAACGCAACAATTTCCTTCTCCCGCCTCGCCTCGTAACAATCCATTTGAGCGTCGGCTTTTTGAGCATATTTTTCGGATATATGTCCCGAAAAAGTACTCGATTGACTACCACCGGACCTCGTAGTGCTCGACGTTGAAGTCGACTTTTGTTTCTTTGCGGCTCGACTCTTTCTGCCGTCATCTTTTTCAGGACGAGGTCGTTTGTCCGGGCCGAATATATCCTCGAGACATGTAATGTCAATCGGCTCTTCGGCATCCCACTTCGAGTAATTTTTCAAAATATCCCAAGCGTGAACAGACCCGAACTCCTTCCCAGCAAAACATTGCTCAAAGTTCAGTTTCGCATTCTCGAGATGATCGTGGTCATTTTCACCACTTCGACGCTGCAGATGTTTGTAAATGGCGTTGAATTTTTGGCAATTAGCGTTAATCCTCGACCATTTACCCGTGATCATATTTTTGGTACGCTGGTCATCGGTGGTCTGATTATTGAACATGTCCATAATCTCGTTCCAAAAGAAATCTTCGGAACGGTCATTTCCCATATTTCGATCTTGCGAAATTTCTTTCCAACATTGCGCAAGCAACCTTTCTTCAGCCTTGCTCCACTTCCTCCTGTCTGCCTGGCCTATGACTTCCACATCTTCATCATCGTCTGCGTCTAAATCCACAACTTGTTTTGATTTTTTTGCGTTCGTCATTTTCCCTCTACCTTTGGCCGGTTCACGTGATTTTGGTACTTTGAATTGTGAACCGGAAGGTTGTGATTCCATTTGGGGAAACGTTTGAGGTTGTGACGGGTTAAAAAACTGTGGAGGTTGTGACGGGTTAAAAAAGTGTGGTGATGGAAATCGGGCGGGGTAACTTGCGAATCCTTGTTGAAACGCATATTGTTGGTTAAGAAAAATTTCTTGTGGAGACGGATTGAAATTTTGCGAGGAGGGGGTAGACGGGTTTGAAAAACCTCCGTATTGTGGTGGGTTTGAATTTAGTAGGTTTGTGAAATACCCTCCGTCATTCGGGTTTTGAGACATTGTGGGATTTTTTTTGAACTAAAGATATAGAAAATTGATGAAGATTGAGGAGATGAAGATGATAAAAATGGTGGTTATGGCATGTTATTTATAGAGGTAGTGTAAGGTGTTTTTTTTTTTTTTTTTTTTTTTTTTTTTTTTTTTTTTAAAGAAAAAAGTACACTGATATATTTTTTTGAAAACTATAATATATCCGTTTGGTTTGTGCTTGTGTCAGAAGTTGGACCTCGTTGTGCAGACGAATAGCTCGTCCACGGCGAGGGACGGCGAGCCCAGCCGGTGTGGCGGCGAAGCTCGGCAAGGGTGACACGGTGGCGGCGAAGTCCCACGGCGAGACGACACCTAATCCTCTCACTTATTTAGTAAACAATGCCAAAGACATAACGAAATCAATAAACCTCTATTATACACAAGACTCTATTATACACGAGACGAGACAAATGGCTGTAAAGTTGGTCAATGCTAACCTTGATTATGATTTTTTTTTTTTTTTTGAACTTATTGATTATGATTGATATTGCTATTTACAATCATGTTAATCAAGTTTAGTGAAGCTTGAAAACATTATCTAATCAAAGCGAGTTTGTTCTCGAACTTGCAAATAAAGGCACGAGCCTAACGAAAATTCAACCATTGCTAGAAACTATTTAAACCAACAAAACCATACCCTATACAAGATCCAAATCACACCATCAAAAAACAAAAAAACAAAAAAAACCTCGCGCCTCACAAGATCTTAAAACCATTTATTCTCTCCCAAACCACCAAAACCCTAAAAAAAAAAAAAAAAAAAAAAAAACTCATCAATGGCATCACGTCTCTCTTCCAGATTCATCTCTCGTCTCCTCCAAACCCAAACACCCAAATTCCACAAAACCCTTAACCCAAACACCCCCAAAAAACTCTTCACAACCATCCCCAACTCACACCAATTCATCCGGCAACAACCCTTTTGGCGACACTTCTCAACCGCCCGTCGCAACCCGACCCGCTCACCCAAACCCGACATAGGCGCCAAAGCCCGCCAGATGCAAAACAAGCGTCTCTGGACCTACGCCTTATCTTTCAGCTGCATCGCGGGTTTCATCGTCATAGTTCTCAACCAATTTCAAGACCAGTTAGTTTTTTATGTGACCCCAACAGACGCATTGACCAAATACATCGAAAACCCGACTAAGAACAAGTTTCGCCTAGGCGGGTTGGTCCTAGAAGGCAGCGTGGCCCACCCGGCTAATTCGCACGAGATTGAGTTTGTTATAACTGATTTGATTACGGATATGTTGGTTAGGTATGAGGGCCAGGTGCCTGATTTGTTTCGGGAGGGGCATTCGGTTGTTGTCGAGGGGTTTGTGAAGCAGTTTACGGAGGAGATTCGAGGGGAGGGGGAGGGGAAGGGGGTGAGTGGGAAGGCGAGGAGTGTGGAGTGTTATTTTGACGCGAGTGAGGTGTTGGCGAAGCATGATGAGAAGTATATGCCTGCGGAGGTGGCCAATGCTATTGAGAAGAATAAGAAGTTGCTTGCGGAGGAAGCGGAGGCGGGGAAGAAGGAGGGTGTCGAGGAGGAGGTAAAAGAAGGTGTTGCGGCAAAGTAGGGTAATGCTAATGCATACTTTTAATTTTTGAGGCAATGCTATGAAGCTTATATATTTATACGATTATTGTAGTATAATTGAGGTAGATTAACGAGGGACGAGAGAGGGACATGGTTATATTGACGATTTTTGGATTTTTGTTGTTGTAGATTTGATGAATTTTGATGCTATTGTTTTGGGCATGGGTCTTATGCCTGTTATTGGATTTTGATAACGCGGTTGAATAAGAAATTTTTGATGAGATACAGGTTTTTTGGTGCTATATGATTGCAAGTTGAATGTATTTGTATTATGACTATGATTTCGAAAAGATTTTAGAATAGTTACCATGGAATGTTATGGTGCTCTATATTTGTGCCTTTTCTGTTTTTTGGGTTTACTTGCTTTGTAACAGGTATTGCCTTTGGGCTTTGCCGCCCTTAGTAATTCACTACATTATATGGTTTTAGGATCTGATCTCTGCTAAAAGATTAGTATCTATGCTTTTTGAATTTAGGGTATGCCAAAATTTTAGATGCTGGTTGTAGGAATTGAGTTGTAATTTACCCTGTTAGTCAGTTATGCGAAAGTTGGCAGAAAATGATAAAGTAATAGTAACTTAGTAATTAACTGCAACATTTACATTGTAATGAATCCACAACGAGTTCCTTTGAAACATTGTATAGGTAACCACTAACCAGTTAGAAACGCCCGAAGTATAACATTTGTACATTGAATCCCGTTCTCTTTGTTGTTAGGGACTAGATGTTTAGGATTGTCTTACCTTTGAAGGCAATTTGGAAAAGGAATACTTTCTATGAGGTGGCTTTTTTCTTTGTGCGAAAGTGGTTGAGAGATAGAACATGCTATCATGCTCAATTTATATTTATATTGTAAAAAGCTTATAAAATAGCTAATAAACATGAAATCATGCTTAAATTTGCGCCTATTTCAGATTATTGGGCTTACTTGCTCTGTAACAGATATTGCCGGTGATGCCATTAGTAATTTGTTCGTTTATTCTATGGTATTAGCCTATTAGGAATTTGGTTTCTGCTAGTAGATTAGGGCATATACTTCTCGATTCTATGGTCTGCTAGAAATGTAGATGCTTGTGGTAGGAATTAGCTGTAACCATCTTTATTGGTTAGTTCTGCGGATGTTGGAAAGAAAGTGATAATATGATATCAACTTAGCAATAGAGTGTAACGTTTGGATTATAGTGAAGCCATCAAGAGTTTCTTAGGAGTTAGGAAGCCAGT
The DNA here is from genome assembly GCA_019973895.1 of Chrysanthemum seticuspe. Taxonomy (NCBI): domain Eukaryota; kingdom Viridiplantae; phylum Streptophyta; class Magnoliopsida; order Asterales; family Asteraceae; genus Chrysanthemum; species Chrysanthemum seticuspe. The sequence continues at coordinate 23,625,876 of BPTQ01000008.1, forward strand.
TAGAAGTGCCTGAAGTATTACTTTTATACATTGAATCCAATGCTATTTGTTATTAGGTAGGGCCGGCTTAGAATTTCATTACCTTCGGAGCCAATATTGAAGATGAACACTTCCTGGGAGGAGGTTTTTTTGTGCAGAAGTGGTTGATAGAGTGTGCTTCATGAACTCTGCTGCATATTCCTAGTGACTAAAATTAACCCCTGCTCAAGACCCTGCAGACAAGCTCAAAATTTATGTTGATCTTTTATTCTACATTATAATATTTGGGAACAAAGATGTGATACTGAAGTTCTTATAAGCATCATATTAGTGATAATATGTAGTCATCTCTATCTCAAGACCCTGATGCAGGCATGATACACATGCACCCCTGAAACTCTCTGACCTAAACATGTAAAATTGTAGCATCCACTTTCAAAATGCCAACTGTGGACCAAAACCATTGATTCCCTTCTAGATAGATAATGTAATATAGTACGGCACTACCAGTTATTGTCATGCTTTTGTCACTTTCTGTTTTACGTTCTGAGAGTATGGATGTAGTGATGTTGCAACTCAGTCAACCCTTGAAGGTGGCTTTCGTTGTGCAAAAGGGGTTGATAGATTGTGGTTCATGAACTTTGATAATTCTCCCTAGCGAGTGGAATTAACCCTTGCTTCTTATCAACATACACATACCTTTAGTTGGCTTTAGAGACATGTTAAAAACTTCTGTTGGTCTTTTCGCTATACGTCTTGATATTTTTGGAATATAGATGTGATACTGCAGCTGATATAAGCAGCATCTTAGTGGGGTGGGTCAATATCAATAGTAAAATGTATTAGTATCAACCTGATGCAGGCAGGAGCACGATGCACTTCTTAAAATTTTGATTTGACAACATGTGAAACTGTTGCTTCTACTTCTATTGTGCTAGCTTGTTTCTAAAGGTGCTTCTAATGTGCTAGCTGCTGACCAAACCATTTAATCTCGGTCTAGATAATTGTAATGTTGTACAACTAATTTGCCGATATTTAGATTGGTAGTCACGAGTATATGCTTATAGACATCTGACAGTTGGTGTAGTCTTCTTTTATGTTCATAATACTCTGTTGGTTTCTGGTAACTTTCCGTTGCTGATGCCATATGTACTAGAATTTGTTGGTGAGATAATTGAAACAGGTATATAGATTAAAGATGGAACTGGATAATTTTGAACCTTGACAATAACATAATAGTACAATACAGCTAACTTATAACTTGCAGGTTCGCACTGTGAACATGAAGGTGGTCCTAGAGCAGAATAAAATTGAATAAGTCAACAAGACAGGTTCCTTGATCTCCATTTGCTTGTGGCTATGTTTGGCGCTAAAAGTGTGAGTGTGACCGACTATCTAGCTTACCCTGTGATAGTCATCTTTTGTGTTTTACATACCATATGTTACCCTCTGCCCTGACCCTACTCCCACTTTATAAGCTCTATAATTAGAACTTGCAAACTGATCAAGACCTATCTCTTGGGTGGCTTGATGGCTAATCATACAGGATCTAATACATTACCATGTGGGAGATGCATTATCAACCCATGCACACAAAACAACCAAACCTATAATTTGGAAACTTCGGAAAGGGAAAATTTGCTCGGTTAATATGGAACGATTGTTTGAGAGAGACCCAAAAGATGTTGCTACATGATTTATGGGACAGTAGCTTGATTGTTTTGTCCAGGACATAAGTCGAGGATTCGATAAACAATTATAGTTGAATCAATTATGTTTCGAAAGCAGGATAATACGAAACTATCATAGGATCTGTTTGTTTACTACATGAAGATATGCATCTAATCGTCTTTAATAATGATTCTGACCAAAAGTTTTCTGCTTCTTTTAAGGGTTCAGAAATATATGTGACATCAAGGATTGGGACATATTGAGTGACATGAAGCATGCCATATGTGTGTTTTGCCTTTTTCTTTATTAAGAGTTGGTAGATCTTTCTAACATTGATCATCAGTAATCCTTATTACCAATCCATACAATACATCCATGTTATTTAAGTTACAGTACCTTTCTTTAAAATATGGTTAATCCGATAATTAGGTGGAAGCTCATATACGAAGTTATAGTGTCATGTGTAATCAACCTCATACGATTTTACCAAAGCCATCTTGACACAAATTGCATAGTTATCTGACATTTAACATGTAAATGTCGCTTATCTTTCTTTCATTCAACGTTTTTTTATCGGTTTGTTTTACTAAGGGTGCGTTTCATTTTGCTTGGTCTGTGTGGTAACAATGTGGGCCCAAATATTATTTTAATGTTTTATTTTGGTTGGCTCATCTATCTCACAAAGGCAAATAAAACCCCGCTCTTCCCCAACCAGAGGGAGTAAGAGAAAGGGGCCCACTTGCCACTTAATCCCAAAAAAAAAAAGAAACAAGCCATAAGTTACAATTATCTTGGTACTGTTTACAACTACAGTTAGAGCTAAGGGTGTGCATGATCCAAAAACCGGACCGGACCGGCCAAGACCGGACCGGACCGAAAACCGATTTCGGCATAAACCCTAGACCGAGACCGGACCGAATGTGGTCGGTCCGGTCTCGGTCCGGACCGGTCCGGTCGGTCCGGTCCAACAAGGCCAAATTCGTCGGTTTTGGTCCGGACCGGACCGGACCGGACCGAGGACCAATTAGCCCAAAAGCCGAGACCGCGGACCGGACCGAATGTGGTCGGTCCGGTCGGTCATTCGGTCGGTCCGGTCCGTTCGGGTCATATGCTCACCCTTAGTTAGAGCTAGTTAGAGTGTCTGCGTTGGTCACATCAGTCATTGTTGTCACATCAACATCATGTTACTTAACCACTATTTTACTACTTTTATCATCATCACTAACTATTCTTTCCACTAAAATATACAATAATAAAAAGGAAATGAAAAACAGCCCTTCACCATCGCGGTCACAGGGAGCACCACAACCATTGATCAACGTAGATCAAGCGGTAATTGTTGTCACTATTGGCTGCAAACGATGACCAAATCTAACCAGTGGCGGAGCCAGGAATTGTGACCACGGGGGGCATTCATGAATAAAAGGGGTTTTAGTGTAACATGAACAGTCTGGTCGGGTTTGAATAAAAAGGCAACAAAAGTGCTCTATTTTGATACATTTAACACTTATTATAGACTACTAGCAGGGTACCCGCGCAATGCGGCAGTGAGTACCCTATGACTACATTTTGTGACGAACAAATGTTTTTGTCACACCCTCGCCGGAGGCGGAAACACGAGGTGTAACGGAAAGGAACATAAGCACAAGATAATAGAACATACCAACGTTAAGATTAAAAAGAAATAGTACACCATTACAATACCAGTTTAGCCGACATCGGCAAATATATTACAAAGTTTAGATTCCAAAATATTGCATTTTATTACATAACGATTAGTAGTGACAAGTGAAAACTTCATTATGCAAGACCTGGTAGAAAAAGCTTACTAACGATCACCTGAAATGCATGAGAGAAAAACGGGTCAACTATGAAAATAGTTGGTGAGTATACACGTTTCGTATAATAAGAAAACTCGTAAGAAAGAGACAAAGGTTTCGGTCATCGGAAATAGTTCCCAAAGCAAAGGCATTGTAAATCCACTCAGTTCCAAGTTCCGCCCATACAAAACTTGCAACCTGTGTGTTCACAACCCATTGCACAAAATATAGCGTATCAAGTAGTCAAGTATAAGTGGTCATAATAGTTCACAATATAGTACCACATATATAATAATGTATGCCAGGCAAAGCCCCTAGAACAAATAATATGTGTCCCGTAACATAGTGGACGAGAGGTTGGCCGACCTCTAATAGCGCTATCCATACTACCTACTAATAGGAGACTAACAATGCGAATGTACGAACAGTACATCATACAACTATTATATACAATTAAGAACACTCCGAACATGGGAGAATTTGCACTGCTCCGAACAGGGGAGACTTTAAGTCAGGGTCATAGCACGTACGGTTCACTAAGTTCAAAGAAGTCATAAGTTTATAATTAAGTTCAAGGATTTGATTCAAGTTCAAGTGTTCAAGTCATAAGAGTTCACAAAAGTAAGAATCAATTTAGTTCAAGTATGGTTCATGCATTTCGCCCCAAAATATAGCAAAACGGTAAAAAGGGGATCGTGAATACTCACCTGTTGCAATAGTTACGATGACAGAGTGGATGCACAGAATTGAGATGCAACTCTCTAACCGCGACCTATTATGAATGATATGCTCTAATATAAGTCATGAAACAATGTCGTGCATGCAAACTCATATGATATCCATACCACTTGTACACTTTTAAAATATAAAGTTTATCGTCGAAAAATAATCTTATAACGTCTTGAAAATTTATAAATTACTTTACAAGTATTTACGTTGAAACGATATCCTACGATAATCATTTAGTAATTTATTATGAAATTATAACTTTTCGTCGTAAAATAATGTCATTGAAAATTTCATGAAAGTGAATAAACGGCCTTGAAAAACTAGTCGTAAAATGGTGCACATCGAGTGTTAGGAAACAAACTCAACGGTTTTGGGAAGCTTGTGTCATTATCTCAAAGTTTTAGCATTTAAGTTTTCATCCTAGAGGTCTCGATCATGAAGAAAAATATAGGCTACGTATGGTACTTGTGTCCAAAATATTGTTTAAGGGTGGTTTTCGGCGAAGTTTAAGTGACCATATTTTATTCGTTACAACTCCGCTTGACGAACGGTTGGACATTTTGGAAAATATGCTTGGCGAACTTACTTTTACTAGAAGACATCACGTTATAAAAAGTATTACATCCATGTTAAAAACGACCCTCAACATGGTCCTTCGTGGCCGTAATATTTGTCTAATAGAAATATATTAGTTTTTCTTATATAATAAAGTTACGGCAACTTTGTTAAATCGTGTGTAATTTAATCGTTACAAGTCCGTTTTCTACGTTTTATATGTCCTCGGAATCGTAATAATATTTACTAATATATTTTTGATAAGTCGACACATTTTATAACGCTTAAGACTCATTTTTGACTCGTAAAAAGTAGAGATTACATGCTGAATTTTCTGAAACAAATATTTTTCGTCGTCAAACTTGAAAATAGCATAACTTCTTCGTTATAACTCCGTTTTAACCCATTCAAGCGGCCACGTTTTCGTTTTAAAGTATATTTTCTGAATATCTAGCCCAAAATATTTTACAAACTGTCGGATTTTCCAGATTTCACAAATAAGATCAGACCCTTAATTATAGTTGTCGAAATGAGTTTTTCTCGCGCCAAACCTATTCCAACCAATTCAAAACAACTCCGAAGCTATTCTAATCCTACCATACACCTTTTTAGGTTGTCATGGGTTCCTAAACATCACCAAATGTGATATATTTCAAGGAGTAATTATAGGATATCTTATAGGAATTTATATAGCTTATAAACAATTTAAGTGGTATAAACATCCATATAAATTGCATGTTTTACACAAACATGATAAAATGAACACAACATGAATATGAAAGATGATGATGAATATGAAATGCTTACTAGTTACTTGATGAGGTTTTATGAACAAAGGATTAATCCTAAACACCCAAGGTTTTTATTTCACAACCTTAATCAAGAGTGTGTCTAGATTGTTTTGAACTTGACTAGGAAATTTTTTGTGTTTTCCTTCTTGATCCTTGAGATGGCCGGTTCTTAGAGCAAGAGAGAAGAGAGAGCAAATTTTCTTTTTCACTTTGATTTAATGAATGTGTATGTGTAGTGTTTTAGTATAAAAAATGAATATAAGTTACTAGATATTTTGCAATTTTTGTGTGAGTCATGTGGTTTGGTCGACCTCCTCAAGAAAAAGAAAGGCCATATGCATTTTGTAGTATTTAAGTGTATTAATGTAGAGTAAATGTGTAATAACTTAGGGATAGTTAGTAACTTGTGCAAATATTTGAGCTTGTAGGGTAGTGTTAACTAAAAATAAATTTTAACGGATCAAAATAAAATACATTGATGTCATAAAAATTATAAAAATACATTTCTTGCAAAATTTGAGTGAAATAATAATTATCGTGTTGAATTTACGAAAACCGTCGCATTTATATGAATATAACAATTTATATACAAAATAAATTTAAAACACCGGGTAAACTAATAATATTATTTTTATAATCTTAATATGAGTATAAAAATATATCGGGATAATTTCTGGAAGTGTCGGAATCAAATGTTCAAAATTTACGCGATAGCGTTTATTTAATAAGAAATTATGCATTTAACGTGAAATGCAAAACCATGCATGAACTAATATGATGAATATTGAGTTTGAGAAATGACCGGAAATTGAGAATTGTGACAGTTTTTCATTTATATGTTTAGGCGAACGAATCCAAGAAACACACAGATATGTAATGGTGAATGGATGTCTTTCGATTATACGTTATTCATGATGATAAATTTATTGACGTGCGTGTCTGTGATGATAACCTTATCGACGTTTCACATATATATATATCTTTTTTCAAGCAAAAATCTAAATTAATAATAGAGCAAATTGATAGCAGTTTCATTTTGCAATTCTTAGCATTAATATACACGAATGTTACAAGTTAATAGGCGTTCAATGTTCAATTTTTTTGCAAATTATTAAAATGGTGGTAAGTTTAATGGGTTACTTTTATTTATGAGTATAATGCAAGCTATTTATTTAATACATAATCAATAACATTGAAAGCTATACTTGTAACAACCCAAACATTAATATACGTTATTCATGATGATAAATTTATTGACGTGCGTGTCTGTGATGATAACCTTATCGACGTTTCACATATATATATCTTTTTTCAAGCAAAAATCTAAATTAATAATAGAGCAAATTGATAGCAGTTTCATTTTGCAATTCTTAGCATTAATATACACGAATGTTACAAGTTAATAGGCGTTCAATGTTCAATTTTTTTGCAAATTATTAAAATGGTGGTAAGTTTAATGGGTTACTTTTATTTATGAATATAATGCAAGCTATTTATTTAATACATAATCAATAACATTGAAAGTTATACTTGTAACAACCCAAACATTAATATACGTTATTCATGATGATAAATTTATTGACGAGCGTGTCTGTGATGATAACCTTATCGACGTTTCACATATATATCTTTTTTCAAGCAAAAATCTAAATTAATAATAGAGCAAATTGATAGCAGTTTCATTTTGCAATTCTTAGCATTAATATACACGAATGTTACAAGTTAATAGGCGTTCAATGTTCAAATTTTTTGCAAATTATTAAAATGGTGGTAAGTTTAATGGATTACTTTTATTTATGAGTATAATGCAAGCTATTTATTTAATACATAATCAATAACATTGAAAGCTATACTTGTAACAACCCAAACTTTTTAAAGGCACTTAAATTTCTAGGCTTTTAATTATATGTGTATGCATCTTTCCTATTAAAGAAATGTTTTTTGTCTTAAAAATTTTAAGAGTTCTAAATACAGATGTCCTAAATACATTATAAGGTAGTATAGATATATACTTAATGAAAATCTAAGCACCAAATATCGTACAAATTGTATTAAAGTGCTTACCATGTTATAAGTAACTTAAATTAAGAAATGTGCTTATTTCATCGAAATATTAATGGAATATTAAAGAAAGATGTGATGCCAAAAAATTACAAATAGAAACCTTTGATGTTAATAAAAAGCAAATACATCAACTCATTAACTGGGACGCTTACATTAGAAAAATGTAGTCTTTACATATTTTGTGTAAATTAGTTGAGAAAACGACGTAAAACGTAGTTAGTCAAGACAAAAAAACATACAAAATTCCACATATATTCAAATTACATTACCAAACATAAAAAATTTAAAGTTGAGAAAAATCAGCCTAGGCGGTCGTTTAATAGGCGAGGATTAACCGGTTTGGTAAAAAAATTGGTCAACATACTGATTAGTCAGTTTGGTAAAAAAATTCGAATTTTCACTAATTGACTTTATTAATCGGTTTGGTAAAAAAATTGGTTAACGAATTGATTAGTCAAATAAAAATCGGCCAAACGAACATATAGTTTCAAAATTTTATATATAAAAAGTACAATCCGACTAATTTATATTGTTAACGATCTAACATCATGCATCCACACTTTTGAATTCAAAAATATACATCCTAAAATCTCGAAATAAGACTCACAAATAACTACTGCTATATAATAAAAAGATAAAAAGGTGTTAATAACATATTTACTACTCTTATAAGTTACTTTGTAAATAAATCAATAAATTACAAATCAATAAAGCAAGTGATGGCTTTTTATTATCACGTGATAACTATTACGACTTTTACCTCCCACTAAAACGACTTTTACTCCATTTTCTCCGACAAACATTACAACCGGAACAACAATCTCCACGTTATAGAGCTTTGATTGTTAGTAACCCAGGATTATATTGAGGGCACTCTCACTACTTGCTTGAGGGCACTAGTCCAATTTGTTACGAATTTTAATATTTTTCTTATGTATTTCGAGTATCCGCAAGAGTTTGGTTGGGGGCAACGCCCCCCACTACTAAACATATAGCTCCGCCCCTGAATCTAACCCAAAACCGTTGTAGATACTTTCTATGGGGGAGGTGATTTGCACACTCATGGACACTCAAAATTTGTTTGAACATTTATATCCTCATATTATTTTTATTTATGTTTATTCTGTAACGGTATAAATATCCAAACACTCAAAACTTGAATGTCCCAATCATTTATGAGAGTAATAGTTAAAGGTCCTTGTACCAACTTTATATACCTTACTTTTAGACTAATAGTAATAGTGACTGAAAGGATTATCAAATGCTCATGTCACCTCCGCGCCAACTCAGTTTATCTCTCTAAGATCACATGTATGACTAAATGGACGTCATAGTGACCAAATGCATCACCAAATTTTTTTTAGAAACAAACGCCCCATTTAACTAGCTAAAGTGTACATGGTTGTGTGGTGGTGTGGGGGGACGCGTCCTACCACTCGGCCGACCGAATGATGACCCAACATTTCGAGCAATTTTACAAATGAAAAGATAAAAAATAAAAGTGAATTAATATCGAAGACACATGACCATTATTACAACAATATAAAAAGTTATAAGTTCAAACCACGTTTGTTGCAAAGTAACGACACCAATCTCATAGAAAAAGAAAATACTTAAACCACGTAAATTAATCGGTCGAAACGTCAAAAATACAATTAAAAAAAAGGGAAAAGATTCTTTCAATTTATAAATAACTTGATGGATCAAGTTGCAAGTATTAAGCATTGGATTACGGTTATGTTTGTCACACAAGATTATGAAGAGATTATGCTTATTTTTTCAAAAAATAAGCTACTTAAAAAATAATCTTTGTTTGTCAGACATAACTTATAAGATATTATAAAAAAAATAATCTTCCGTAATCTCTGAAAATAAAATGTTACTACTTACTTCATGTAGCTTATAAAAATAATCTCTTTTTATAATCTTTTTAAACAACAGCACCAACACAAACATCAGCAACATCACCAGCATCAGCACAATCTATTTTTGCCAAACATACGTGAGTTAAATTATTAAATCATCTATGTTCCATCAAGTAATTTATAATAACTTGAGAGGATCATTTAAAAAAAAATAAAAAAAAGAAAAGAAAAAAAAGGTTTCTTTCGACAACAAACACATGACGTTTGCTTCATATAAAACAAAAATATTCATAGGATCAAATTGGGGGCAAGTAACCATAAACCTACTGTCTGCAGTTTCGCATATTATCATCATCCCCCCAAATTAACCGTCATATTTTTTATAAATACAACCCCTCATTTCAAAAATCAATAGCAAGTTTCATTACATACCCATTATTAATTCAATTTCATAATTTAGTCTGTAATACTGTTAAAAAAAATATGGATTCAGAAGTATTGGTTGCTCTTTCATTGTCTCTTGTTGGGGGATTAAGTACTTCTTTGGGTTAGTTGTTCTTTTTAATTATGGTTGTTGATGATGATTCAGTTTGGTTTTAAGGGTTTTAAGGTTTAAGTCTATATTGTGTTTTAATGTTTGTTTTAAATTGAGAAAATTTGAATTTGTGAAATATTAGTTTAAGATGAATTAGTTTGAGTTGTAGTCTTTCAGGGTCGTCTTTGAGGGTGTGCAAGGTGAGCGACCGCTCAGGGCCCTAAAATTTGTCCCGTTAATAGTTATATGCATGTGTAGACAAGATTTTCACGAAGGAAAAAGTATTTAGATGGGAAAATATCTTAACTGAGTAATATGTTAGAACGTTTAGATAGATAATTGCATTATATCTTATAAACGGTGACACTTTATATATAATATTGCTTAACGAAGGGCCTCATTATATAACTTCGTACAGGGCCCTCAAAAATTTCGCTGATTCATGGGATGGCCCTGGTCTTGTTAGATATTAGTACAAGCCTTATGCCTAAATCTGCTTCTTAGGTGGGTGGTTTGGGATTGCGTTTTCATAACAGATTATGCGTTTGTAAAACTGCGTTTTCTGATTATCTGCGTTTTGTGAATGAAATGATCGGATAATCTACTCCAAAATGCAATTCCGAATGCCCTCTTTGTTTGAAAATTCATAATCATTTAGGTAGTATTCAACGACTGACTTATCTATTTGTGGTTACATTGGCAAGGTTTTAATTTCCTAAGTCAAAGTGCACGTTAGTTTTGGGGAAAAAAATGAGTTGTAGTTGTATGGCATTTATTCATGTTATGACGATGATGGTGAAAAGAAGGAAGATATGCTTTATGGTTTTGAACTCGGAGAGATTTGTAGAACCGTATACGTCAAGCTTTTTTGTTATTATATATTTATATGGTCTTGGCTGTTGGGATTCACTTAAATTACGCAAAGGAAATACAAATCAACTCGATAGTCTATACCGTTGAGTATTGACCACTCTACGCGGATAAATTAGGCCGAAAGAAAATGACATTTTTCATCCTAAGATAAGCATTTTCATAACTAGTAATAGGAGTTTGGTTCAATAAAGATCAAAGAAAAACTAAAGATCAAATAAACCATTCTCAACTACTCATTTTTTCATCAAAACAATAAAATAAACTTTCACCTTCATTTTTAAAAACTAAATATCTCACAAACCATTGATCGTTAGACGAAACTAATCATACCATCACGACAAGCATAAAATTACCTTTAATTTGATATCCCACATCATATACTTTCGACGAAATTTTTTTTTCCGACTTTTTTGTGGGTTTAGAGTTTACGGTTAGGGTTTAGGTGTTTAGGGTTTAGGGGTTTGACTTTTTTGGGTTAAGCTTTTTAGGGGTTAAGTGTTTAGGTTTCTTACGGTTTAGCAGATAGGGTTTAGGTTTTTTGGTTTAGCGGTTAGGGTTTTAGGGGTTTAGGGTTTTTAGGGTTTAGGGCTTTTATGGTTTAGGGGTTAGGGTTAGGGTTTGTAGGGTTTAGGGGTTAGGGTTTTTTAAGGTTTAGGGGTTAGGGTTTTTTAGGTTTAGGGGTTAGGGTTTTTAGGGTTTACGGGTTGTGTTAACACAAAAGAGTATTTTTAAAATTTTCATTTATAGTGTAATTTATCGAAACCCGCAAAAAACGATAAAAAATAAGTTCGTCGAAAGTATACAACATTGGATCTCTATAGAAAGATAATTTTATTCTTGTCGCAATGGTATAATTAGTTTTATCTAATTATTAACGGTTTGTGAGATATTTAATTTTTAAATATGAGGGTGAAAGTGAATTTAATCAATTTGATCAAAAATGAATGGTTGAGAATGATCCATTTGATCTTTAATTTTTATGTGATCTTTATTGATCTCACCCCCTAGTAATAGATGTTTGGGTGATTCTTATAGGAACCTTTCAACGCTATTTTGGCCAAGTACATTTTTCTTAAGGTTGTGTTTTACACCCTCTCCTAGTCTCCTCTAAAAGAAGATATTCAAATGCACTTATCTGTAAACTTCAGAATGGGTGCTTTTATGTAAAATAAACTGTCATTCCTGCAAGAAATATTTTTAAGTTGTGTAAAATTTGTTACAAATTGCATCGAATGTGAATTCTAACATTATAGGCTTAAAGTCATAGTCAGAAGCTTTTTGTTGACTGTATCTTCGATATTTAGAGATCCATGTTCTCATTTTTATGCCTCGTGAATTCTTTATACGACCCTGCATGGTGAATAGGTGCACTTCTAGTGATTTTGACTAAAGCTCCAAACTTGAAGATGCTTGGACTTTTACAGGTCTGTGTAGATTTTTGTTTCTGAAACCTACATGTATCCTCATTTGCAAACAATGCAACTTTTTTGCAATTTCGAAAGAATCATAATCTGTAACGACAATGACTAAGATATCAATGCTTCCGGTGCAGGGATTTGCTGCAGGCCTTATGCTAAGCATATCTTTCTTTGATTTGGCCCATAACGCTATAAATTCCATTGGATTTCTAAAAGGAAATCTTTGGGTGAGACGGTACTTTCTAAAATGCAAATATACCCTGAACCATATGTGCATTATGTCAAGAACACGACTTTTTGCACAACATTTTTTTAAGTTAATAATTTTTTATTAACTACCGAAATAATTTATGTACAGTTCTTTGGAGGTGTCATTTTCTTTGCCATTATTGCTAACTTTATCCCAGAACCGTCACTTGCTCCCACGTCTGACTCGAAAAACAAAAAGGTTAAGTTCAGTAAATCTTATACTCTTGAACTGTTATCAGATGCTGTGTGCATACATAACAGCAACTTATGTGTACAATTACAGAAACATGGAGATGAAGGGGGCAAAGATATCATGAAAAAGCATCGCCGCCAAGTTTTATTTAGTGGAATTATCACAGCAGTAGGTAAAGATTATCCCTTCCTTTCGGAGAAAATTTACATATGATATGTGGTTCTTATTTATCTAGCTGTAAATTTGAACTCTTCAAGAAAAAGTTCTTTGTATATTCCTGTCTTAGTGGTAACTTTTTTATCTTATTTTATGCAGGCATAAGCTTACACAATTTTCCTGAAGGAATGGCTGTTTTTCTTGGATCACTTAAGGTAAATAAAGACAATCTTCCTTTCACACTTATTGCAATTGAATTTTTGTTTAGCTTTCATAAATCAGGGGCCTTTCATGTTACTCGATTCTTTCATTATTTTGTAACCAAACGTGTATAAATTTGGGCTAAATTTGTCTCATCTTTAGTTAAAGTCAGAAGGGCCTACTTGTTGACCTTTTACTTCTCATTACACATGGATAATTGATCATGATTGCTCCATGATTTCTTTGTAGGGTCTTCGTGTTGGTCTTAACTTGGCCTTAGCCATCGCTTTGCACAATATCCCAGAGGTAAACTTGAATTCCAGATTTACCCATGTGGTAGCTTTCAGCTGTCCCAACTCCCAAGTTGGGAAAACGTTATCATACATTCGTTCGTGTATTCTTGTTATGATTTGGGGTAAAGGGAGACTATTTTAAGGGTTTTTTCCTAATTGATGGTTGCGCCCCTTTATTTACTTTCTGACTTTGACAGGGTGTTGCTGTTGCACTTCCAGTTTATTTTGCAACACAGAGGTAAGACTTCCTTAAAATAAATCTCATTAAAATTGCAACTTACAAAATTTCCAAAATATGCAATTGTTGCAATATACATGTTACATCTTGGCTTTAGGTTAACAAGTCTTTTTTTTATTTCAGCAAATGGCAGGCATTTAAACTGGCAACTGTTTCTGGGCTTGCTGAGCCTTTGGGTGTCATTATTGTAGGTATGAATTGTAACCTCGATTATTACAAAAATGTGTGAATCTTGTGTAGAAAACTCATGTGCTTATGGCTAATTTCTATTTTTGGATTATGAATCATATCGTGTGTGATCATATATATGATGTTCTGCAGCATATCTCTTCCCAAGTAGCCTAGATCCTGAGATTCTCGAGGGATTGCTAGGGGCAGGTAACACATTCTTCACTTCCCCCCCCCCCCCCCCCCCCCCCCTAAATGTTCAAGTGAAGCAATTATGTCTCAAATTAATATAATCTTTATGGTTCCTCTTTGGCTAAACAGTTGGCGGAGTTATGGCTTTTCTAACACTGCATGAAATGCTGCCATTAGCATTTGATTATGCGGGACAGAAACATGCTGTCAAGGCCGTCTTCTTTGGAATGGCCTTTATGTCTGCAAGGTAATCTTTACACAACGAAATATGTAGATACACTTCAACGTTATGATCAAAACAAAGTATTCTTTAATCTAAATCTGTTTTCTGTATGCAAATGGAGATCCTTTCTATGTTTCTTAACATTTACTGTAGTTTTTTTTTTTTTTTGCTTAATGTAAATAAGATCTATACATATTTTTGAAACTTAAATTTTCTTCTTTGGAATGCCAATCGAAGTCTATGTTGTATGAGTATTGAGGCTGTCAAAAATACCCGTACCTGTGTAACCGACCCAACCCGTACCCGTATAAGCTTATTCGGGTCGGGTTGAATGGGTTAAAATATTTTAATCGGGTTAACCCAATTAACCGGAACTCTTATTAGGGGTCAGGTTTCAGGTTAAACCACATAAGTGTGTGTTTTTTTTTTAAAATAAAAACTTGCCTATTTTAAATTTTTTTATATTATAGCTTGGCTTATTCAGGTTAACGTGCACCAGATTAACCCGACCCGAATAAGGCTTATTCGGGTCGGATTTACCCGAATTACGGCCTTAACTGAGTATATAGTTGAAATTTTAAGCTGTTATTAATCGGGACTTGGTTTCTAAAAAACCAACATACTGGCATATAGAACATTTTTTGCGATAATTACACAAAATAGCTAAACCCATACAATGTGCATACTTTGAAATTTTGAAACATTTGTCTTTTTTACCAGTGATAGCAACTATGTTAAGTTGCTATTATTGGTAAAAAAAAACAAAACATGGAAGTATATACCATGATTGAGAAAGATAATGTTACTTTGCAAGTATGTCCCCGACTCCCTCTTTGCGAAAATAAGCATTTCTTTGCTGCAATTTTCAACCAATTCGAATGCCTGGAAATGATCTTTTTTCATCTTATTTCTCTTATGTTGCAGCTTGTATTTTCTGGAAATCAGCTTACCGGCAGACATCGGCTTGTAGATGCAACTTCCTATATTTAGCAAGTGTTAATCCAAATCTCGATTAGTTCTTCATTCGGCTCCCCTGTCAAGATAAAAGGGTAACAAGTAGAACAAAGTATAATGAGTGAAGAGAAACAAAATGTTGAAGTGTACATTATCATATGCTACTATTCTTATATGTACTTTAAATAAAATAAAAAATTAGGGATATTTGAAAACTATGCTGGCTTTACAGTTTACCCAAGTATTTGTTATTCTGCTAACACGATTAAATGGTTTGAACAAATGCTATAATATGCATGGGACAACTCATTCATGAATGTGAAATGTAATTTATTTGCACAGTACCGAGTTCAGAACTTGCAATGAACTAGTCATTACTGGATGTATATATACGAAAGTATAATCAAGTAATTTGACTATCAGCAGTGGTGGAACTTGACCATTTTTTTTTTTTGGGAGGGGGGGGGGGGGGGGGGGGGGGGGGCAATTTACTTTGGGAGGGCCGAATCGAAGATTTGTTTGTAACCTCAACTAAATTACCCCTAAAACCTATAATATTTACACTAGATGTCGGAAATTTTATGGAGGCCGGGACCCTCCCCTGCCCTCAAAGAGGTCCGCCCCTGACTATTTGTACATCCATTGCAGAATAACTTGGTAATAAATTGACTGATTTGCATTATTGCATGGTGTATCTAATACATTACCCAGAGCAAACCCATATATACAGTTGGTGCAAGTTTGGGGTCCATAGTTGGAATAATATATGAGCTCTTCATTGGAGATTCGAGCCAAATGTACCTTGTTGGCTACAAATAATGTGCTCACGAGTTGGCCTTCTTGTGCCTAGTTAATGCGTTATTGCAACAAACCGGTCTACTCTTTCACATTATGCGGGAAAGGATCCTCTCAAGTTGAGGATAACTTGATTGATCAAGTTAGACAAATATCAATCATTGGATCAAATTCAATGGCTCAAATCAAAAGAATATAAGATGATTTGAGCCATTGGATTTGATCCAAGGTTGATAATTGTAACTTGATCAATCAAGTTATCCTCAACTTGAGAGGTCCTCTTCCTTATGTAAGGCATACTTGCTTTCTAACAAGAGATATCATACCAGCTACCTCTTATCTATATCACGAGCTAAATTGAAGAGGTTTTTCCTTGTTCAGATGATTTGGGGAGGTGGGTCTTTGACTTATATATATGTATACGGTTTAACCGCACGAGGTATCTCGTGACTGTTTCCAACCCTTTCGCTGGCCACCCCAAAGGTGTTTACCTAGTGAGGTTTGAACCTTAGAACTCTAATGAGTACATCAAGATGTCATAATTACCAATGACGGCTAGATCACTTTGGTGGTGATTTAGCTCTTAATTATATTGTGCTTAGAAAAATTATAAATAAATAAAAAATAGGGTTGCTTATATTAAGGGTATGTTTGGCAAAACTAGCTGTAAGCTGTAAGCTGCAAAGCTGTTAACATGAGCTACAAACTGTATCTTTTTTTTCAATAAAAGTGTTTGATAAATTAGCTGTTAAGTGTAATTATAAGCTGTTAACAGTAATTTTATGTTTTAACAGCTCCAAAATATTTTAAAAGCTTTATGAATCAGCTTTTCATTTTAGAGCTACTTGTTTAAAATAAAAGCTTGAAGTTGATGTATCCAAACAGAGGTACTTGTTTTAAAAGAGATTATTTTTTAACAAAAAACTTACGGCTTAAAAAAAAAACTGCGTACGAAACACCAAGTTTTTTTATTTTTCAAAAGCTATATGGTTATTGGGCTGTAAATTGTAATGATGAAATCGTTGGAGAGTTTCATATTGTGCTTTCATGTGTAAGTCTGTACTATGCACTTAATATGGCACATACAAAATTAGATACTATGCATCAATGACAAAACGAAAGTCATTCTCTTCATAAAATTCTGTCCTATCGTGGTCCAAGCAAAATACAGTAATACGTATATAAGCATGATGATGGCCTCGTCAGTGACTGATCATTGTCACAATACATATGTTAACATTATTTTGTCATGAATTTAATATGTGTCTTTATGAAAATTTAAGATACTGTTCCTCCCGTCGGCGAGTTGTAATTTAAATCTCAAGTTAAGTCACGTTTTATAAATTTTTAAAACATATTTAACAAGCTAATTTGCCCTAAAAAGAATAATTGTTTTAATTCTTTTTTCTTCCACCAGAGATGAGTAACTTTTTTTTGGACGACAGTTATATTCACGGGCATTCGCGGGAACCCCGGGTTCCGTCCCTGCATGGAGCTAGCTAGGAACAAGAATTGCGAAATTAGGGAGAGAGCGTTACACGTTAATTCAGTTTAGCACAGCTTCTTTTTGCCCTAGTAAGTGAATGGAAAAAGCTTGATGCATGTCGATGAAGATTAACTGATCCTTTTGTGGTCTCATAAAAACAAAAATGAAAAATCCAATGTTTGCTAAACGCCGAAACCACCCAAAAAGGCAATGTTTTAAAAACCGGATCGACCCGGTCGAGTCACCGGGCACCGGTTCGACCGTCGGGTCAACCCCGGTTTTTCATTTTTTATTATTTTATTTTTTCCGACCGGGTCAACCGGTTTGATCACCGGGTCAACCGGTTCGACCGCCGGGTCTAACCGGGTCAACCCGGTTTTCATTAAAAAAATTGAAAAAAACCAAACCCGGCCGGGTTTCATGACCCGGCTTGACTCGGGTCACTCAAAACCCGGCGGGTCTAACCGGTTGACCCGTTTTAGAAACCCGGGTTTTTTGACCCGTTTTAGTGGCCGGGTACCGGTCCGACCGGATCGATCCAGGTTTGAAAACATTGCAAAAAGGCCGAAAGTAGTTTGGACTTTGGACTACAAGGTCAAAGAACTTTGACTCTGAGAGAGTAAGGTTAAACCGGTCCCTCAAGTTAACTAATTTTATATCCTCATGGGGTCGAGTTGAAAAGTTCTTACTAGTTGTAGTTCTCGATTGAAGAATATGCACATTCTCACCACTCTTTTCTTCATCCAAACTGTTAAGCACTTCAAAAGTGTTAGACGTATTTAGTATTTACCACATTTTCATCCTTGTTTTGTTGTCTAGATGTTGACGCGTCATTTGGGTTAGCCTTTGATGTAGACGCCTCATTTTTCTTTCCTTGTTTAGCTACAGGCCGATAGGCCATTTTCTTGATTACATGTACACAGTCAAACTTCTTATAATTTGGACCTCTTCGTTTAACTTTCGTAAACCCATCATTTTGGTCACGATTTACTGTAACATTAGGCTTTGGAACAACAATATTCCTTGAACATTCAACATCCGTGTGACCAAAAATCTTACATGGACCACATCTAGGAGGGGTCCACTCGTATTTTACTCAAATGGAATAACGAGTGTACCTTGGTTTGTCTAGCAACGGGACAACAACAAGTAACAGATCTTTAAATACATTGTATGCATTTAATTTGATAAGAGCCCTAACATAGCTGTTCCTACCCAACAATTCCTCACACATAGGCATAGGAGTACCCAAGTTCGAAAAAATTATACTCAAACCATCACCTGTAAAAGTGGCTACAGGGACGTCATGAAGTTTGCCCCACACCGGTATCTTTCTCAAATCTTACAAGCCGTTTGTTTGATGTGTTTCACTATGAAGTAATGACATTCATTGTGATTCTCATTGTTTGGTTAAGAACATGATAGTTAATCTATCATTCAATAGTCATAGAACCATTCCACTCAAATGTGGTGACTTTTTACAAGCCATTCATATGAGTCCCTTATAATCTTTTATTTACATCACTTATATTTATTCACTTCTTACTCTATTTTAAATATTACGTATACATGTAGGCCCATTTTATCTTTTTGCATTCAAGATTCATATACCTCATTATACAATCCAAACAGCTTCTTTTAGTTAACGATACTCATTTCCATTCCATTTTATTACTAAAACGATACCAATTGTGATTCATGTTTACAAAACAGACGCACCCTTATTTTGATAGACAAACACAAGTCGACCACTTTTTGAGAATAATGGGCACCGTTCGAATCATCTAAGGACCATTAATAAGAACAACCTCCAAGTTTCTTTGGATGAGAATTTAACGAAAAAGAACCCTTGCGAGTTCATCATTACCCTTTGAAGACCATATTTTATCCACATAGTTCGAGCAAAATGTTTTACCACGGGAAACGCCACCCTCTTGCCAATGAATTTACGATACAATGTGTGTTCGCACATCTATTGTTAACCTCCTCAACCGACAATTTTTTTGGGGTAAAGGATTGCCCCCGGTAAAATATTATTACTCCAAAAAAAGAACAATTAAGTACAACGGGTATGGGTAAATCTCATACCTCAGCCCAAAAAGGCAAACCAAACGCACCTACAGTGCTTCAGACCTAAACTAGCCTAAGAAAGACAAACCAATCTTATGATCAATAACTATAAAGATAAGATATAAAACTAACGTTTATACTGACCACGAAGATTTATATCCATCGAGTCACAAAACACGTGTTGTTCCGAAATTAAACCTTGTAGGTCGTAAGTGTCGTATAGATCAAAATCTTCATCCTCATATAAAATAGCATCATATGCACCTCCACTCGCCATGAAACGAGAGGTCTCATCATATAAAACTTCGACTTCATCATCACTATCACTATCCGAAGTAACCAAATTCACAACCTTAGAAAACGGATTACCTACCTTTCTACCCTCATTAAACATAACATGTGTACTATTAGAAATAACACAAGGAGCAACATTGGATGAGCTGGGGATATCTTCATAGTTACCCATATGACCCATAGTTGCCTCCTTTTGCATAGGAAGCGACTTTTCATCGTCACCCACAAGCACAAGCTTCCTTTAATAATTTGACTTTCAATCTTATTAACATTTTCAACAAGAGGTGTATTACTCGGACTGTCAAATGCATAAAGGGTAACACTTTCTTGATTACTAACAACATGATCCTCATCCAATTCACCAAGAGCGTCAAAAGCATTAGCCGTGTTAATCACTTCATCAACCTTTCTTGGTTGTTTGGACGTAGATGCCTCCTTAGTATACTTAGAGGCAATGGGCCGAAATTCCATATTCTTGGTCTTAGCAACCCCAAACACCCACGTATACCTCAGACCCTTTTGCATGATAGTAGTGTACCCATCATTTGATGAACCCTTATTAGCTCCTGAAGAGTTAGGAACATGTTTAGAAGGAGCTTTAGGACATTCCTCAAGAAAATGACCATAAACCAAGCATTTACTACATCGAGGAGGATCCCATTCATACTCAACACGAATGTTGTGTTTTGTATAGCCAATTACTTTGAGATTAGGGACAACGACAACCAAAGTATCACGAAATTCATGCGTCGCATTAATTTCAATCAAGGCTCTAGCATAACTACTTCTACCCCAATATTCCAAGAACATCTCATTGGTATACGAATCAAGATGCATATGATTACCAATTTTTGAGGTAATAGATCTTAAACGATTTGAAGAATATGCAACAATTGGAACATTATGGAACTTAACCCAAACTGAAACACAAGTCAACTCTTCCTTCAGGAGAGCACTTATTGAGAATAAATAGAATTCCACGAATCATTTATGGACCATCTTGAAGAACATATTTTGCACCTTGAGTAATTGAGAATTTAAAAAAGAAAATCCCTTTCGCTTTCATAGTTACTTTCTCAACACCGTACTTTTTCCAGTTATTACATGCAAACCATTCGACAACGGGAAAAGCAAGCCGTTTACCAATGAAAAACCCGTATAGCGAATTCTTCAACCTCTCATGTACCTCAACCGATGATTTAGGATTAACATCATTGATGGTATCGTTGGTTTCAATAAAACGAAAGTTAACTTTGTTCGTAGAAGTCTCATCAGTAACAACCAAAAACGAGTTCAACAAAGGACTACGTTCGGTTAGGTACGAGCAAGATTTATCAATACTGCTCGCATTATTAGTTTTGGACGAAGAATTACGCATAGCTTCCGCAAACCTCTTACACACAACAACAATAGAGTGGTCAATAGTATTAACATTCGCTATTGGTTCACTAACAGGCACATTAGAGGTAATAACTTGCTCATCACCATTCGTTTTAGAGTTCTGAACCTGTTCACTTCCATCATAAACTTGTGTAACCCTAGGCGTTGCATTGGCAGTCGACTTAACAGTCGCACTAGTATCATAATTTGCATCACCAAATTGATCAATATTCATAGGGTTTAATTGGACCCCTCATCGTCCACAAAAAACTACCTTGCCATAAAGTAATTGACGTTCCAAACCATTGATTTTTGCAGCAATAACACTCATATGAGCATCATTATTACCAAAAATAGACCTCGTTGCATGCATACCAACATCATCATTCCCAGTTTGATTCTCCATAGTCTTGAAAGCCAAATCTTTGTCTTTTTTTTTCTTCATTTTCCCTCCTCCTTTCGAATCCAAGAAGCCAGATTTCATTATCAAAACATACACAAACAAGGGAAACAAGTATCGTTTAATCTTCAATGTACATCGAAACCCTAAAACATTTGGGTTTATAAAAACATATACGCCCGATTGTCACATGATAAAGTAAATCAATAGGGTACGTCTAATAATAAGCGTTCAGTACGAACCCTAATACACAATTCAATAAAACGAAGAAAGAGGAAAACCCTAAGGGACGATCAATAAAATTAATGCAACAAAATCTTTTTTAGGTAGAAGGGTTACTTCCGGTAAAATATTATTAATCCAAAAAAAACAATTAAGTACAACGGATGCGGGTGAGTCTCACACCTCAGCCCAAAAAGGCAAATCAAAAGCCCCTACAGTGCTTAAGACCTAAACGAGCATAAGAAATGATATGTCATACTTATGCAAAATAAAAGAAAAGAACAACCTATCTAAGCTGACCACGAAGACTAATGTCATATGTATTAGCAAACTTCAATTGTGCATCACTCAGACCACAATCATCAAACTCACCATCATTATAAGGGTTTTGGTAGGAGGTGTCATCCTTACAATGCAACTAAATCTAGACCACGAATGAAACTTGAACTAAGATAACCTTAATCTAAGGATCGTTTATGGACAGATTGAGGAACGAAAAACTTGAAGATCGAATAAGATTGTTAGGGTATCGGTTTTCTCCACAAGTCGCCAAAGGGAGGGGATGGTTATGGGTTCGTTATTTTCTTGAACGGTAACGTGGAGAATATTAATATTAGCACTTTAGCATGCTAGCAATAGCTAGTAGCAAAAGGGAAGAAACTTTACATAAGTACATGATTACAAGGTAAATCACTCCAATGAATACATAAACTACTGCACCTAGATCTAATCAATAGAAACGAGGAAGCTTGAATGAATTTTAGTGGCTATTTGTTTTGCGCGACTTAATCACTTAAAACACTTACTCGTTTTAGGATAATTGTCTTCCGAATCTTTTAAGACTTCGCAAAGAGAAAAATAGCATAAAGGATTTATTTATTTATTTATTTATTTTTTAATGAAAGGTTTGAATTTATTAAGAACTCAAGCTAGAAGCTCAAGACAAATTAAGTTACAAGCTAAGATGGGATTATTAAGCCAATCAATTCACGAAGGACAACCATTTTAACAAATTGTAACAACCAGACTTAAAACACACATAAACAGTAAACAAACAAGAGCAAAACACAAACAACAAACAACAACCAGCCTTATAACTCCTCAGTCACAAATAATCACCAATTATCTCAACACCACAATCATAAAAATCCCTTAACCTACACTTCGTCACATGCAAATCTAAAAAACCTAATAAAAAACCTAGAGAAAGCGTGAGTGGTATTACAGTGCACGCAAGCTTCCAAATAGTATCAGATCAAGAAGATCCACCAATAACCAATCAGCACAGCGGAACAAACCTGAAAAACAAAAGAAATAATGTCAGAGATATACCAATTGAACAAGAGCAATCTGACACAAGAAACCCTAAAAATTATTTTTAGGGTTTTTAACTTTAATTTCAAGAATCTTGAAATTAGAGTTAATACATCCAGAATTTCCCAATTATAAACGAATAACAACCTAAAATTAGGGTTTGATACAAATTTGATCAAGAATCAAATTAACTCTCTCCGACACACAACTAGACCACAAGAACACTAAATCAATGTCTTATTGCTACAAGAACCACCAGGATCAAGAAACCCCCCAAAATTGGAAAACCTTAATTTTTAGGAAAACTCAATTAACCTTTAGATCTACAAGATCCAACAACATACTATATTCACTCTTAGAACAACTAGATCTAAACATACAGATCAAAACCCTCAAATTTTAGAGAAACCCTAATTTTTCAAAATCTTTAAATCTTTTAAAAATCAATTTGATATAGAGCAACCTGGCTCTGATACCATGTAGAAACTTATAATCCAAAACAGTTTAACACAGATTCAACTAGAATGAACCCAGCCAACCTCCCCTTGGCTCACTCTTTTATTAAAACAATTAAGCTATAGAATAGCTGTTATGGTTTACAATACGGAAACAAGAAAGAAATTAGTACACAATCTAGGGTTTCTCTTCTACTAAGAGAACAAGAGAGAGAAGAGATACAAACACATAGATAAATAATAGTGATCATAACAATTTATCACTAACAAAATCTTTATATACTCCTCATTATGAATGTAACTAATAAGCCCTCCGAATCTTCAAATGTCAACATCTTTAGTCCTTCAATAATTTGGGCGGGTACACTTTAGTCTTGAACTATGGGTGATATACATAGAGACCCATGTGTTTGAGCTGAAGCTTATCCTTTCAATATTAAGAGCATCTGCAATGAGGCATTTGACAAAAAGTTTTTTACTATTTGATAAAGCTTTTCATAAGGTTTTTAGCATTGCATGAAATGACTTTTTAAATGACTTAAAACAAAGACTTGGTACACTTTGGTCTTGAACTATGGGTGATATACATAGAGACCCATGTGTTTGAGCTGAAGCTTATCCTTTCAATATTAAGAGCATTTGCAATAGGGCATTTGACAAAAAAGCTTTTTACTATTTGATAAAGCTTTTCATAAGGTTTTTAGCATTGCATGAAATGACTTTTTAAATGACTTAAAACAAAGACTTGGTAGATGTCAAGTGGTTTAAAGCACTACTACAAAACTGAGCTAATGCAACGGAACATTGCAACGGAAAATTTCCGTAGCAAATTTGCAACGGGGTTGCAACAGATTTGCAACGAATTAGCAACGGCACAGAAACCCGTTACAAATCCATTGCAAAAACTAAACTAACTTATTTAATAATTATTTTTAAATATTCCGTTGCAAATCCTTATAAATCATTTGATATTTGTAACGGATTTGCAACGGAATGTTAAAAAAATATATAAAGTAAGATTGTTTTTAGTTTTCGTCACAAATCCGTTGCAAAATTTGTAAAAATTGCTACGGATTTGCAACGGAAAATTATAATCATTTATTTTCAACATTCCATTCCAAATCCGTTGCAAAATTCGTCATGAATTTACAACGGAATATTAAAAATAAAATATGAAATAAACTATTATTAGTTTCCATTGCAAAATCATTGTAAATTTTTAAATAATTTCTACAGATTTGCAACGAAAAATGATAATATTTAAATTTCTAATAAGTTTTAATATTCCATTGCAAATACGTTGCAACTTACAAAATAATTGCAACGTTTTTGCAATGGATACAATAATAATTCGTTTTCTAACTAATTTTTACTAGTTAATTTGCAATGGATACAATATTTTACATAATTTCTACCGAATTGTAACAAATTTTTATTATTTTCCAATATATCATTGTCACCCGTCGCAAAATTTTCTAATAATTACTACGAATTTCAATATATAGTTTTAAGAGGTCATACAATGATGTATCGTGTTGTATTGAGTTGTATCGGTTGAAATGAGGATTATTATGTTGTTTTTTGTAATACGATTTGTATTGATTGTATTGAGTTTCTATTTGGTGAAATTGGTGGTATTATATCTTAAATGCATAAGCGGATAAATGAGAAAGATCGTAAGACAAAGACAACCTCTGTTTTAAATACGTCGTAATAGTGTGATAGTTGCATTGTATATCATCATGCAAGGGAACAAAACAAGAATGTTTATACAAA
The DNA here is from genome assembly GCA_019973895.1 of Chrysanthemum seticuspe. Lineage (NCBI taxonomy): Eukaryota > Viridiplantae > Streptophyta > Magnoliopsida > Asterales > Asteraceae > Chrysanthemum > Chrysanthemum seticuspe. The sequence continues at coordinate 23,651,235 of BPTQ01000008.1, forward strand.
TATTCGTGTATAGACGGAATGTTGATAGTTATGGAGGATCTATTCAACGTGTGATGAGATACAATAGATGAGTTTCGGTAAAGGTGATATATGTTACGATGAAGATAAGGATGGAATAGGGATATTATTCGAGGGATCAAGGGTTTAGGATGTCAATGTTGCAAGGTCATATGACCTCTGGGCTTTACTAGCTTTGGGCATGATGGAAGCTTTGGGTCTGACTCCGGTGTTGTTGGAAGCAGAGTATCGAGTGATACTAACTTGGAAGTTTCCTTGTTGGAGTCTACTAAGAGGAGTAAAGTGTTAGCCTTTCCACGAGGACTCACTCGTGGCCATGCTTCGGCATAAGAATAAATGCTATATTCTAAAATAATAATTTCTTTGTCTATCCACATTTTCATTCATACCTATACCCATTCATAATGCCATTAACGAACCAAACAGACCCTAAACATTGTAATTGCTCGGTTTCGCTCTTTATATATTGTAAAGACTTTGTAACCAATGACATACATAGGCAATGGTCCAATCATATGCATTAGCCCCGGTAACATCACATAAGAACATGTTTTTATTATCAATATCCTACGATTATTGTTCATTTTTATAGTTTTTTTTAATGATACTTGGTACTGAACTGTTAATAATTTACATTTTAGTATTAATGTGGAACTATAGAGCAATTGTCGCGTAAAAGAATGGAAAAGAAGCCAAAATGAAGGAAATGATATGGTCAAAGTATACACCGTATACAACTTTGTAAGTATACGACGTATACATACTAGAACTTGGTGGATTTGTTTAAGTATCGGAGAGTATACGGCGTATACGAGTTCACATGTATATGACGTATAGAACTGAAGACATCAAGACATGTCCAAGCTGCAAACATCAAGAAGATCAAGGCATAATTAAAGTACTTGAATCACAAATATAATGACCGATATCCTTTAGTGGTTAGGATATTGTTCATTTACCTTACGACGCTAAAAGTGGTAGACGATAGGGTTTAAGGTTTAGTGAATGCTAAGTTGGCAACTTACTTAGTAATTAAGTGTTTGGCTAGCCCATAAAAACAATGTCATTTAGGTTAGTTGGGGAACTTAATGCTTTGATCGATATCACCCACGTCCGTCGGGGTAGTTAGTTATAGGATGAAGTGTGTATGGACTAACGACCCAAATTAGCTTGCACTACGAATGACTCACTAAGACATTGCTAGTTGAAAATTGCACTTACATTTCATGTCATTGATAGGTTAGAGGAGCAGCTAGGCTATCACGTCTTTATCTTATTGATTTTACTGCCCGATAGTGTTGGTATTACTCATTTGATTTGGTTTATAAAGTTAAAACGTGATTAATACGCATCAGACCCATTAAAAATATGATCAATACAAAATTGTAAAACAAATAAGCCCCGATCCAGTTCAGCTGCCAGACCAAGGAGTAGACGCCACATGTCAAAACCCCAAACATCCCTCTATAAATAGAAGGGCATTCTTTACAAACATTTCACACGAACTTTGTTTAACAAACACTAAACATACATCAATCATTATTGCTAGTTGATGCTAGTATTACACCGACTACAGAGAATACGAATGACAAATTTAACTTATCAAAGCAATAAGAATGACAAATTTGGTGTGAAATACTAATTACTCCGTATATCATTGTCTTAAGTAGGTCTGAGCAAACCACCCGAACGGACCAAACCGGACTGGACCGACCACATTCGATCTGGTCCTCGGTCTCGGCTTTTGGGCTAATTCGGTCTCGGTCTTGGTCGGTCCGGTCCGGTCCACAAACCGACTATTTTGCCTTGTTGGACCGGATCGACCGACCGAGACCGGACCGGACTAACCACATTCGGTCCGGTCATTTAGTCTCGGCTTTTGAGCTAATTCAGTCTCGGTCTTGATCGGTCCAGTTCGGTCCGGGGACCGATGCTGAGCCCTAGTTTTAAGTGTGACTATATATTATCAAAAGTAATTTGAAAAAAATAAAAATGAAATATCACGACTAAGTCCTTTACAACCAATTTTCAGTTCCCGCTTACAATTTTTTCGCCCAATTTCATTTTCCCGCTTACATTTAGCGCTCACCTTTTACTTTTCCAAATATCAGGATAGATCTCACATAGATCTCACTTTTCATCCAACTCTCACCACTACTCTCTTACAAGATCTGGACGCCACCACCATCATTTTCGTCCCTTACTCTCACCCTCACGCTGCTCTCTTGCATCTCGCTAACCATAAGAACCCTAGCGCCATGTGAAATATCCACCAGAAACAACCACCATCCGAAGAACCACCACAACTATTGCAAGCATCATCTCCACCACCAACGGAAATACCACTCATCCTTGTTGGGTAATTACTTTTGTATTTTACTAGTTGTACCTATGTGTATAAATTTTAAGTATTCATCTAAAATTATCTTCTGATTTGAGATTCTGAGCTAATTTGTTCATTTTAAGGTAATTTTTTGATTTTAAGGTATTTTTATTTGGAGTTTATATACTATACGTGCTGATTTTGACCATGTATAATTGATTGTATGGCTGATTTTTGAAGTTTATAGCTCTCATTTAAAGGTATTTCTGTATAATAGTATTAATATAAGTTTGACCTTAAGGACTGAATACTACTCGCCTCTTTGTTTAATCTAAATTTAATATAGGTAGGGGTGTTATTGAGTTTGGTTATCGGGTTGTGGTTTTGCAAAATATGACCTTACACTCAAACAATTGTGAGCAGGTCAAGTAGGTTAGATGGGTCTGCTAGGAAAAACGGGTCAGCCTGGTCAACTGGGTAGGCGAGCCGGATGAGGTAGGTGACTCAAATGGGACTTGTTGCCAGGCTTAAGTGGGGTTCAGGTGGTTGAGCCGAAACGGGTTAATGATAAGTCAATCATGTGAACATATTAGAAGTATGCATACCTCTTTACGACTAGCCATGTTTAGTAGTTCACTGTTAAATACTGAAATAATTCATTGTTATTTCTGGACTGGGTTTAACAGAAAAAATATCAAGCGGGTATGGTTGAGAGTCATGGAGAGTATGTTGAATCACGCCCACATATTGAGGAACTATGAAACCAAGTCACTTCGCTTATCAGAGTGAATACATATGGGCATCCAATGAGGTTGATCCCATATCTCTGTAGACGGAAACACCTTTCACTCGCAATACAGCTACCTTACATCCACCCATGAGATTTGAGCAGGTATAATATAGCTACCTTTGACTCATAACATATTTAATTAAGGTAAAAATGAACACAATGTGTATACAAGTATAATAATGGTTGATAATGTTAGTATGAGATTTTGTTTTGTGTTAATGGATTTTAAGGTTACATAATGATTTCTGCTTATGACTTAATGTGTTAAAATGGTATAAAATAGGTTAAAACATGATCATTTTGGGTAACACAGGTTGCAATTAGGGGTGCTATAAGGTCGGGTGCTCAAAGTAAAGTTATTGATCAAGTACAACAGCTTGTAACAATACTCTGACATGTATTGACACTTGTCAAAACATGTTATTTATTTTAACTTCAAACAGCTACATGTCAATATAAGTATACTACGATACTATATAGTTAGACAACAAAATTTGTTCATATCGGTATACAAAGTCTATAAACCATTGTGCATCAATATTAATGCTACAACAGAACTATCATATATTCTGTAACATTAAGCCATTAAGGAGTTCTAATTGGTTTAACTATGATGTTTTGTAGGTTGATATACTAAAAACATTGGTCAAGGACTTGGAGCAAATGAGAGACAATGTAGAGAAACTTGAGACATTCAAGGAAGAAATGAATAAGAAGTTTGCTGAGAAATTGACACAATTGAAGGAGCAACCTCCCACATAAACACTCGTTGCTTATGGTACACTTTGTGCTTCATACACTTTTAGTTTAGAAGTAGTACATTCTTGTTGATTTGGTACCCTTTGTGTAGTATACACTTTTTGTTTAGAAGTGCCACTTTTGTTATGATTTGATACCTTACTTATTATGATATTGGAATGTTTGTCTAATTATTAATTTGAGTTTCATTTGTATGTTTAGAAATACATAGTTTTGATATTTGTATATTACCGAAAACGGGTGAGATTTTTTTTTTAATTTAATTTTTTATAATGGATATGTAGTGGAATCGCTGTGGTTACACTGCAAACCTGTCACAATTTTACACCAATTTGCATTTATACCGTTTCAATTCCGTAGCGGAAGTATTCCGTTGCAACCTTGTACCAAATTTATTCCGTTGCAATTTCCTTGTAATATCTACTGTAGCAAAGCCGTAGCAAAACCTTTGGAATATGATCCGTTGCAAAAATGGTTGTTAATTTACAACAAATTTTCTTTGGTTAGAAATCCGTAGTAAATTTTTTTGCTCCATTAGAAATCCGTTGCAATTTTTATTTCCATGGAGCATTTATGCTACGGTAGGAATCTGTTACAAATCCGTTGCAAATGACCATTTGCAACGGAATTGCTACAAATTCCTACCGTAGCATTAGCCCAATTGTGTTGTAGTGAAGCAAAAGCTTTTTACTTGCAAGGATATAATAAATGCATCAAGTCATAATACCTTTATCATTTATTGCCATTAATGCTTCAAGTCTTTTAAAAGATAGACTCATTGTGGATGCTCTAAGATTTAAAACTATTGCATTTATTACATGTTTTATACCAGTTTTATACAGTACTTTGTAGGCTAGGTAATTCATCATACTTCCAATAAGAAGCCACGGAGAGGGTGTATATATGAGTTTAGATAGCAACTATCATCCTCTTCTAAATGGAGCATTATAAAATGAAACAAAAATTCATAATGATCCAACCCCATCCTTTTCTAGCATCTACCAACATTAAAAATCTAGTACAATCATGCATTATTATCTTGTACTCGAACGAAAGCGACTCGAATATTGCAAGAAGAATTTACGTACACACATGATTCACACAAGTCTCATGAAATTATAAAGAACATTAATAATAGTAGCTACCAAATCATAAGGGTCCATCAAATGTTCTATAACTTTAGAAACATTAATTAAGTAGAGAATTAGAATATAATTAATTATAACCGCAAGAAGATTCGTTTTCTTGATGATCAATCTCAGAATTAGCAGCCTCTTCTTCCTCTAATTCATCATCAATCCCATAAGCTGCATGCCCATTTCCAAATGCCTTTATGTGATCTTTCAAGGACCTTTTGTGCTTGAAATCTGAACCGCAGCTACAATACCAAAGCTTCCCACAGTTCTTCTCGTGCGTTCGCCAATCTCCTCTAACTGCAAAGGCCTTACCACATTTCCTGCACATAAATGGCTTGATCCCATGTTTTCTTTTGTAATGTGTCTGCAGGGTTCTGAAATCTTTGAGTGGTTTAGCCCTTGGGTGGTCGATGTTATTATGGCACCTTGGTGCACAACAGTAGCATGGAAGTCTTAGCATGGCTGTTGGTTGTATTCCCCTCAGGGATTCTGGTCCTCTTCTATATTGGGATCCATGCCCCCACATATGCATCTGTATTAGCAATAGTTATAAGGAATTGATTAAGTATGGAGATTAAGAATGCATGAATACACAATGTGCTTCTACTCTGCTATTGGTATACTGTATGCAGCTTACTACTGTTGTTTTTAACCAAACGATTTCAACGGTTACCATTTCTTACCAAATCATGTAATTGGAACCTGCTAGAGAATAGGCTAATCGTTGCACATATTAGTAGCAAAATGAATTTAATGTGTTATACCGTAATTAAGAAAATAGTAAGTTGCTTATATTGGTACCAAAATGAAAGTGAAATATGTTCCATGCAATATATATTTCACTTAATTAATCTGTTCATCATAGCCACAAATGAAGCTAATGACCTGATAACTAAAAAAAATAGACATATGGATGGTCTTAAAAACCTTAAACAAAGATAAGTGCATAGATTTAAAAAACATATTAACTTAGAGACTATGTAAGGGCTTTTGCATATATATCCTCCCGAAAATACAAAATTGCATATATATCCAAAGCATGCATAAAAACCATTGTACTATGTGCATAAAAAACTTGTACAAAGGATATATATGCAATTATTCACTTTGGGAGGGATATATATGCATTTTTGCCGTAAATATATGAACATAGACACTTTGATACCATTTTATTTTGAAAGACCTGGAAATTTAGTAGTTTCATTGTTTCAATGTTTGAAAGAACACTTTAAAACAGAAAATAAATAAATAAATAAATAAATAATAAAATAATAAAAAAAAATCTGTTTATTAATACATGTTAAGACAAATTAATGACTAACATAATTGAAAAACTACTATTTATAGCCAAATAGTTAATGTCTATCATAAAGACTTGAACTAGGGATGTGATACAAAAACAATATGATGCTTGAACATTCTTTAAGATCAAAGATTCAAAGCTTCTAAACTGGTAAGCTTTCAGTTTATGGTCTTTGACTAATAGTTAACATTGTTCATGACTTAAACTTTTCAGAAATGAATTAAAGAATGAACTGCCACATTGTCCTACACTTTTTACATTGTATTTATCCCTGTAGACTCTTCATGAATATGTTAGGTTCTCCAAATTTAGAGCTAGCTCTTTAATCATAAAAACAACAAATATCACCCTAGTATAGACATAGTACTAATAACTTAAATAATAGAAGACAAGCATGTGTTTGCACACCTTCAAAAACTGTACAACTTGATCAAAATGAAATACTATTTGGTTTCAAATGAACTTGGAAAATAAAAACTTGGTTTTAGCTTACATGGTTTGTTTGTTTGTTGGTGGCAAGTTCTATGTAGATTAAATCTGGTTAATTGGTCAGAGGTATACAGATAGATGATCAGAAGAAGCTATCTTTTTCATGAATTATTACTGTTCTTGTTTGGACATGAAGATAATAAATTTATCATATCAGAGATGATGAATAGAACCATAAAAAGGTTGTAGTGTTGACACAATTGCCAATGAGAAAAAAAAGCAACCAAACTTCAATGAACAAAAAGCATAATACATGTCTTGTTCAATCAAACATAGATTTAATAAGTAGATTTCTTTTTTTCATTTGGAAGCAGTACTGCTGACCAATCTTGAATCATGACACTTGGACCAAACAGTAAATGTTTTCTGCTCAAAGTTGACCCCACAAAAAATGATGAACAAATGAAACCAAACTTATAAAGTGCTTGTTTGTGATTGTGTTTTGAAACTGATTATTTGGTCACTGTGTTTTCAAATAGTTTTTTACAATATGATTATTTGATTAATTTAAGGTCAACTAATTAGTTTGAGTGTACCATCTCTCCAAAATATTTTGTATTTTTAATTCAAAACTAGTAATCTATTCCAAACACAATCTAAAACATCTTAAAGGTAAAAAGATAACAGACCTAACCCTAGCTTAAATAGAGAGTGATGAAAATTGGCAAGAAAATAAGTGAATAGTTATGGAAATTCATAAAAAAATAAATATAAAATTTCTTACTTTTTTCTTAACAAAAAAAGAAAGAATAAAAAAAGCTTTCATGTTAATAAATTATAATACCTGCATGTTATTGTATCTGTTGAAGGTTTTGAAGCAAAGAGGGCATGAAAATTGAGTTGGACCAATCAGAATTTGAGATGGAGTAGGGATCCAATACTGACCCTTGTTTAGTGTGCTAGTAAGAAATCCATTACTATCATTACCTTCTTCAACCTCTTCCTCCACCACTTGTTTATGATCTATTTCAATATTGTTATTTTCATGTGTATTGCTTGAGAGTCTTGAAAGTAGATCAGTTTCACAAAGATTATAGCTTGGTAGCCCAAGATGTAGAGCCACAGTCACAGTCTCATGCTCATCATCACAAGTCTTTCTATTGTGATCAATTTCCATGAAGTGAGCACATGAATCACTTCTAGGGTTTTGTTCATGATCATGGTTGAGTCTTCTTGTTGGGCTTAAACTAAGTAAGGGAAGTGCTTCTTTGAGAGGTGGAGATGGAGGTGAAGGTTCATAGTAGTGTGAGAGTGAAGTATGTGAAGATGATGATACTGATGTTAAAGAAGAAGAAGATAGATGAGGATTGTTTAGATTGAACCATGATCCATGGTAGTATGTGGAGTAAGGGTGATCACTAGTCATGATTCTTGATCTAAAAGCTAAGAAACAAAGTTACCAAGATCAAGTGAAAAGGTAGGTTGATTATGCAAGAAATTTGATCACATACACAGTGCTTGTGTGAGTGAAAGAGAGGGAGAGAGAAAGAGAGAGAGTAAAGATGACCAAAAAGGTGAAAAGGTAAAAGACTGAACAAGAACACTAATGAAGAGCTTGGTTCATAGAGCTAGCTCCTGTTATAATTATAATTAACTCTCTCTCTCTAGCTACCATGTTTTATCATGTTTAGTCACACCACAGGGAGAGCTAGTATATCTTGTCTCTCTATTTTTCTCTCTGGTCCTAAAAAGACTCCACTATTAAGTTAAACACACAATTTGGATGTTTGGTATCAAACTTGAAAGTAATTTAATCAAGTTGTTTCATAAAACAGGCTGTGAGATTTAGTATGTTGTATGAAGTTAATGATATCTAGATAAGGATGAGTTCTTTCATCATTTCTCATGTTCATCTTATATATGTATACAAGCATAAATCACCTCTAAATGATGAAACTGACAATTCCAAACTTATTATTTGTTCTTTAAGTTCCCAAATAGCTAACTATATATATATATATATATATATATATATATATATATATATATATATATATATATATATATATATATATATATATAATCAGTTTCATTGTACTCAAGCACGTACTAGAAACACCATAACAATTATTTAGTTACTTTTAGAACACACAATCAAACTAAATGACACCACCCCGACAATGAGTTTTGTCAATATAATCGACCGTTGTTTAAGGAAATGACATATGCCTCATTTTCAACTAAATGACACTTCTGAAGATGCAAGACTTGTATGCCTATATCTACTAATTGCTATTTGAATTAGGGTTATGTTATCCCGACCCCCCTAGGATGTGACATAAGGGGGTAAAGGTACAAAAGATTCATTTGTCTCCCCAGTTTACAACATAACACGGTTTTTTATCAGTTTCTGTCCGTGTTTCTATCAGTTTTAAGTTTTTGACTTATTAACTTTATATTTTATGTTCCGTACAGTTTTTCATATAAACAAAATTATTAAAAAAAAAAAAAAAAAAAAAAAAGGGAAGGGGGGGGGGGGGGGGGGTCATTTTTAAAAAAGGGGGTGGGAATAACCTCTTCCTTTGAATTATGTATAAGTCCCATCACTATTCACAAATTCATGTTATCAATGTTGATAGTTATTATAGCCAATTCGCTTGGTTTGATCTAAAAACCTTATAAATCCGTCCAAAACATCGATATTTAGTTAGCCATCACTTGGGCCGACATTGTTAACTTCAACACCCAAGTTACGTCGTCTTTTGATGTGGTGGTCACACTACCACTTGGGTTCTTTGGAGATATCGAAATCGTTTGTGCTTCGAGATAAAACCTCCGAGCATAGATATGCTATATATGTGAAGAGATATATTAAAGGGATGTCGCACTCTTGGGTTACCCATAGGAGTAAAAAACTTAATCTCAATTGGATTGATTGGCTATATGACCCAATCTCGTTGTGTATGTATGTTCAATCTTCTTGTAGTTTTCTAACTCCTAGCTAGTTTGTTTCAGTATATTGCCGTTAAATAATCACACGGAAACTCATAGAACAAATATTTGTTATCATCAAGATTTTATCATACTGCGGTTTAATTAGCTAAAATACTAAACTAACATTAGTGAAAACTTAATGAAGGTCATCATGTCCATAGCGTATTAGTTATTTGTCACAAAGGCTAGCTAGCAACATGGGAAAACAATTGATGGATGTGTAGCTAGCTAGTGGATATATGACTTGATTGAAATGATCAAATTCAAGTGGCTATAGGAATAGGACCAAAAAGACAAGTTCATGAAATTAGGGTTTTATTGTTGTTGTCTCCCATTATTAAAAAAAAAATGATATCCTCCAAAATAACACCAAATAAGAGACAATGTGTGCGTGTATCCTTGTGTCTTTAGTGTTTCTTGGGATGCAAATAGTTCAAAGTACTTTACAAACCCCGGCAATAAGCTTTGAAGAGTGAGCCATGGTCGCCTAATTAAAAACACACACAAAATATACACACACAATGGTTTTTTAACCTCTTGAATTTTCATCTTACATGCACATCAAAACAACTGTTTCATTCGTCACAATCTTATACAGTGACAGTGTAACAGAAGTCAGCTGCATGTGTGAATATATGTTGTATTTATGTTTGTGTGTGTGTGTGTTAATTTCAAAAGTACAAAGGTCTGAACTTTGAATTCTCACTTTGTTGACTAGGGTTTTCTATTTGTTTTTCATAGTTTTTAATTTGAATATGGACACTAGCTATATCACTAAAAAGTATGCATGTGTTTAGTCCTGCGTAAAAGAAAAACATAGGTATTGCCTTTAAAAATTTATTACCTTGTTTTCTTTTTCTTTCTGTTTCTACTGATATTACCACAATCGATCGAAACAAAGATACAATTGACGGATGCAAGATTAATATACGTCTGAGACACCAATGAACTCGATAACAAATTAACTTAATATATTTACGTAGTTTACTTGTTAGTGTAAAATCTTGAACTCGCAGTTAATATATTCACGATACGATAGAGATGGAGAGCAATTCAGTTTTCTGTTAAACAACGAAACTTTATTAGAGACTCTAGAAGGAAGCTAGATAAAAGGGAAGAGATATCACTATTATAAAAACTAGTTTTTTCCACAGTAGAATTCGTCGGAAAAACCGTGAGAAAAGACCCATTTCTATATATTTCACGTGAATTCAATCCGTGTATTTAAATCGGTGGGAAAAGACAGTTTTTGTAGTAGTATATGAGCTATCCTTTGCCGTTCAAAAAAAAAGTATATGAGCTATCCAAGAGTACGAAAGAGATATGTGTTGGAGTGAATAATTGGCTTGTCATTCAATAATCATAATTAGGGGTGAGCATCTGTCTAAGACCGGATCAGACTGGACCGGCCAAGACCGAGACCGAAATAGCCCAAGAACCTAGACCGAGGACTGGACCGAATGTGTTCGGTCCAGTCCTGTCAAAAAAGGCCAAATGGTCAGTTTGTACACCGGACCGAGACCGAAATAAAGAAAAAGTTGGGACCGAGACCGGATCGCTGGTCCTTTGGTTCGGTCGGTTTTTGGTCGGTCCGCTCAATTTTCTCAGTCAGTCCGGTCAATTCGATCGATTTGCTCAGCCCTAATCATAATTACAATATATAATCCCATGAGGATTATTCTAGAAACAAGTAATAATATGGGCTAAACCCATAAACTAAGTATAAGGCCCATAGGCCGCAGTTAGAGTGACACTAGAATGAACACTCAAACTAGATCTAAACTCTTCAAACAATGCAGTAGGAAGCCCTTTAGTAAAGATATCCACAAATTGATAACGTGAAGGCACATGAAGAATCCGAACCTGACCAATAGCAACCAAATCACGAACAAAGTGAGTATGAATCTCAATATGCTCCGTACGTTAATGACGAACAGGGTTGAAGGACATGTAAATTGAACTAACATTATCACAATGGACTAATGTAGCAGAGAATAAAGATGTATGAAGCTCCCATAACAAATTCTATAACCAACAAATCTCAGCAACAACATTAGCAACACCCATATACTCAGCCTCGGCAAGAGAGAGTATTATGTCTCTTGGAATACCATGAAAGTAAATTGTTGCCAAGAAACACACAATATCCCGAAGTCGAACGACGATTCATAGGGCAACACACTCAGTCTGCATCTGAATAAGCAACTAAAGATGTAGTATAAGAAGAATATAACTGCAAACCATAATCTAACGTACTTTAAACATACCGCAAAATTTGCTTAAGAGCCGAAAAATGAGGCTCCCGTGGATCATGCATATATAAACAGACTTGTTGAACCGCATACGAAATATTTGGGTGTGTAAAAGTAAGATATTGGAGGGCACTTTCAAGACTATGATATAATGTTAGATCAGACACAGGATCACCATCAGCCTCTAACTTGGATTCATTATCAACATGTGTCTGACATGGATTGCAACCAGCCATATGAGCCATCTCAAGAATTTCAGTGGCATACTTACGCCGAGACAAAAACATTCCTGACAAATTACCCATAACAGAAATAGCCAGAAGATAATTAAGTGGTCCAAGACTAGTCGTAGAAACTCCTGATGCAATAAAGCAATAACTCGTAATAAAACTACAGAGGAAGCAATCAAGACAATATCATCAACATATAATAGCAAGTAAGCGGTGTCAGTATCCTGTCGGTAAATAAATAAAGACGAGTCACAACGACTATGAGTAAAACCAACACGAGTAACATATGAAGAAAATTGTTGAAACCAAACTCGAGGAGCCTTTTTAAGACCATAAAGAAATCACTGCAATAAAAAAACATAATCAAGATGTTGTGAGCGGGAGGCTGATACTCTGATACTATGTTGGAGTGAATAATTGGCTTGCCATTCAATAATCATAATTATAATATATAACCATACGAGGATTATTATAGAAACAAGTAATAATATGGTCTAAACCCATTAACTAAGTACAAGGCCCATAGGTTACAAATATACGTCTAATAATATGATCTCCTCACATAGATTCTAGTGGGCTTTTGATCGAAACATTTGTTGTTCCTGTATCACTCAAAATGGGTCAAAATTCTTCAAATAGCGCAAAAAGAAGACCTTTGGGAAAGATACATACTTACTGGTATCGAGATGGAACATGAAGAACACGAACGTGACCCATGGCAACCATTAGCTCCTCTACCAGCATGATTCGGGTTAGCCATATATCAAGCCATGTCATCATCAATATTCTCGACTTATTCATTATCCTAATCTCCCATTTACTATTGCATAGTAGTACTAGGTTCACATACCGATGTCACAATAGCCTCTTTTTGCATAGGAAACTTTGAAAAAGGTTTCAGCGGCTTTATATCATCACCTAAGCTTCACATCAAACATTTGATTTTCTAGTTCATTAATCCTTTCGGCCAGAGATGGTGCACTCACGTGTTTGTCCAATTTCCCATTACCTTCCACTTGTGTCTCCTCTTGTGACTTAGAAACATTACGACCCTCTTTCTCCTCCAGATCTACCATAGAGCTTAATACATCAAACGAGTTCGATGTAGAAGGAACTGTAGTATCATTATTATCCTTAGTTTCCTTCGGTTTCCTTGGTGCCTTAGGTTAATACGTGAACTTAGTCTTTGAACCAATCTGAACCCCACGAATAGATTTCCTTGGCTCTTCCTTACTCTTAATAACATACGAGACAAGTTTCTTACGACATTCATTAGCAACGTGACCAAATACCTTAAAACTTGAGCATCTTGGATGTGTCCACTCGTACTCAATACAAATAGTGTGCATGCTATACCCCCCACCCTCAAATTTTGGCACGACCACTACAAGAGAGTGTTTCAAATCCACATTAGCTCTTACCTTAATCATAGCACGTGCGTAACACGAGACTCCATGCACATAGTAGACGTGTGAGAATCTAGCATCAATAGGGTGCCTAGTTTGGTTGCAACAAACCATCTTCCGTGAATGCGGTAATAGGAATACCATCAAGCTTAACCCAAACCAGAACATTACACACATCATCCTTCATAATATTCGCATTCAGTGACTATTTTTCAGAATTAGTGGCATGTTGCGAATTAATCATGAACCATTTTCAAGCATCGCGTTCATCCCGTCTTTAGAACTCAATTTAAAGAAAAATAGACCTTTAGAGTTAACCATAGATTTGACAATGCCAAAATTATGCTAGGTATTCTTGACATGGTTCTCAACAATTGAATACGCTATACGTTTACCCAAAAAGAACCCCTAAACCGTACTAGAGACCCGTTCGTGAACGACACTAATCGACTCCTTTGAGACATCCACATCCGCTCTATTACCCGCTGGAGCAAGCAATGGACGAAAATTTCCACCTTTCCTACTCATTTCACCCTTAAAGAATTTAGCATACGAACCATGCTCCTTATTAGTAGTCAAAGTAGGCTCCTTAGGATCAGTTGGTGCACTTTTTTCAACAGGCGAATTCGTGCTCGAAAGATTAACCAAATTAACCCTTTCACCAATAGATATCCCACTTGAAGCTGCCAAATTAATCAACTTAGCAGGTTGAGTGCTTAACCCTATCACCATCTTCCTTGTACCCAGAATGCGAATTACTAGACGCCTCCATAACTAGTTTATTGATATGTACAGGATCATCTACCAACGTATTATGTTTCTCCTTTACACCATTTCTTCTCCCTCTCCCTTTTGGACTCAAGAAACCCTTCTCCATTCTTAGAATTTACATACAATGCGTTAACTTACCATACGAAAGCCAACACATACCCTAGTCAATACGTAGACCACACCCAATATCCAATACGATACAGATCCCACAACAGCGACAAGGTTAAGAACGTTAACAACCCTAACCAACGTGATGTCAGTTAAGGTTAGCCCAGACACATCGTACCTCACACGCCAAACAAATACATAAATCAATGATGAATATGACGATGATAATCAGTTGTAAAACCTTAAAAAACCTTCGGTGAAGATATCCGTGCACTGGTATCGAGATGAAACATGAAGAACACGAAAGTGATCGTGACAACCATATCACGAACAAAATAAATGCCAATCTAATTATTTTATCATATTAGATTAGTAAAATCCTTAATTGTAATGATTCACAAAAGATACATTATATATATAATAGTCTAAAATCATGCATTACGAGCTTGGACTACAAAATACATGGACACCTCATTTGGAATATTAGAAATCACGACTGACAGGGCCTATATCATATTTTAACTCATCTTTTTGGTATTTGAATATTTTATATAATAAAAGATTTACATCATTTAGAAGTAATTTTGTCAAAATAATCTTATTGAAAAAGAAAATTGAACCAATTAGGTAACTGTATTTTGACACGTGACAAAATCGAGTAATGTGATTAGCTAATAAAAGTCAAAATTGAAGTTCAATTTCGTCAATAAGGGCAACTAATTGACTATATAGACATACGAACTAGCGGAATCCCTAAACTTATTAATTTTTTGTTTGATTTATAAAATGTGCTAAAAACAAATGCGTTAATTTTGTAGGAAAAAAAAGTCTTAAAAAATGAAGGCGAATTAATAAAACTTTTAGCTATTAAATTTATAAAAAAGTATACGTAGCAGTTTTAATGTTTTTTAATAACTTTATAAATTTAATAAATACCTCTAATACTTTAAATTTTATATATAAAAAAAAATAATATGTTGTTATTTATAAATATTATTATTAGTATATATCAAACTAATGTATTTGTACGAAATTATAATTATGAAAAGAAAAACACGAGTTATTGTGACATGTAAATGAAAACGTGAGATTATACATATACGAACGACTCATGTTATTCTTCTTTATAATTAAGGATATCCAGAAAAATATATTAAATTTTTAACTATCCGCACTCAATAACGACTTATGTTATTCCTCTTTATAAGCTTAACCCACGCACGGGGTTAAAAACCAGCTTAAATTATCATTATCATGAATATAAATATCAAAATGAAAGCAAGACATCACACGCTACTGTGACATGAGAATAAATAGGCGAGATTCTACATATAACAAAGACATATATTTTTTCTAGGTCATTATGAGCTACTAAATACATATAATGTGTAAAACATGATATAAATAGTTAAATTTAAACAAGATTAACCCAAACACGTGTCATTTAAACAAAGTCAAATCCTTCGTGCACCAAAATCTATCCAAAATATTAATCAATATTAACACATAATTAAAAAATTTATGTAAAAACTCGTGCGTGTACGGGTATTATAAATATATAAGTATTAAAAATTTTATAGAAAAATCTTAAACATTACGAAATCATGAATTTATTAATTGTTACAATATTTAACTTCAAAATAAAGTCATTGATATAACATTATCCGTTATATTATTTGGTCAAACTTTGTGCGTGCATGAGTTTCAAAACTAGTTGTAGATAAAATTGCAAATGTTCTTCCTTACGATTATAGATACTGTAAAAACATAAACTTCGTTGGTGTTTTTATCTTCTACGTATCATCTTGCTAGTTTCCTTTAATTACATGCCGTTCAAAAAAAATAATGGTGTCCTCGATGGCTTGGATCTCGCCTATATGGACGGATTTTGTTTTCCCTTATATAGTATATCTACCTTCTGCTATAGCTAGCTTATTGATATTTTACATCTTCTTTTGTATTATTATTTATTTTACAATATAGGAATAGGAAATGTAATATAATTTGGTAGATGTATTCTATTCTAGTAATCATTTGATTTCTTAGTGATCTTATGGAAAAATCTGCTAAAAACTAAGCATTTAGCATTGTATCACGATAAATGAATCATGTACATGATATGTTTTTTTAAGAACACCGCACCCCTAAACCAGCTATAATTTCTCAGAAATATTTCAAGCGAGGCTTGAACTCGTAAACTCTTAGCTAATGAGTCACTCACACTACTCTTTGGCGGAGTTTATTTTCATTATTTATCTTCAAACTGAAATTTATTATTTTGCTCAAAGTTGGGGTCATATAGCTAAATATATAGTCATTCGTGTCGTCCATTTTAGTCATCATTCATTTGACACTTTGTGGTCGGGGTCTTTGTCCAGTGTGTTTTGTGATGCATCGTAATTTCTTACTTTTCCTTGGCTTTTCGTATGAAGAATCTCATTGCGTTTTAAATAATATATCGTTCATACCACAATATACTAATTAGCTTCAATTTATGCTAACTAATAATAATTTTTGGCTTGTGAATACTCAAGCATATATATAGCTTTCTCCTAGCTAATACTAGCATCCGGAGTGAACAAAGGGATTCGGTAAAATACTCAAACCATCTATTCATTTAGTCGATCCCCTCAACTCGCTAAGCACACAAATCGCCACCACTTTGTTGAATTCGACTAGGGTTCACGCAAATACAATCACAAAATACTATTTGTTCTCACACCAATTACCTCTTGTATCAGTCAACTTATTACTTTTAATAACGGATTACAATAAGATGGCAGGCAAACGGGCAACAAGCTGTGCCGCAACCCCCTTTTGAATAGCGAAACCAATTCTACTAAAAATGAAATTTTGTGACTTAGGGGTCGCAAAATTACTTTGCACAACCCGTTGAACCCTAGTCAAAACTCCACAGCTGCCGAAGCTAGGAACCCAAATGTATCAAAAGCAAAAGGGGTAAATACGTGTTGATTCTCTAAACAAGCTTTCTAGTGTTTAGCAACTTTGCTCGATTCCGCTTTCAACGCCGGCTGTCCCGCAACAAACCCATTGTCCTTAGCCCAACAAGAGGGATACTCCGGTAAGATCCACACACACATGTTTTCCCCCGGCCCATCTAAATACAAGTATATCAGCTGGCCCATCCAAATACATGTTTCCCCTCTTGTATCTTTAATTTATATTTTAGTAGGTCAATAACTCGCAACACCGGTATGACAAACTTATGTTGGCATGTTTGCGTAAATATACCATATATGTTCGCCATTTTATCAATAACATCACATAGCTAAAAAGAATCCCATAAAGAGTAACATTTATTTTCTCATTTTCGCAAACTATAAAATTTTAATAATGCATTGGTGAATGGCCAAAGCTAATGGATTAATTTCATATATCATCTTACTTTCTAGATTAATTTTATATATACTCAAAATGCAAGTATTAAATGCATAATGTACAATATTTTTAATGCATGTTTTAGTATATATCAAATTTTCAACTAAAAAGAGAGGAAATATGAAATTGGCCCGAAGCTAATAACTGTTGGAAAAAGACACGAGAGGCAAAAACTATGACTTTACCCTGGGCCCATCGCAAACTATGTGGGAACTCAGCCACGTGCCACTTCCCCAACTCATATTTATTTTGTCCATCTTAATTTCAAGTTTTTAGTAATTTTTTTCCTCTTGGTTGATTCAAACATAGAAAGTAAGAAAACAGTAGCCTATTCTCAGGTTATGTATTGATCTTTATCTCGAATTATTTTAGTTTATATTACATATATTTTGCAATATGTATTTAGAGCATCTAAGGTAGTGTGGAAAGGTAATGTGGAGTTGATGCGTCCTAATCATATAAACTTTCGCATTGCACGTAAGTTTAAAGGTGTTTTATAAACTTGAGTAAGTTTATAAGGGTGATTGGTAAGTTTATAAATGTTGAGGTTTATAAAAGTCTGACATGACGGTGCTATAAACTTTAGCTTATAAACGTTTATAGCATTGGAGATGCTCTAAATAAATCCGTTAATCTAACAAACATAGTTAAGCACTGTGCTGGTTAATATTGGTAAGAATCAATAGTTATGTTGGTTGGCTTTAACTGCTAGTTGTGACTGCAAAAAAATGCATTGTGTAACAGATTTACATACACAAAAATATGATAGACTTTCACTTTACAAAAATGCAATTTGATAACTTTCATTGAGGGATTTATCTTTATAATCGCTACAATGTAAAACAAGCTTATACAGTAGTTCACACAACGATGTGTATGTTATCGTATACCAATTAGAAACTATCAAGTAGGGGTGTGCAAGAAACCGAAAAACCGAACCTAAACCGAAAAAAACCGAAGAACCGAAACCAAAAAAACCGAAATCGATTGAAAAACCGACGGTTCGGTTTTTATATTTTGAAAAAACCGAAGTTTTTGGTTCGGTTTGGTTTTAGCTTTAAAAACCGACCAATAGAAACCGAACTGACATTTAAAATCAAAATAATATATCTTGCCTTGTTGTTCATAAATAATATAAGTACTTTATCTTGTTATCTTCCTTTTACATTACAGTTGTCAATGATGCATTTCAAATGTGTGATAACTCTGCTAATATTTTAGTTTATAACAATATACATAACACAAATGTGCTTTAAGGTTAAAAAAAAGGGGTACGCAAATGTCACAAGAACACATTAAGTTTGAATGTTAATGGTTGTTCCTGTTGAAAATGGTGCAATTACATCAAAAGATTGAAAAACTTGTTTCAACATCATTCTTTTTTCGTTTACACACCCTTCAATTGTTTCAGTGTACCTTTCAAGCTCTAACAAATCCTTGGAACTTGGAGGCAACTTTGAGAATGTTGGCACTTGATTTAAAACGGTTCTTTACCCGTTTTAGTACCGTTGTACCGGTACCGGTTTAAGATATGGTTCTATTTTATGATATATGTCAAATCTACTTTGAAAAAGCAAAGCTCGATAAATCGTATAGAAACCAAAAAAACCGAAAAAAAACCGACAGCCGAAAAACCAAACCCATACAAAACCGAAACCGAATGGTTTCTAAAAATCAAAAACCGAAATTTTTCGGTTTGGTTTCGGTTTTATACAAAAACCGAGCCAAACCGAACCATGCTCACCCCTACTATCAAGTAACATATAAATTATAGATAGGGTTAATGGTCTAGAAAACCTACAAACTTTCCACTTTTTACTATTGTGACAATAAACTTTTTTTTTCCTATTAAAACAAAACAACTTCTTAATGATTAATATTGTAACCAAATATGCCACGTGGCACAGTTAATTACCACTTAACCAAATAAACGCGTTTATAATGTCTGGGGGACCAGTTCTGCCAACTTACCAAACTTGGGGACCAAAACTCATAAAACATACGAATATATAAATAAAAAAAACGTTTTTTATAAAACATAAATTAAAAGTTTATGTTCTTCCCCAAACCTGCTACTAACACTGATGATATAAACCCTAATCAATGAGTTCCTCAAGTTCAGCACAATCACGCCTAGTTGGTGGTAATATTCAATACTACTGTAAATGTAACCGTATACTAAAGGTTCATACTTCAACCACAAGGAGGAATCCGGGCAAAAGATTTGTCAAATGTGATGATTGCAAAGTGTACGAGTTTCTTGATGAAGATCTTCCTACGGAGTACTACAAAGAGTTGGTGTTTGGATTCTTTGAAAGGCAGAAACACATCAGCCATAATCCATATTCTCAACACATGGTTGAGGGTGTTGCTATGGAAAAGTCACTGTTGGAAGATGAGTTGAAGGCTACAAAGTCCAAGTTGCAGTTGTATGATAAGTTATTTTACATTATGATAGGATGCTTGTGTTTAATTTGTGTTGTATTAGGTATGACAATTGCCAAGTAATTAGGGTCTTGTTGTAATGGTTTTATGTTATGGAATGAAAATCTTATCTTTTGGTTACATTCTCTTATATTTATGTTGCATTCTAATATCTGTTACAATCCAGTGTGATTTGTAGACCATAGTAAAACAGTGAGCATAACATTCATGATAGGTGATAGAAAATACATTATTTTAGGGCCATAAAAGGCATACATTAACTAAACTGAAAGACCAAGTGCTGATAAGACCATAAACCATGAAAGACCAGTGCTAGGTAGTAGGTGCTTCTAACCCATCCATTTCTTTCCCTTTCCCTTCCCCTTCCCTTTTGGAGCTGCAATTTCAGTTTTGGCAACATAAGGTTTGACACCAAATTCTTCAAGAGTGGCCTTTGCAGGCAAACCTAGAACTTTAGGCCTTGCATCAAATAGAAGCTTTTCAATCTGTTTTTGGGTTAGTGGCTCATCATCCTCTGCATCATCAGAAACAGTTTCAGCATAATGTGAGCTTGAGCCCACCTTTGGTTGATAAAACTCTAGCTCATGAGGTGGTTCTACTGACTGCAATGGTGGAAAATACCCTGTCCATGTGCTACCTGTGTTACCTGAACTTGTGTCATCTTCCACCATTGCATATTCTGATGTATCACTGGAAATGCACATTATTTCTGGAAAAAAAATAGCAAATAAAACATAAGTATGTTTAACAGATAAGAGATGGAAAAGGCACATGAAGATGTTTGACAATTTATAACCTTTTCTCTTGTTGGAACCCTTGTTTCCTGAACTCATGTTTGCAAAAGATGGAATAGATGAGGAAGATGTTTGATATGGTTTTGTAACATATATACCTACCCTTATATAGAGGTGTGGTATTTCATTTGAATAAGATAAGTTGGATTGATTCATTGACTGCAAAAATGTTCAGTGGTAATACATACATTAATTGACTACACAAATTGTACAAAAGTAATTCATTGATAGAACAGTAAACTGCATTCAGTCATACATACTTGACCTTCATACAAGAGAGTAGTTTAATTTTGACCATCTTATGCCCTCATATGATATACAAAATGGGCTATTTGTAGATGGTCATTTTAAACTGTTAACATACCTAAAGAACCATATGGCAGTTAAATTGTTTACACATCCAAAAGATGATTAACTATGCTCTCATAAGATATACAAAATGGGCTATTAAGCTGACATACAAAAGCTAAAATAGATGTTAGTTGCACTTATATATCAAGTGCATTGTCTTTACTACTGCCCTGACCATCCTTTTTTTTGCCCAACTTCTTTAGTATGATTCTTTCACTTGGTCTTCTGATTTTATGAGGTTGTTTCTTTCTGTTCTGCACTTGATCTTGTTGTGCCTGCACTTGGTCTTGTGACTGGGTAATCTGAATTGGAGTTAATTCAATCTCTTCTTGAACCTGTGCTTGAGACTGGACTTGAACCTGATCTTGACCTTCATCTTGCACTTCTTCTTGAGACTGGACTTCAACCTGTTCTTGACCTTCATCTTGCACTTCTACTTGAGACTGGACTTCAACATGTTCTTGACCTTCATCTTGCACTTCTTCTTGAGACTGGACTTCAACCTGTTCTTGACCTTCATCTTGCACCTGTTCTTGACCAAACCATCTTGCAAATGCTGAAGTACATGCCCTCCTCTTACCATGCCTTGTTGGAATTCCAAGTGTTGACCCAACTTTCCTTTTTGACCCAGCACCTCCATTTGACCCAACTTTCCCTTTTGACCCAGCACCTCCATTTGGCCCAACTTCAGTCCTAACTCTTTCATTAGACCCACTACCCACATCAGTCCTAGCTCCTTCATTAGACCCACTACCCACATCATCCATAGCTCCTACATTAGACCCACTACCCACTTCTGTCCTACTTCCACCCACATCATGAACATTTTGTTTTCTAGCCCTACCACCAACTCCTTTTGGTTTTGGCGTCTTTGCCACAATAGGTTCTTTGCAATCTTTTATATTGTGTCCAGGCTTATGGCAATTTGTACAATGCATTAGAACACCTACTTTAGACACTCTTGTACCACTACCCCCTCACCTTTAGCTCTGATTCTCTTCTTTCTAGGCCTACCAGGCATTTTTTAAGGCTTTGGTGGTAATACATTTGAGTACATGCTCTGATCAGGCCAAAAATCCAAACAGGTTTTAGGTTTAAGTTGTTGTAAGCTAAATAATACATATCTGTCCTAAACCATTGTGGGACATAAGCCTCAGGTGAACTATTCAGAAACATTATGACCTTTGTGGAGTGAACACATGGTATACCTGAAAGTTGCTACATCCTGCAACTGCAAGTCCTCTTTGTTTCATCAACAGTGAATCCATCACTCCCTTGTCTCACCTCAAACACATTCCCACCAGTTGGTATCACATGCCAGAACCTGCATACGAAAATTATCAATTTGAATCAAAATATCATAAATTGGAAAATGTAGTTTAATGGACACTAACCTTTGTTGGCCTTTCAGCCATTCCAATCTTTTTTGAATGTTGGGACACACACTAGGCTTCCACTTCACACTTACCTCCCTCATCTTCTGCAACCTTTCCAGGACAATAACTCTAATAGCTTCTAACATGGTGATCAGTGGCTTATGCCTAACACCCACAATGACACTATTGAAGCATTCACTAAACCCATTTTCAACTGCTTCACAACCTCTGTCAACCTCAAAGAATGCTCTGGACCATGTCTTGGGATTCTTATCCATAAGCCACTTATGTGCACCAGGGTTAGCCTTTCTAATCTTATCCATTATTTTATTGAAAAGTTGAGGGTATGATGCTTTAGATGCTGCCCAGAATAGATTCCTAAACTCCAATCCAGTGTAATATTTCTTAAAGCCTTCATATATGTGTCTTGCACATTGCCTATGCTCAGCATATGGCATGACTAGTTTCACAGCTTCAATAAGACCCTACAAAGGCATGTGAGTGTCTTAGATAATGTTTAATATTATATTAACAATTGGGGGGAAAAATAAATGTCTAAATCATACCTTGTGTTGATCAGATATCATAGTTAGACCTTGACCTTTAACTTTACCCAAATCATCTTCAAGCAACTCTAAAAACCAACTCCAGTTATCTTTATTTTCAACATTTACCACAGCCCAAGCCACAGGGTAAATGTGGTTATTCCCATCTCTACCAATTGCAGCAAGTATTTCCCCTTGATTAGGACTTTTCAGAAAACAACCATCTAAGGCAATAACTGGCCTACATCCTGATTTCCATCCATTAGCTAATCCAGCAAAACAAACATAAAACCTGTCAAAATATGTCTTATTATCTGGGTTGTTTGTTACTCCCAACTTCACAGTTGACCCAGGATTGGTGTCTAAAATAGCTTTCCCATAAGATCTTAGCATACTATAGTGTTCTGCTATAGTCATTTGATTCTGATTCAAAGCAAACTTCTTTGCATTAACACATTGATTAGCTGTAACCTTACATTTATACTTTTTCATCACTAGGTCAGCTAAACTATTCAACCTAATCTCAGGGTTATCCCGTATCTTTTCACCAAAGACTGTCCCTATCCACTTATAGTTGACCAATGTGCCAAACTGGAAATTCCTAACACATGTATGCTCATCAACTAATGTTTTAATCTGAAAAGTTCTCTCTTCTGACATCCAACTAGCATAACATCTCCAAGGACATTGTGGCAATTCATTACTACTAGCACTAGGATACCTGATTTGCTTCCTTTGTTTACCAGTATCTGGATCAGCCACCCTTTCAGGTCTTTGTCCAGACCTAGCCACTACCATCTTTGAATTACTCTTCTCATACCATAGTGAGAAGCCATTAGCCAAAGCGTAGAATGTCAGACACTCCTTGAACTTGTTGACACTAACATACTTTAAACCTTTATGCAATTGTAACACAACATTTGTTAACATTCATCATTAATAAACAACATAACAAATTTGAATTTTAATTTAAGTATGCTCAACATACTCACCTCTGGTTTCCTCAGTCTCCAGTGTGTAGTTTCATCATACATGGGGTACCTTTTAATACTTGTTTGAGCAGTAATGAAAGGGTCTTGAGTGTTTCCCTCCTCATCAGTAGCCTTAAGCTTTCTTAGTAGCTCATCCATGAACAAATCATGATCACTCCTAACATCGGGAGCAGAAGAAGAATTTAAAGGCATACTATTTGCTTCATTTGGCTCTTCCACCTGCTCTACCTTATCCCTATTAGCTTTGATCCTATTTCTAAGCTCAATTAATTCCTCTTAACCAGGACTAAGATAATCAACTGACTTATCACTCTCATACTCCCAATCATAATCACTATCAGAATCATCATCATTTTCAATCACCCTATCACCTACACCACTAGTACCTACACCACTAGCCTGGTGAGAATTGAAGATTCACCTTGAGTTTCAGCATACTCCATCTCAGCCCAAGCCTCCATCTCATCTATGCTAAAATCATTGCAATACCTTATTTTTGGACTGACTTTACTCTTAGCAACACTAGCATCCATACTTGTTCTATCTACTTTACCTAAGTACTCAGATAAGTCCATATCAAAGTGCTGGAGATATACATCAAGCTCACCAAATACCACAACCACATCAAACATATAGTTTAACTCACTATCATTAGTGACTCTAACTAAACCATCCTCCAACTCATGATTTGGGACTCTGTAATACACCCCTTCAATATCTGTTTCAACTTTTTCTTCAAGATATTGGGCAAACTCTAAGTAAGGCATCCTTCTAATAGACATTGGACTGACAACACCATGCACATACCTAAGGGGACCATGGTTGAAATACCCATCCCAGTTTATAACTAAGATGTGTTGAACAGTACGAGGTATCATTATGAAAAAAATACCAAACACTAAAATTAGGGCTTGCTTACTATTTACGATTAAAACACAATTAACTGATTCAAACGAAATTACATACCTGACTTGTTACAAAAACCATAAACAATTGGAAAGGAGCAAAGTGGATATTTCAATTTCGTGGATTATGGTTTTTGACTGGAAAACGGGTTTCATTTGGGGAGGGGGGTATGATTTTGGAGGGAAAACATTTGGGGTTAATAAAGCCGGTTTTTTAGGAGTATTAGTCCACAAGTTTGGTACGTTGGCAAAAATAGTCCCCCAGACGTTATAAACGCTTTTTTTTTGGTTAAGTGGTAATTAACTGTGCCACGTGGCATATTTGGTTACAATAGTAATCATTAAGAAGTTGTTTTGTTTTAATAGGAAAAAAAAATGTATTGTCATAATAGTAAAAAGTGAAAAGTTTGTAGGTTTTCTAGACCATTAACCCTTATAGATATAACTCGTATCTCACATATACCTAGTGTAACTTTATATTCGTATTATTTCAGTGTGTTAGACTTGGATTTGTTATTTTTCTTTTCAGTTTCAGCCGTAACTTTGGAATTAATGTAAACGAAAACAGACATATGATTGAATGACTTATAATTTTGCTTCAAAAAACGAACTACTTATTAAAGAAATGAAAACTTTGATGATCTCCAAATACATTACCTTATCAAATTAAAAGATTTTGATTAGTTAAAATAAAGAAGTGAACTAACATTTTTGAGAAATACTGAAAAACAAAAAATTACAATAATTTCTTTACGATGAGATCATGAATTCAGAAATGGGATATACTATAAAGACCCCCCTATAATCAAACGTACAAATCGCAAAGCATACAGTATAACATCACGATGCACACAATACAACTTCCGATGCGTATGTACTCTAACAACCCCCTATAAAGGGTTCCCTATATCATGCCCCTTCAGAAATATGTAGAAGGAAAAAACATATGCTCTAAAATTCCGGTTCTATTACCAAAGTCACTTCACTAGAAGAGAAAATAGTAAAAAAAACGTAGAATAAAATGTTGAATTTGTGGTATTCATACATTACTTTCTCACTTGTAAAAGGTAAAAGGTAGATAAATTAATAATTCTTCAAAAACAAAGAATTTCAAAAAAAACATTTTAGTTCTCAAATGTGATATTTATTTAACTTCCACTTCTTTTGCCAAAAGTTAAACCTTCAAGTCATGCTCAGAATCTGGACTTGTATTATCTTATTATGAGCGAAAAAATACTAAAAAATATAACCGATTTAAAAAAATACACAGTTTAGCAGTAATATTCACATATTGTGTGTCTAATTTACACTTTAATAAGATACGGTGACATACTTACTATGTTTCAAAAGTATTGACTTCACACAAAAAATATACACTTTAAGAAATACATAGTGTTATTATTAGTGTTTTATCTTTCTTTTTTCTTTTTTTAAATGAGAGTTTTATCCTTAACTAATTAATTATTGTTAAATTATGATAATCTAGATTAAATTTCTCTATCTACATCTAGTAGTGTAAACTTAAATTGAGACATCGAGAAAAGAATATGTCGACAAGAATTTTACGACGGAAACGTGCTACATACATAATACTACTAGTTCGATTAAAAACATGAGTATTACAAAGTCAAACGGACCCACAACACAATTGTTGACTGTTAAACACATACACTTGACACACGCAATGTCGTTTGTATGTTTGTAGAAAGCTACGATATGTCCAGGCCTGAAGGTGAAATAGTAACATCACCATTATCCTTTGTAGGCTCCAGTTGATTGTACCATTTGTCTTTTTTTCATTTAATTCGATCACCAAGTTTATACCATCAAACCAAATGACATAGACGTGTCCAAGGTGGTAAAAACTTCTTTACTACAGAAGTCATACGTTCTAATCCTATTTGATGTAAACCACTTTGAAATGTTTACGTCAACTTTTGTATGGTGAGAAACTCACCTAATTTGAGTTTGTGTGACGATATGTTTGAGCTTAAAAATTAGTTGGCTAAAAAAAGTTACACAAGATAGAAATTGTATGTAGTGATAAATAACTGATTATTGATCATAAGATGCTAAAATTCAATTTCGAACTTTCCTCTTTCTTCCTAGGCGTTCGATCTATCACCCTATTCTCTTAAATAATTACTCTAGCGTGTTTTTGAATTTGTTTATAGGTAATAACTATCTGGTTGATTACCTTTAGATCGTTTCATTAAAATACGATTAGGGTTTGGCGATCTTTTTTTGGGTTTAGGGTTTACCTGATGGGTATCATTGGCTCGCTGTTTCGCTTGTTTTCTGGGACTTTATTGTGTTTATTCTTTAACGTGGTATGATTTTGGACCTTATACGTATTGATTAATTTTTAGGTTTCTTGTGTTGGTCGTCTTGTTTGTTCCCTAATTCCAGTTAGGGTTTGTTGAGTGGTGTTGATTGGTTTAATTGGTAGTATACTTGTCTGGTGACGTTGGGTGCATGGTTTGATCATGAAAAGCGGTTTTTTGGACTTGGGAGGGAGAGGGGTGGTAGAAAAAGTACAAGGCAACGGGGAATGATGTGTTGAAGTCAGATTCCAAGCTGATGGAATCTGGTATTTCGTTTTCTTTTGAAAAAATTGATTTGGGTGTGGAGTAGTTTTCGCACTTGTCTGATGCATTAGGTATGCAACTCGAAAGATATCTTGAGTGTTGGTGATAATGGTACGGGTAACAGGATACTGGACTTAACACGATGGGCATGGTGGAGGACATGAGTTCTCTTGATGCTAAGATCCGTGATTTCGAACGTAAATTGCTAGAAGGCAAGTTAGTGTTAGTGGGTGATGATGGGTTTCGTTAAAACCTCTCAATGTTGATCAATCGACTGCTATGGAACCCTTTTCTTGCTTGTCGGATTCTTGGCACCCCTAATTCATCCACAAAAGATATTACTGTTGGTACTAAATCAATTAAAGGGCATGAAGATTCTGATAATGGTGAACAATCGAATAGGGGGCCTGGTTCCTATGTTGAACCTCTAAATGGTGAACAAAGTAAGAAAGTTGCTAACTTTCGGACCTTAATTGCCCCGGCTGGTAATAAAGTTGATGTCGCAGTTTCAATTGAACTTGTCCTACAGGTAAAGAAGCGTCTTGAAAACTATATTTATAAGTTCTTTCTGGGTAAAAGGGTTACATTTCCTGTGGTTGAGCACTATGTCAAGAACGCGTAGAGCAGATTTGGTTTGACTCGTACTATAATGAATTCAGAAGGTATTTTCTTCTTCAAATTCAACTCTAAGTATGGAATTAATGTTGGAGAATGGTCCATGGATGATAGGTAATGTGCCATTGATTCTTTGCAAGTGGTCTCCAGTGACGAACGTGTCTAAAAAAGACTTGAAGAGTAGACATGTTGGTTAAACTCCATGATGTCCTTATTACGACATTCGCGAAGGATGGATTAAGTGTTATTGCTACAAAACTTGGTACCCCATTGATGTTAGATACTTATACAACGTCAATGTGTATGAAATTATGGGGTAGGTCTAGTTTCGCGAGACAATAATTGATCTTCACACTGATGTTGAGTTAAAAGACACTTTTGTTGTGGCAGTGCCTAATATTGATGGTAATGGATATATCATACATTTTATTCATGTTGAGTACGAGTGGGAGCCGACTAGATGTTCAATCTGTAAGGTTTTTGTTCATTCATTGGATCAATGTCCTAAGAAAATTGTATCTGATGTGAATGTGAAGACGCAAAGACAAACTGTCAGAGGTCTTATTGTTGGTCCTAAGTCCGGTTAGTCTACAGACCTAAGAAGTCAGATAATAAGCAGGCTAAACCAAAAGGTTCGAATTATAATATGGCTGAGGATCGTACTAAATCTGTTTCGAAACCTATGGTTGATGTGGCTAGTTCAAGTGGTACGAAAATTGTGACTTCTTCAAGTGGTACAAAAATTGTGACTTCAAATCCTTTTGATGCTCTTAATATTGTGGAAAAGGATGATGAGATTATTCCTAGTGATTCAGTGAAAGCGAAAGGTGAGGATATGAATATAAGTATTAATAAAGTTGTTAACTTATATAATGAGGATAATGATAATAAGAATGAAGTGGAAGAGGACGCTAATGACATCGCGAGATTTATGGCATCAACATCTAAGGCTACGAAATCTTCAAAGAGCGGAGGTGGAACCGAGATGAATAGCTTATACGAGTGTTGGAAAAATGACTTTAATGATAACCCATATGAAGGTGAAGAATGTGAAGATTTAACGGGAGGCGCAATTAGCTTTATGTGACGCCTATGATATAATGGTTCATGGTCATACTAGACGTATGTAGTTTATTTAGTAGTTGTTCATAAGGTTGGTTTGTCTTTCTTATGATTGGTTTGTTTTTAAGTACAAATAGTGCATTTGTATCTCGTCTATCATGGGTTGAGATGTGATATTTACTCACATCTTATTTACTTAACTGTTTTTTAAAGTAATAAATTTACCGGGTGTAACAACCTTTTATCCAAAAAAGAAATCGTATGTAGAAACAATGATTGTATAGAAATGAACTTCAATTATGTATCTTCTGTATTTCAAATCAATTTCGATTGATTTTAATCAAAGTTATCCATTTTAAGTTATAAGGTACATGTCATATTTGTTATTTTTGTTCTTGACTTGACATCACTTCTCAGTCATTTCCGTAAGTTCTGTATAAGTCCATTAAATAAAAAGAATGTCTGATCAACATGACTTAGTATTTCAAAACAAGAGTACTATGAAAAAAAGAGCATTAACTTCATATTATGCACTCTTTAAATCATTTTGCCTTTTATATAGGCTTTTAGTCGTATTTTTTGTTTTATTTCATATGGAAAAACAAAGGAATGTGACAATATTCGTAGCTAAGTAATATTCGTAAGTTAACTAAACCAACATATGTCAACTGAAACTCATCTCAAGTCAAAGGGACATGATAAAAAAAAAAAGGTTCATCGAAAGTATATCGAAGTGTCATATAACTGAAAGATAAAAGTTCGCATCGTGATGGTGTATTGTATTAAGCAGGACTTGAACCTAAAGAACTTTTCACACAATAAAAGATATCATTGAAACACAAGCTATTTGGTATCATTACGGTTAGATCATGATACGACATTACAATCCCTTTCAACTTAATATATACATGTTTTCGTTTATATTATACACGGTATATATTAATCACATATAACTCAAACACCTTATTCTTTCATTTAACCCTCAAATAGTTTCATTTCTCCCACCTAACGTCTAAGTTATTCCCATACTTGCAAGATTAGAGAATTGTTAGTTAGATTGTCTCTAAGTAGTTGTATTTCTTTCTATCGTAGTTCATCCACTTATAGTATTGTCATTTATGTGGTTCATCCAATATTCATCTGAAAATTTACTGCTTTTAATTAAACCCTTAGAATACTAAAAATAAATTCATCCGTTAGGACATTTGGAAGTCGCATTCACTACATAACGAACCTCCCCCGGTACTGCTTATACTACTAAATAACGATTAGGTACAATACCTAAATGTTGAAACCTTCCTCCTAAGAGATAAATGTCCTTTTTAAAATAGTGATAAAAATATTACTTTTTTCATCCCAATTAATAGTTCATGTTTATTTAATTGTGCAATATTAAAATTTGATATGAAAGTTTGATCGAATTTACTATATTACCTTTTATTGAAATTATTATTACATATTTAAAAAAAAAAACACATTAATTAATTAGTTCAGAGTAAAACTATCACTCTTGAAATATTAAAACATAGAAAGTACTAATAATTAATTTTCGGTTTTTGCCAATCATACTGCTAGTCGGAAAACAAAGAAGTTCAATACTTCAATGTAATTCTGTCTGCTGTCCTAGATTTCATTTATTATTACAGTATTTTTTTTAGAACCATATTTTTAACTTACATCATAAATTTATCTCACATGTCATAAGCAATAACTTAACCTATAACTATTTAGTTTGAGAGTTTCTCACACAATATAAGGTACCTTTAGGACACAAGCCATTATTAGATATAAATATGGCCCAAGCCCGGTGTGGGGTTAGGTCCATTAGGATTACATGATAAGTAGACTGCACTAACATTGTTACAATAGACAAGTGTAGCAGAAGACAATGGAATATGAAGCTCTCGAAGTAAATTCCGCAACCAACATGTCTCAGCAACAGCATTTGCAACCCCACGATACTCAGCCTCTGCACTAGAACGAGAAAGCATTGGTTGATGCTAGAGGACCAAGAGAGGAGATTGTTGCCTAGAAATACACAGTAACCGGAAGTGGACCGACGTGTAGTGGGACAACCAGCCCAATCAGCACCAGAGTAAGCAACCAACTCTGTAGGAGATGAAGAATACAACTGCAGGCCATAATCCAGTGTGCCCTGACCAGTACAAACCCTAATGGAGTAATGGATCTAACCCCATACCGGGCTTGGGCCATATTTCTCATCCATTTGGTTCATTTGATGCTAGATTGCTAGACAAAGAATTCAACGACTTTGTAAAAGTAGTAAAGTACAAATAGTAAGTCAAAAAATATATGAATGTCGATAAAGACAAATAAATCCATAGCAAAAACGAAACATCTTAAGTTTAGAGATTTGATAACCCCAATAAAAATTACATGAAAGAATTTGAGGAAGCAAAAGCTCCTTCATGGCTTCATTGATACAATAATCCATATCATAGTATAGTTTTCCTAGACAATCTTGGTTCTACAAATTGGTTACTACCACATGAAGAAAATCATAATGCCTCCTTTTTAACAGGACAAGAGATCTATATATCAATCTCGTTTGGGCTTAACCAATTCTCGAAACTTGTATGATAGAAGCATAAGATGCATATCTACGGGCGAAAATCAGTAACAAATTGTAACATGTTTCTCTATATCCGCCGGAAAAAAATCGAAAATTTCAATATTGTTCAACAAAAGTCAGTAAAAACTGTAATCAAGTATCATAGCTGCCCTGTTTGATTTACTTAGTTTTGAATGACTTGCAACAAAAATTCAATAACATTTTTATGTAAGCAAATAAACAAAGAGAAACCCTAGGGATTGCATACATATGGGTAAAATAATATTTTAAAAAACATGAGCAATTAAAAATTGATGATTTGCGAACACTAAGAGAACCAAAATGCATATTTCCAATGAACTTAGAAGACATTAAGTGCATTATTCTGCGTAATGGTGAACCAATCAAGAATTCAAGATCATAAGCACACATGAAGAGGATCCAAAAAAAAATTCACGTGCACTCTCATTCTTCCTTTTATGTGTTTCCCATTAACCTATGTTGACTTGCATTATTTGTTGCATAAACTAGTATATTGGCTTGGACCGTCACGTCTGATGGGTTGAGCCGTTTCGTCATCTCAGCATTTTAATTTTTACATTAACAAATCAAAATACTCTCATACTCATGGCTTGAGTCATTTTCATTTTTTGAAACCTATCATTTTTATTTTTTATTTTTCATTTTCTCAAACCAACTAATTTTTCATTTTCAAATAAAACTACTTATATAAAATTTAAAAAAAAAATCAGGAAAAAAAGAAAAAAAAAAAAGATAGGTTGCATAAAAACTTTAAAAAGTGATATAAAAGAGTGATCATACAAAAACACACTTCTTATGGACCGAAAAGTGCTTTACATTTCTTGTGAGCTGTCGTTTAAAATCAAAAAATAGGTTGTCGTTTAAAATCAAAAAATGAAAGAAAAGAAAAATACCCGTCTTCTACATTGAAACACACACAGTTACACACACAAAAAATACACACTCACAAAAACACATACACACTCAAACAAAACACAAGCCCAAATACACATTCATTTTAAATTGATTAAAAAATCAAAAAAAAAAAAAAGTCAGTTTGGCGTTGCGTGAATTTTCTAACGCTGGAAACGGCGCGATGTGGGCGATATAGTAACGCACGAATGGCGGCGCCATTGTGCGCTCCACATTAGAATGAAACGGCTTGTGCGCCATGACACCATTCACTCTTACAATAAAACAAACGCGTAAACATATAATGTTTAGCCACTTCAAGGAGGAGGACTAGTGACTCGTGCGTAGCTTACCGAGATATAAACGTTACCATTTAGTATCAATTTTCCTTACCACCTCCAAAATCCTACTATCTAGTGTGGTTTAAACCTATGTTGACTTGCGTTATTTGTTGCATAGGCAACTATATATATTAGCTTACAATAACACAAAAGCGTAAAATTTTTCTTGTTCAAGGGATAGTTCAAGAAGGACGAGTTACACTCATATGTTTGCAACTTGACCTTGGTTTCCACGTTACCATTCTCCCTTTTCATAACCACCTTCAAAATGTACCTGCTACCTAGTGTGGTTTAAACCGAAGAGATTAGGGTACTTGACCACTAGGTCACCTTGATGGTGGTTATTGGCTTACAATAAGAACATATATGTTTGCTCGATTAGCAAATACAATATTTACAAGTAGAATTTCAAGCTTTTTGAGCCAAGCTCGAGTCTGCATCTTAACAAGCGGAAGTCAAGACTAACTTATGTTGGTCAAGCTTGAGCCCGACTTGACATGTTTGCGCCCTGGTGACATGGTGACATGCTCATGATAAAAACCACAGCGGGCAAACGTATCTATTGACCCCAAAATCCATTGGTAACTTTGTATTATCATATGCTAGAAAAAATTGCATTTCAGGAAGATCAAGTTGCAAAAGGCTTGTGAAGGATATATAATTCGTATATTTTATTTTACATTTTCCCTCTCATTTCTAGACAAAAAATGTTTTACACAATCGGGAAACACACGGATCAAAAATTGAGAAAAAAGAAATAAAAAAATTTAGACAGGTTAAATCCTAATTTCGGTGACCCACACCAAACTGGTACCTTCTGTTTCCCTTGTCATTAAAAGCATACTCTAGTCTAAGAGGCCCTAACGGAGACGCTACACGTATACCAACTCCATAACCGTATCCACTTCCAAGCTTTTGCCTTGCCCCAGCAGGATCCCCTTCGATACACAAAAGACAAGTTTCATTACGATATACTTGCCACAAGAAGTGGCAAAATGAGTGGGTCAAACGGGTTGTGTTGGTCAAAAATAGGTTTGTGTCATCAAAACTAGCAATATTATACAAAAGACAAGTTTCATTACGATATACTTGCCACAACAATTTTTTGAATCAAGGACTTGCAAGGTTTTATTGGTAAAAAAAAAGCTTTAGCCAACTTTTGTCCCATTTTAATATGTTCGACCCATTTAACCACGTCTATTTTTAGTTAAATAAGTTTAGCCCCTTAGAGATAAATTCAACCCAAATCGATCCCTTCATAAGAAAATATTGCCACATCTATCATAAACATTGAAATGGTGCACTAGACCATAATGCCACAAGGGATTACCAGGAACGGTCGAGCCTGATCCAAGATCAGTTCCATAGTCAGCAAATACCGCTCCTTCTACTGGTCCCACCTGCAAGGTGAATCGTATATATTGAAATACATAAAGGGAAAGAAAGTAGAAGTATCCAAAAACAAAGATGTGAAAGAAATGCCACAATACGAAAAAAAAATTGATTGATTACCCACCAGAGGAAAAGTAAATTCTCCACTACCAACCCCATAAGATCTCCCCGACCCAATATCACCTTCTTCATACCCTCTAACACTATTTATTCCACCGATCGGAAAAGCTTCGTGGGGAGGAAAGTTACCGACAACATGACCACCAGATAAACTGTATTTTTAATAAGTAAAAAGTTAACAGAGATACAAAAGAGCTTTAAACAATTTACTATAATGTACACGAGAATGCACATAGGACATACTACCTAAAATTAAGGCGAGTAGGGCCAAATACGAAGCCTTTCCGTGCACGGGCAGTGACTCTACTGAAAGTTAGCCACTCTGACCATACAGGAAGTCCTTGCTCCATAGTAACTACTAACTGCAAAACAACCGACAATGAGATTCTGAAATCACAGCGAGGCTAGAAAGAGAAAAGATTCACAAGTCTTACCATTGAAGAACTCGGGTCACTAGAACCCGTATATACACTTTCAAGTTTGGCTAGTAACATGTCATCATAATTATTACCACTGCAGCAAAATAAATAAATAAATAAATAAAATTAAAAGTCACTATTTGACAAGTAACCATCATAGCTCTGATAAGATAAACCTCAAGATTACCTAGCTGTTAGGGGGCAGTTATGGAAGTCTCTTATCATGGGATTCCCTTTGTCATCACGAGCACCAGCACGCTATAAATTGTAACTTCTAACTGGTAAGTCTCTTGTCAGTATATTTTTATTCACGGAAGTTCTAAAAATACCTGAAAAATAAGCCCTGCAGTCCCGCTCCACATTGGTCTGAATGGCCGGGTGTACTCAATGCCAGCTGTAACCCGTCCGATGGTCGGGCTACTGTTGTTGGGTTGATTTCCATGAGGCCCATGAACAAGAGTCCCAGGAGTCCTTGAATTCTATAACACATTGAATTGGTAAATTAGTATAATCATAGAGGCGAAAACTTTGACCCTTTTATATACAAATAGGTTGATTGGGCTACATTATATCTCTAACAAGTCAAAAAGATAAGGTATAATGGGGTCGATAAGTCAAGCAGGTCCAAGGGAGCTTTAAACCTTCTAACTTGGCTTTATTAAAATAGTAGATTATTATTGTACTGATATAGTTTTATAATCATATTTATTACATTAATTATCCATCAAATTCAGTAAAAGCGAATGAACACGTGTCTATTGGTCGACCTAACCCCTTTTGATCCGCACCAGAAAACTATTTGTTATGGCCCGCCCATTCAAAGTTCGAAGGGTACCTGAATCATTATTGTTCTTGAAGTCCGTTTATCATCTCCTTCAATCCAAGGATCTGTGTAGTTGATTCGGAATATTGAGTCAATTTGCCCTCTTTCAAGTGAAAGATTGATCTTTTGGTTCCTTCCAAATAGATTTCTGTGGTATACTGCACAGCTGCAATTGGAAAAAGATTGTAGTTCAGTTGTAGGGATATAAAAACAATTTAACAACAATAATGCTAAGGGAAATAGATCACTCTTTTTGCAAAGGGTATATTACCTCCCAATTAGTCCTGCTAGAGGGCCACTAGTGATCCTGCAAATAAAAAGGACCAATAAGTGAGTACGAATGCACATACAATATAAATTTAAGGGGTGTTTGGCTGTGTATTTTGAAAGTGATTATGTGATAAGAAATCATTAAAATCAGAGATACAGCCGTAATGACTAGATGCATACATATGTGGCAAATTATGATTACTACAGAACACATTTTATGAAGAAAAGAAGGTAGAAGTTTGTGAAATGAGAGAAAAAGTTCATCAAAGTGCAATTCACAATCATGAAACGAATGAATCTGCTAATGAAGGTTACAGATTCCTTCCTAGTTCCAAAATACAGACCTAAACACCCCCCTCAAAGAAGCTTCAAAGTTGCAAAACCTACTATATAGTTTACCGAAATATCAAAGATGAAAGTGATTTCATCAGAAAGTTACAATACATGAAGCCATGATGAGATCACGTACCCACTAGAAATTCCACCACCAGCTGAGATGCCTCCACTTACACGTTCGACTGCATTAATTGTTAAGTCCACCTTCCCAGAGTCTGTAGGCAATACAAAATAAGTTTATTCATTACCACATTATATTAAATTACAGATAATAGACACAGGCACACAGCACAGTTACTGATTTAAACAAATAAAATAGTTTTATATTTATGTGCAAAAAAATTCATGCCAAAAGTTACCTCCTGCAGGCTGTGGAACAATGCTAACATCCTCCATAATGCCCATTGCTAGCAATGTATCTACATCTCTTTTAGCTTGAAGCATGCTATAGACCTGATACATTTATTTAACATTAGAATTATAGTAAATAGCATATAGTTTGCAGGAAAATTTATGTACAGGCAGAAAACTCTTATTAGCCTAGTACCTGACCCTTTTTGGTGTTGAGTTGTCGAAGTATTGTCTCTGGTCTTGTTTTACCCGTAGTTGGCTCACCACTGAATCACACAAGCAACACATTTTAATATAAATTATAATGTGCAAAAAGTTTTACAATGGCATCATTACTTAGTGAGCAGAATAAAGATTATGCGCTTACGTTTTACTAAGAAAACGTACGGATATATTGTTGACCTCTGCCTCGGACACTTGTAACCTGAGAACTCCCCCAGAAAGAATCTCAACTCCGGAAACCTGATGATATTATTAACAAATAAAAACAGAAGTTTTACAGTCAAATGAAAATGAACAATGCAATTACAGAAAGAACAAATGGCAATAAAATCAAATGCTAACCAATCCAAAAAGACCACGCTCCATATACCACCCATTGATAGAGCTTATAACTTCATCTAACTTTCTGATATTAACAATTTTTCCTGCATAACTTAACAAAAATTCAATTAACAATAGAAACTTGAAATGCTTCAAAGTCTATGTCGTATTGACAGTAACTCGGTAACCATACCATATGAACTACGAAACTTATCCTCCACAAACTTTGTAGGAAGAACGTTGGCTCCTTCACAGACCAGCCCTTGGAAATCTTGATTTGGTTCTACCTTATGCCAAAATATATAGTGTAAGTAATCCTATCACGCTAAAAGGTATTATAATAGAACAACAATATTAGAAATGTATGTACATTGGCATTTAAGCATCCCTTTTCAAATATATTATCATATGTATAAATTCTGCATAATTTACAATTCACTATATATGTAATAAACTCCTTACAGTCCCTAAATGCCACGAATTACTTAACCACATGTGTACCATCAATTTCATAACTTGATTTTTAGTTCTACTCTCTCTTTTGGTCTAAAGAGCAAACTCACACACCTTTCACCCTTGTTCCAGTTGGAAATTCGACCCCGAACTACTTGGTTAATGTGCATCACTGAATCGTATATACACAT
Source organism: Chrysanthemum seticuspe (assembly GCA_019973895.1). Classification (NCBI taxonomy): domain Eukaryota; kingdom Viridiplantae; phylum Streptophyta; class Magnoliopsida; order Asterales; family Asteraceae; genus Chrysanthemum; species Chrysanthemum seticuspe. The sequence continues at coordinate 23,689,570 of BPTQ01000008.1, forward strand.
TGGATACTGCTAAACCAAAAGCCTATTGGTTGTTTCCAATGTCTTTATTATTATGCAATTCAAATATAGTTTAGAGCTACCAAACAATATCATGCCCTGGAACCGGTTACTATCCAAACATGTATATGGATTGAAAGTCTGTATGCAACTTATTGTTTATTCAACTCATAAATAATAGGTTTTTAGACGTTTATGTGTGGTAAAGCTGGGAGGGTGTTTCGGATTACTTACTTAGCAGGTAAGTAGTTTTCAGTGTTTGGTTAAAGCAAAGTCACAGGAAACGCTGGCTCGGCCGCGTTCCACGTTCCGGATCGTTCGTACCCAAACGTGGTACGATCGCGATCCGGATCGCTGGGAATCGCGATCCGGATCGTTATTTTCGGCGTTCCCAAACATCATCAATCGCCGTACCGAAGTCTACTGGTTCGACGTACCAAAACGGATCGGTACAGCGTACCAAAATGAATTAGTACATCGTACCTAAACGAATTGGTACAACAAACCAAATTTTAAGCAATAATTACTTCAACTAATTTAATTTTATTCACTTATGATATATGTCCCTAACAATCTTTTGAATATTAATATATCATATGGATATTTGGCTTATACGTATCATAATGTAGAAATGTAATATTATTCTTAATATGGTACATTGTACTGAATCGGGTACATCGTACCAAGGTTTATGGTACATCGAACCAGAGCGTACCGTAGCGTTCCGAAATGAGCCTACCCCCCGTCGTACCATATTTTAAGGACCTAGCGTTTCCCGTTCCCGTTCCCGTACCGAAGCGAACCGCGTTTCGTGTGACTTTAGGTTAAAGTGTTAAACCAAACTGCTTCTGCTTTTCTACTTATATTGGGGATCAATAAGCTATAAAACTTGAATATACCCTGATATCTAACCTAAAAGTAAAGATCTTACAACAAATGCAAATGAGCTTATCATTATTCCTTTATCTACTTACTGTATTTTTCACAAATAAACAAAATCACACACTATTTTCCATGCATGTCGCTTCTGCTTATAGCAGAAGTCAGTGAAACTACACTAAAATTACATTAAGTGTATATAAGCGGGTCAATTCTATAATTCAGTGGATCATTATTCTAGTGATATCATCAACAATTATTATTAGATAATCATCGTATTAGCAAAAAAGTAAGCAATCCCAAACACCCTATGGATAAAAGTATCTGATTACTTATGGTCAGTCTCGGGAATCAATTTACCTGTAATTGCAATAACACCTTTCTGTTTATCAAATTACTTTAGAGGCCATTTTACATAAACCTTAACCAATCATACTTCCTAAAACAAACACAGTAACTCATTTATCTTATATTAAAACACACTATTGCCTACTGGTCATATTCCCATTATTCCATGTCAGATAATAACAATTACTGTAAAACACAACTATCAATTAGATGGAGTAAAATTGATTCTCATTGTCTGCTTACTTGCAGTCAGTACTCGATAATTAATTTACGTGTAGCTGCAACAACAGCATCTATTCTTATTATCTAACTACTTAACCCTATTGGAGTGTTTACCGTTTAGATTATAATGCTTGTTTGGCACGGAGAGTTTAACTTCATTTATTTATTTAAATTCTCCTATTTGAAATGCTAATAGAAGAACATCATTTTACACTTAATAATAACAGCTACATCTATGTTACCAAACATAGTTGTTAAAACAAACACCTACTACTAGCTCGGATACGAGTTAGGGAAGTGTGGAGTGCACACTCGTTTGAGCTAATGTGTTACGGACTACGACAAAGACGCAGGGGTCAAGGGCCAACATACGAAAAACATATGTTTCATTGGTCTCAATTTAACATACCAAAAACATACAATTCCTCTATGTTTTGCTTTGTTCTCTTGTGCCTAGAAACAAAGTGTTCTTCTTGAATTATCCCAATAAGGATTTCGTGATACCCAGTCATCAATAGGGTCGGAACAGTTTATTCGGAAACAAACATTATATTCTAAACGCTAAACGCTTTAAAAACCTCGTCGGCAAACACAACTAAATGTCGGGCCCTATGTGACAAATTTCTTACATCCATCTATAACACGTTTGTTAGGTGAACATATGTAGTTGTTTGTCTTAATCTTTATATACACGTTACATAAACATACGTGTATGTAATTATAAAGTGTAAAATGCTGTAAACGCCATAACAAATATAAGTTTTAAAATTAAATCCAAAAGCTAAACACTAGTTGCATTATATTCTAAATGCTCCAAAAAGCTCGTCGCCAAACACATCCTAAACGTCGCCTAATCAATAATACAGCTCCACATACTCAGAACCAATACCTGAAAAACTAAACGAATACCGTCACGAGTATCAACAGCAACAGGCAAACACGAACTAAAATAACCACTACCAATAATCCTATGCACATCTTCCTGCACTTCACGCACAGTCAACGCCGAATTCGGCCTACACGTCTTCAACGCCTTAACCGCCTCCTCAACTAAATCCTTCCGTTCCAGCTCCTCCCCGTCCTTATTCCTCACCAACACCTCACTTATCAAAACTCTCTCATCGTCATTTCTACTCGCTCTCGACTGAGTCGCCAACTCGGTGGACTGAGTCGTCAACTCGGTGGTGACGTCACTGTTGTTGAGTGATAACGAAGCTGAACATAGTAAAGGTGATTTAAAAGGTTTTGGTTTTATGTTTGAGATGAAGCGAGTGAGTGAGTGTTTGGTCTGGGTGATGAGTGATGAGATGTGAAGGTTGAGGTCGGCGAAGAGTGGTGGTAGCGGTGGTTTGTGGTGGTTGTGACGGTGGTGGAAGGTGGTGAAGGTGGGGATTTTGATGGAGGATGATCGGAACTGGAACGATTTGTTTTCCGGCATTGTTTATTTACCACTACCGGGAAAACCCTGCAAGTGAAGTTAGGTGTTAGGGTTTTGAGTATTTTAGGGGAAATGTAAAAATAATTCTTATAACCTTTCCTCTTTATTTATTTGGCACTACTCCGGTTTCAGCAACAGTTACTTTTGTCAAGCATAACATACTTCGTACATATCAGTGACGTAGTTGAGCAAACGAAAGTCCTGTTTAAAGCTCGTATGATAATTAAATACGATGTTTAAAAATTTATTATACCGACTATTAAAACAAAAAACATAGTATTTTGATAATCAATCTTAAGTTTTAATAAATATTTACAGCATAACATTGTACAACGTTAACAATATTTGTTGCAAGTGAATTTTGAATCCCCAAATATATATACCATGATATATATTTTGAGGCGCCTAATTATCTATTGTGTTACGGCTCTGATACATCTATAAGGTATCAACTTCTTCAAAGACCGGTTCCAAGCCTTGTTAAGTTATTTCATATGAAGCAAGAAAAGTTTGGACTAAAAATCAAAACCTATTTTTTCAACAGACTTATCTTTCCAGGCTTCACAAAAACGTTTGTGGTCAAAGAATAGGCGCCTGAAGACTGGCTTCAAAATTGCAGCACGTGGGGAATCAAGCTTGTTTTAGCCTTTTTAAGTTTGTTAAAAGGTAAAAAGAACACGAAAGGTGAACCCGATTAAGAATAAGGTTAAACGCTTGATGCGGGTGACTAGGTTGATGTTGAATTCAGCTTGGGTTAGGTCTTATGGTACATGTGGCTATTATGATGTAGCTTTATCTAGATCAGTTGTGTTATAACCGGACTACATCAGAGTATCATGCTTAACGCATAAACACGTAGCACAACCTTTAATTTTAAAATTAGTTACATGTTGGGCTAACGACTTTACTAGACCCACTTGTGTCTTGTTGTCGTGTGTATCTAATTTAAAATCTTGTACATTTAAGCAAAAATTTTCAAAAAAAAAACCTTAGAAATTGTTTTATTTTGAAAACACTATTGCTTTCATTATAAACTGCATTTTCAAAATGCATTTGGTTTAAAAATAGGTAATAATTAAACGATGCATCATTTCTAATTGTCTTCTTTGTCTTTTTCATATAGTTTGATTGGTTAAATTTGAAAACGAACACTTATTTTGTGACAAACTAAAACAAAAACGTAAACGTTTAATTTGAAGCTTGCTTTGATTTCGTTCTTAAGAAAACTAATCTTTAGATCAACTGATTAAATTGCGTGGATTTTAAGTACATCATGATTTTAGAAAGGAAAAGAAAACATGAAAGGCAAGATCAAGGAAAATGTGAATGTGTAATGTGAATGACTAGGTTGATGTTGGGTCAAGTATTTTGATCTATATTATGTTATCTAATTTAGGTTAGGTCTATAAAACATTAGCTAGTACATGCGCAATTTTAGTTATCCGTCTTTATATAGATAATAGGTCGTGTCTTAGGAGGTGTTTATGTAAGGATTGAGATCTTCTCATGTTCAACTTGAACACGAGAAGCTTATTTTTAAGACTTATATTAAAGTTAATAAGCTCATAATTAATTTTTTTTTATTTTATTTTTTTAATTTTTTTCTTTTTTTTTTTTTTTTTTGCTTCATGAGCTTTTATATTTAAGCTTATAAACTCATAAGCTCAAACAAATAAGTTCATAGATCTAAAAAATAAGCTTATAAGCCTATCAAACGTTCAATAAGCTCATAAGAACTTTAGCTTACACAAACACCGCATCCAACTATTAACTAATGTATACACAGCCTTTATGAAGTACTATGAGTTACATCAGAAAGTTTAGGAGACTAGTTTTATGTTGAGGTACCGTTTACTTTCACTTTCTCTGTTTTGAAAAAGAAAATCACCAACCAATTTTCCCTTTTCTTTTAACCAACTTTCAAAAATAATTATGATTAGTTTACGGGATTTAAATTTGTCATCACATAAACAAAAATTAGAGATGCCTTCTTTTTAGAGTTTGACTGGTCATTTCAAGTTTGTTTGCGCAAGTTACGATCTCTCACTTCTCACCAGAGACGGACCTCGAAATTTTTTAAGAGTGTTGCACAAATTTTTGTTTATGATTATAAGTACTTAAGTTGCTCATAAAGAATTGTGGAAAACTAGAAGGGGGGTTGAATAGTTTTGCCAATTTTAAGTTTAGTTTCAAAAACTTTAGATTCGATCTTATGTGAATTCGTATGGATGGATAGAAAGTGTAAAGCAATAAGTAAAGCAAATAATGAAAGCAAGTAAAGTAAAGGATATAGAGTAGTGACACAAGTGATTTATAGTGGTTCGGCTACAATGACACCTTCCTTGCCCTACTTCACTCCCCGAGTTTCCCACTCGAGAGTTCAAGCACTATGTCAACAAGCTCCTTCAACACGGCGGAGAAGCCTCACAATGCCGCTTACACTTTATCCGGTACAAAGTTAAATACCGAGTTTTTAACACGGCGGACCAAACCAACACAACTATTACACAACAAGTATGTGAAATATGAAATACAAGATTTGGCTATAGAAATCTTGTAGAGGAACGAATCAATCAAAGACCCCTTGCTTGGATGACTTGTAGTTTCTCGTGATCTCGCCTTTGAGAATGACCTATATGAGAATCACAACACAAGAAAGAAGAACTACTAGATAGATCAAGAGATCTGAGATTAGAAGAGATAGATAATATATGAGAGAGTTTGTAAGAAGAGGAGTGAGTAACAATGAATAAATGACTCACTATTTATAGGCAAAAATCTCTACTGTAGCTTGGTTCATGCGGATCCCTCACTTGGGGGATCCGTCCATTGCAATCCAAGGGATCCGTCAAACTGGGTTGTACCAGTCTGGGTTTTGGGTTGCAAACCGGGTCATGGGTATGATCCTTGGGTACCCAACAAGGTATAATGTATCTAGACATTGGGTTATGGGTCTTGGGTTATGGATTAGCTCCATGGGTATGGGTCATGGGTTTTGGATAACAAATTTTATGTAAATGACCAAATATATATATACTTTACAAAAATAACATGTATTCTTATAATTTTACTTATAAACTTTATATTTGTTCTCAACAAAACACAAAAAGATCGCTAAATATGAATAAACGTTTTTACGGTTTATTTGTATTAACAATTTCCCCCTTTTTGTTGATGACAAAACATAATGTTATGATGAGTAAAACTTAAGATTAGATGTATGTTTTGAAAGCATATGTAAGTTTTACTTCTTCTCCCCCTTTTTGTCGAAATAAAAAGTGAACCTAACGAAGAAATAAATTGTGGAATAAAAATAAGTATGATCTACAAAGCACTAACTCCCCTTTGACGGTAGCTCCCCTAGAATTGGGCGTCAAGTGGGGAAATATAATACCTACAAAGAAAATGTTAGTAGTAACATGTAATATAATCTTGTATGGGATGAGAAACAAGATGGAGAGCCAATGTACGTAAACAAAGTCTTGTAATAAAATATCAAAGTGTAGTTGTATATACGCTACATAGAAAGTGTAAAACTAAGAACAAGGTTTGTTCTTTAAAATGACTCAAAAGAAAAAATAAAGAAAATAGTAATATTATTCCTTCAATGCTTGCATAAGGTTAATTATGGAAGTTTTGGTGAGTGATGATGTTGATGCGATCAAGGATGTGGTTAAGTATGAATCGCATCTCGTCCCTTATTTCTATTGCAAGTTCCCTAGTGGATTGACAATGTTCACAATGTAAATGGTGAGGGTAGTGTGGGTGGATGGTTTCCGGGTAAGTTTGATTTGTAGAGGGCAGAATATGTGGTGGAAATGTTGGAAAATATTATCAAAGTCCATGATGTTGGTGAGTGGTGGAGGATAAGAACCTAGATGTTCTTGTAAGATAATGGGAGCTAGAGGTGGTGAAGGTGCAAGATCTTTGTAAAGTGTGTTTGGAGATGTTGGTGGTGTTAAAAAGACTAGTTCTTTTGGATTTAAGTTGGAAGCTAGTAGGGTAGATTTGGATGGTTGAAATGGAGTGGGTGGTGGACTAGACACGGGTAGTTGGTTTGTTTTCGGAGTCTTAAGGAGTTCCCATAGTGTTATTTGAGTGTTAGGGAGAGATTTGGTAGGTGAATGTGGTGATGAGCTTGTTGGAGATGATGGAGGTGCTATAATGGAATCATTTGGTGGTGAATGAGTGGTTGGTGATGGGCTTTTTGACAAAGGTTTAGCTAAACAACAAGGCCGGATGCTAATCCGTGCGATTCTTCTAGATTTGGTGGTAGTACTATGGAAGGTGGTAGGATGATGTTCTGGATTTCTTGTAAAGGATTGTTTTCACTAGATGGTTCATCAATGTTTGAGGATCATGATGATGATTGTTTGAGAGTGATGGATATGCAAGCATTTTAGAACCTAATTTATAGATGAAATAATGCATTGTAATGAATGCTAAAACCAAAATGTGAACTAAAATCTAATTATTAGATATGAATTTTAAAGCATGTGATCATGAGAACATAAGCATTAAGTAACATACTCATTAGTGAAGAAGCTAAAATGTTGAAAATATGAAGCTTTATAGCCAAAGTGAGAAAAATATAAGAAAATTTTTGCTTATGTTCCACGGTTCCCACGGATCCGATCCTTTAGGGATTCGTCCAGCATAAAAGCTGGGATCCGTGGTACTGGTGATCTCAGGCAACTCAAATTATTCCTTTTAGAAACAATAGTGCCTAGTGTGTGCCTATATGCAAACCATTTGGAGTTGTGGTTATCTCGACCCCTAAAATAAAGAAAAATAAACAAAGAAGTGAAAAAGCATATATATGTAATTATGTGAGGTAACCCGAGTGCTCCTTAATTCATTTTTGCTTAAATGAATGTACCCGAAAATACATATTAGTTATGTATTCCCTTTAGCATTCAAAAGACATGAGATGCAATAAAAAAGGTTTTTACTTTGTAAAAAAAGAAAAAGATTGTCCTAGACGTGAGAATGATTTTAGAAAAATGATACGGGGAGAAGTATCCTTTTAGAAAGCATTTTGAAAAGTTTCTTGTTTGAAAGGAAGTTTACCTTGAGTTTTGAAAAACCCCATATTGTTTGTGAGTTGTGTGTGGAATAGAGATCCTATACTCAGAAAAGAAAGTAAGGTAAACGTCTACGTACCTTGTAGAAAGAAATTTCATGCCAATTGTTCCATAAGACCAAGACCAAGACGAAGCAAGTTGAATTGTTCCCGCTTCAACGGTTTGGTGAGGACGTCGGCTATGTTGTCTTCGGATGATACTTTCTCAATAGAAATGTTCCCCTTTTGAACATTTTCTCTTAAGAAGTGATGACGGATCTCTATATACTTTGTACGAGAGTGCAACACCAGATTTTTGCTTAAGTCGATAGCACCTTTGTTGTCTCATAAAATGGCTATGTCACTTAGATCAATGTCGTAGTCAACTAACGCTTGTTTCATCCATAGTACTTGTTGGCATGCTTTGCCGGCGGAGACATATTCGGCTTCGGTTGTTGATATGGCCAATGCGGTTTGCTTCTTCGAGAACCAAGATGTTAAACAATATCCCATAAAAGTACATACACCACTTGTACTCTTTCGGTCAACATAATCACCTGCATGGTCATAATCCGCATATACAATAGTTTCTACCCCCGTTCCCTTAGGATACCATAATCCCAATTGAGTCGTACCCTTAATGTATCTAAATATTATTTTGACGGATTTTAGGTGTGAAGTTTTAGGGTATTCTTGAAACCTAGCACATAGACAAACACTAAATATAATATCCGGCCGACTAGCTGTAAGATAGAAAAGACTACCAATCATGCCACGGTATTTGGTTTTATCAATGGATTCACCGTCTTCATCTTTTGTAAGTTTAGTATCGGATGACATTGGTGTTCTTATAGGTTTTGAATCTTCTAAACCAAATTTCTTTAGCTTTTCTTTTATATATTTAGATTGATTAAAGAATATACCATCTTCTAGTTGTTTGATTTGTAGACCAAGAAAGAAACTTAGTTCTCCCATCATACTCATTTCAAACTCATCTTGCATGATTTTTGAGAAATCATCACACATGCCTTGACAAGTCGATCCGAATATAATATCGTCCACGTATATTTGAACACTAATTATATGTGATTCCTTTTTCTTTTTGAAAAGTGTATTATCAACTAACCCCATGGTATAGTAATTTTTGATTAAAAATGATTTGAGTCTATCATACCAAGCCTTTGGGGCTTGTTTAAGACCGTATAGGGATTTCTTTAGTTTGTACACGTGTTTAGGTTTTTCTAAATCGATAAAGCCCGGAGGTTGAGCTACATAGATTTCTTCATAAATAAAACCATTTAGAAAAGCACTCTTAACGTCCATTTGAAAAAGCTTAAGATCATTAGCACAAGCATAAGCAAGAAGTATTCTTATAGACTCTAATCTAGCCACGGGAGCATATGTCTCATCAAAGTTTATGCCTTCTTGTTGATTATACCCTTCGGCAACAAATCTAGCTTTATTTTTAGACACTACATCGTTTGCATCTAACTTGTTTTTATATACCAATTTAGTTCCGATTATGGTTTGGTTATTAGGTGGAGGGACAAGTGTCCAAACATTGTTAGAAACAAATTAATTTATCTCTTCTTGAATAGCCATTACCCAACTTTAATCTTTTATGGCTTCTTGCGTATTTTTAGGTTCTATGGTTGAAACAAAACAAAATAAACTACTTTGGTTTTGGACTTGAGATCTTAAGGTTTTTTCATTTAACTTTCCTATAACTTTTTCTACGGGGTGATTATTAGACTCTTTAATTTTGATGATTTCATTGTTTAATGTTTCATCTTCTTTATTTATATTTTGCTTAATTTCTATGGCTTCACTTTCGATTAACTCGTCATCAACAAGAGGTAGGGTAGGTTTGGGTGGACTTTCATCAAATATTATATTTAAGGATTCTTCGACCTTCATGGTTTCTTTATTTAGTATCACATAAGCTTTACTATTAGGAGAGTAACATAAGAAGATACCTTCAGTTGATTTATGATCAAATTTGGTTAAGTAATCTTTAGTGTTAAGTAAGAAACATTCATTACCAAAAACTCTAAAGTGTTCTAGCGTAGGCTTTTTGCCTCGAAGTAACTCGTATAGAGTTTTACCCAAGAATGGTCTAATTAGGACACGGTTAAGTATATAGGTTGATGTGTCAACGGCATTGCACCAAATTTTTTGAGGAATAGATTGCTCATCAATCATGGTGCGACTCATTTCTTGTACAATTCTATTTTTCCTTTCAACTACCCCATTTGATTGTGGAGTGCGAGGAGCCGAGAAATTGTGAGTAATACTATTAGCATCACAAAAAGCTCCAAATTGCACTTCATTATCAAATTCCCTACCATGATCCATTCTAATTGACACTATAGGACTTCATAGTTATCTTTGTATTTTCTTACTTAATATTTCAAAGTAATTGAACGTTTCAGTTTTATTCTTTAGAAATTTAGTCTGTGTACCTAGAGTAATCATCCACTATAATCAAAATATAGAAGTTACCTTCATAACTTTGAATAGTAGATGGGCCAAATAAATCCATATATAGTAACTCTAGACACATAGTTGTTGAGACCATATTTTTAGCTTTATAACTAGCATAGACTTTCTTTCCAATGTTGCAAGCATCACAAAAGTGATGTTCATATTTTAATTTGGGTAGATCTCTTACTAGTTCTTTAGATGATAGCGATTGAAGAAGTCGCATATTGGCGTGACCCAATCTTCGATGCTATAAGGTCGAAGTATCATCCATATAAGTAAGACAAAGTTTGTCTTTTGGTTCATTACCGATTTTAATGACATAGATTCCATGTTTTCTAATGCCTCGTCCTATAATAATAATACCATTTTTCAATATTTTACTACCGGTTTCACTAAAAAGTACGTTGCACTTTTTATTACATATTTGTCCTATATTTAGAAGGTTGAAGTTTAGGTTTTCTACGTGACATACATCGTTAATGGTTAAAGATTTGTGAGAAATTGTACCTTTACCGATGATTTTGCTCTTGCTATTACCTAACACCACATTTCCTCCATTGAAGGATTCGTATGTGGAAAACAAGTCTTTATTACCGATCATGTGCCTTGTGTACCCGCTATCCTTGGTCCATTCATCCGAATCTAGGTCGACCTTTAAGCACACCTAAGAAAACAATTAACTCAAAAGTTTGGTCCCCATTTGTTCATGAGTCCATTAGTGTTATACATTTCATTCATGTTAGGCATATATTAAAAAGGTGAGAAAGTATTTCACGGTGTAAAGTTTTGAAATGGAAAACCGTTTGTACATTAGGATTCCATCCCATTTGGTGGTGGTTACTTCTCGAATAAACATTATTTGTTCTTCTTATAAATGTCTTTGGTTTAGAAAACGATGGACCTTTGTTTTTCATAAAACTTTGATTTTGTTTTAGTGGAGGTGGTTGTTTGACATTCCTAACAGTAACATGGTTGGTTTCTTCTTGTTAACAATAACAAAGTCGGTTCTAGATGATTGATAACGCTACACGCGTCGTTCGGGGTCAAAGGAACTTCCTTTTCATCGAGTAAGTTTTTCAACACCCTAGGCAGTGAACCTAATAGTTGTAGTGTAGTATTAAGGTAAGCCACGGGTATTGATATCGTTCTCTAGGGGAATAGGAATGCTAGTGAGAAGTTACTACGCTAAGGTTGGGGTTGAGGAAGAATATTTTTTATCTTTTTATGTTTTTTTTAGGAATTAGAAAGGTACGAATCTCGGGGTTTGGATTTGGGGGTTGGTATTTCTACCGATTACTCTACTTATCTAATTATCTAATCTAAGGTGTATGTAGTCTATGTCTAATTATTGTGTGCTCGTATGATGGTTTAAAGATGTGTTTACTTAGTTTTTATTACTCTTTAATTATCTCCTATTGATGGTTGAATTGTCACGTCCTTATTCTTAATCGCGTTGTGTGTCTAAAGTCGTAGGGTATGCGTTTGTCTCTAACTCTTTGAAACTACCAAAGGGTCTCGTCTACAAAATCTCTAGAAATTATAAACTATAACTCTAAGGTACTCTTTGGATGGTTTAGCCTACAACTACTCTAGGTGTTATAGTCTAAGGTTCACAAAGATTAATCAAGCATTAACTACACAACGAATGACTTATCGCATTACTAGATCATTAACAATTAAGATAAGAGACAACCAATCAATATTCAATAGTTAAGTTTCATATTCCCTAAGCAAACACACAAGTAAATTAGCCGGACATGGAGAACATACAAGCATACACACAAGTAATTGAAGACATAATTGAATTAATAAAGTAAAACACTTATCTTGATGTAAGATAGGGTTTGGAACCCTAAAATACTGTACAAGACAGCCTTGGTTCGGTTTAGGTTTTTACTCCAAAAGACTACACACTGAAAACTAAAAAATTCGTATTCTATATATAAGATTACAATCGCGACGGCGTCACCTTATGAATTGTGATGCCGTCGGGTCGCCGTCATTAGGGTTTCGTCTTGGCCACGTTAGTTGATAAGGTTTTAAAAGGTACCATTTTGAGGGGTCGTTTTAGCCCTTATTTGATCACTTTTGTATCCGTTATTGCTTAATATCGTTCCTTTTCACTTTTTAGGTCTCTTGAAGGCAAAATGCTGGAATAGCACTTATTTGGACGAAAAGGCGCGAATATATGAAGAAAATGGCCAAAGTCAAAATCGAGACACTCACAGCTGCTGAAAACAGAAGGCGACGGCGTCAGGTGCTAATTGCGACGCCGTCCGAAGATTTTTGTGACGGTTCAGAACCCAAAACTCGTATTTTCAAGTGACGACGTCTAGTTGTAAAAGAGTAGGCCGTCGCTACTCAGACGGCCTAGATGCAATCCAGACGACGTCAGAAGCTGAAGAGGACAGCGTCACGGACATAAGGTGACGCCGTCGCAAGGTTAACGTGGCCAAGACGAAACCCTAATGACGGCGATGCGACGGCGTCACGAAACATAAGGTGACGCCGTCGCATATGTAATCTTATATATAGAATCCGAATTTTTCAGTTTTAGGAAGAGTCTTTTGGAGTGAAAACCTAAAACCAAACCTAAGGTGTCTTGTACAGTATTTTAGGGTTTTAAACCCTATCTTACATCAAGATAAGTATTTACTTCATTAATTGATAACGCTACACGCGTCGTTCGGGGTCAAGGAAACTTCCTTTTCTTCGAGCAAGTTTTATAACACCCTAGGCAGTGAACCTAATCGTTGTAGTGTAGTAATTAGGGTAAGCCACGAGTATTGATATCGTTCTCTAGGGGAATAGGAATGCTAGTAGGGAGTTACTATGCTAAGGTTAAGGTTGAGGAAGATTATTTTTTTATCTTTTTATATTTTATGAAAAATAGAAAGGTACGAATCTCGGGTATTGGATTTGGGGGGTTGGTATTTCTACCGATTACTCTACTATTATCTAATTATCTAAACTAAGGTTGTGGGAGTCTATGTCTAATTAATGTGTGCTCGTATGATAGTTTAAAGATGTGTTTACTTAGTTTGTATTACTCCTTAATTATCTCCTATTGATGGTTGAGTGTCACGTCTTATTCCTAGTTGCGTTGTGTGTCTAAAGTTGTAGGGTATGCATTTCTCCCTAACTCTTTGAACTTACCAAAGGGTCTCGTCTACAAAACCCACTAGATATTATAGACTCCTACTCTAAGGCGCTCTTCGGATGGTTTAACCTACAATCACTCAGATAATTATACGCTAAGGTTCACAAAGATGAATCAAGCATTAAGTACACAACGAATGATCTATCGCATTACTAGATCATTAATCAACTAAGATAAGAAACAACCAATCAATATTTAATAATTAAGTTTCATACTTCCTAAGCAAACACACAAATAAATTAGCCGGACATGGAGAACATGCAAGCATACACACAAATAATCAAAGACATAATTGAATTAATGAAGTAAAGACTTATCTTGGTGTAAGATAGGGTTAAAAACCCTAAAATACTATACAAGACACCTTAGGTTCGGTTTTAGGTTTTTACTCCAAAGACTCTCCACACAAAGACTGAAAAATTCGGATTCTATATATAAGATTACAATTGCGACGGCGTCACCTTATGTTTAGTGACGCCGTCGTGTCGCCGCCATTAGGGTTTCGTCTTGGCCACGTTAACCTTGCGACGGCGTCACCTTATGCCCGTGACGCCGTCCTCTTCAGCTTCTGACGTCGTCTGGATTGCATCTAGGCCGTCTGAGTAGCGACGGCCTACTCCTTCACAACTAGACGCCGTCTCTTGAAAACACGAGTTTTGAGTTCTGAACCGTCACAAAATTCTTGGGACGGCGTCGCCAATAGCGCCTGACGCCGTCGCCTTCTACTTTCAGCAACTGTGAGTGTCTCGATTTCGACTTTGGCCGGTTTCTTCATATATTCGCGCTTTTTTGTCCAAATAAGTGCCATTCCAGCATTTTGCCTTCACGAGACCTAAAAAGTGAAAAGGAATGATATTAAGCAATAACGGATACAAAAGTGATCAAATAAGGACTTAAACGACCCCTCAAAATGGTACCTTTTAAAACCTTATCATTAATTCAATTATGTCTTTGATTATTTGTGTGTATGCTTGCATGTTCTCCATGTCCGGCTAATTTATTTGTGTGTTTGCTTAGGAAGTATGAAACTTAATTATTGAATATTGATTGGTTGTTTCTTATTTTAGTTGATCAATGATCTAGTAATGCGATAGATCATTCGTTGTGTACTTAATGCTTGATTCATCTTTGTGAACCTTAGAATATGATTACCTGAGTAGTTGTAGGCTAAATTATCCAAAGAGTGCCTTAGAGTAAGAGTTTATCATCCCTAGTGGGTTTTGTAGACGAGACCCTTTGGTAAGTTCAAAGAGTTAGGGAGAAACGCATACCCTACAACTTTAGACACATAACGCAACTAAGAATAAGGACGTGACAACTCAACCATCAATAGGAGATAATTAAGGAGTAGTACAGCCTAAGTAAACACATCTTTAAACTATCATACGAGCACACATTAATTAGACATAGACTCCCACAACCTCAGCTTAGATAATTAGATAATAGTAGAGTAATCGGTAGAAATACCAAACCCCCCCCCCCAATCCAATACCCGAGATTCATACCTTTCCATTTCATAAAATATAAAAATACAAAAATAATATTCCTCAACCTTAACCTTAGCGTAGTAACTCCTTACTAGCATTCCTATTCCCCTAGAGAACGATATAAATACCCGTGACTTACCCTAATTACTACACTACAACGATTATGTTCACTGCCTAGGGTGTTATAAAACTTGCTCGAAGAAAAGGAAGTTTCCTTGACCCCGAACGACGCGTGTAGCGTTATCATTAGTCTTGCGATGGCGTCACCTTATGCTTGTGACACCGTCCCCTTCAGTCTCTGATGCCGTCTGGATCAAATCTAGGCCGTCTGAGTTGTGACGACCTACTCTTTTAAAGCCTGACACCGTCACTTGAAAATAAGCAATTTGGCTACTGAGTCGTCACAAAAGTGATGCGACGACGTCACAGATAACACCTGACGCCGTCCCCTTGTATTTCAGCAGCTTGAGTGTCTTGATTCTTGACTTTGGCCATTTTCTTCGTATATCCGCGCCTTTTCGTCCAAATAAGTGCCATTCCAGCAATTTGCCTTCAAGAGACCTAAAAAGTGAAAAGGAACGATATTAAGTAATAACGGATACAAAAGTGATCAAATAAGGGCTTAAACGACCCCTCAAAAAGGTACATTTTAAAACCTTATCAAATATCCCTACACTTGGTATTTGCTTGTCCTCAAGCAAATGTTCTTTTAGCCAATTAATTTATAAGTTAAGGGTCATGAAGCATTGGTTTAGAACAATCCACAACACATATGAGCCCCACAAAAGTCATAACAAGCACGAAAATTACATGCTAGCACCTCACATGGGGTGTTTAGATACTCACATCTCTCGGGTGTATATGAAATATAACAAGTTGAAAATGGAAAACCCTGTAAGTGAAGTTAGGTGTTAGTGTTATGAGTATTTTAGGGGAAATGTAAAAAAAAAATTCTTATAACCTTTCCTCTTTATTTTAGGGCTGAGCATCGGTCCGATCCCGACCCGGCCCGACCCGAATCCCGACAAGCTCGAATCCCGACAAACCGGCAAATACAAACCGACTCCCGACCCCGACAAGCCCGACTAACATGATTCGGGACTCGGGATCGGGACAGGATTCGGGATTTGATCGGTTTTATTTGTTGTTTTTTGGTTTTCGGCCCGTCCCGACCCGATTCGATCCCGACAAGCCCGAAACCCGACTAAACGAAAAACAGAAACCGACTCCCGACCCCGACAAGCCCGACTAACATGATTCGGGACTCGGGATCGGGACGGGATTCGGGATTCGGTCGGTTTTGCTCACCCCTACTTTATTTGACACCTCCGGTTTAAGCAACAACTACTTTTATCAAGCATAACATACTTCGTACATCCCAGTGACGTAGTTGAGCAAACGAAAGTCCTGTTCAAAGCTTGTACGATAACTAAATACGATGTTTAAAACTTTATTATATCAACTATTGAAAGTTTGAAACTAAACATGGTATTTTGATAATCGATCTTAAGTTTTAATAAATATTTACAGCATAACATTGTACAACGTTAACAATATTTGTTGCAAGTGATTTTTGAATCCCGAAATATATATACCATGATATATATTTTGAGGCGCCTAATTATCTAAGGTCTTGTGCAGTAGCATATCTCTTACATTACCTTCTTCGCTTACACTCTCCTCCCCCTTTTGTCGAAACAAAAAGGGCATGTCCTTGGAGTTTAACTTTATTTCTCCCCAAAAAGGTGAGCTTGCATCATTCCTAGTGAAGTTAAATCATCTACTCCAATCCGTCCCTTGTTTGGTAGCGGATCCATGGATCAAATTAAAAGGCTTAAACTACATCAAGGTTAGTTTTATGCAACAAAAATTATGAGAAATATATGATAAAGAAAAATGCATAGCAATGGTAGCCTATTTTCTCCACTTTTTATCGAAGGACAAAGGCTTGTTGAAAAGTGAGAATGATGATTAATGCGTGCATGCTCTCCCTTGACGGTTGATCCTCCTTGTTTGAGGCGTCAGGGTATGATTAAAAACCTACAAAACAAATATTAGTGCATAACTATATTCGTCATTGGACGAATAAGTGATATATAACAAAGTGTGTATAAGATGCATTCAATAAATGCTTGACGGAAGCTCCTCCTTGCTCTAGGGCGTCAATATGAACCTTCAAAATAAATATTAGTATAGTAGAAGCTTTGTCATTAGACAAATATGTCATATACAACCAAGTGTATAGACGATGCAATATGAGTGCTTAAAGGATGTTCTCTCTTGTTCGAGGATGTCAAGAAGCACCTAAAATAAGAAAAATAATTGATGCAAACTTTATCCTTAGATGATTAAGTTATATACAATCAAGTGTATATGATGATGAACCTACAATGAAAAAAATTAGTGCAATATATTTCATCTTTTTGACAAAGAAAAATAAGATGTATATATGTGATATATAAATGATATAATCAAATATTTCATGAAGTGTAGTCTCGTAATTACAATCATAAGAAAAGCGAGAATATAATATGATAAGAGCCTACAAAATAGTGCCTAGAAAAAAGATATGAAGTGAACTTGGAATATAACGAGTTAATGCTAGTGGTGCTAGTATTGGTGTCGGTTTACTAGTATGATTCATGTGGTGATAACTCGGTAGATGACTCAAGATTTATAAGAGTAAGTTTTCGCTAATCCATGGCGATGATGATTAGTGAAAGTGGTGATGGAAGGTGGTGGTGATAACGTAGAAAACTATTAAAAAGTTAGAAACTCATATGTATAGCAAATAATATAAAAATATGTACTCATGCAATCCTTTCGTAATGTCAAGTGACCAGGACTAAGAGGAGGAAACAAAATATGAATAGACATTGCAATTCAATGATGCATAAGGGTTATGATTTGAATGATTTATTGATGCTAACAACCTATTGTTTGAACAAGTTCTTATATGCTTCAAGCCAAGAGTAATAATGCGTTCTATCTAAGATGAAGATACCAAAGAAAATGCATAAATATAAAAGTGATAACATGAAGATAAATTCCTTCATTGATTGACACGAATTATAAAAATGACCTATTATAGGTGACAATGGGAGAGGTAGTATTAACATGGTTTTGACTGACATGGACGATTATGACATTGAAAAAGAAGTGAAGACAATATGTACAAAAAAATAAGTACCTATATGAGGATGAGAATGACATCATATGAGAGATAGTTGGATAGACCAACGTGTTGAAAAAGTGTTAGGAATGGCAGTTTTGATTAATATATCATTTGCACTGACAATGACATGCATGATATATGTCAAGCGAGAAAAGGATAAGATCCTATGATGGTGTTCTAGATAGTGATGTTGTAAGGTGATAGTTTAAGGAAAATCCTAGATTTGTTGATTGTGGAGATGAAGAAGTTTGTAAAACACATGATGCGTTTTTCACTTGATGAGGTATTGGTGCAAACTTGTGATACAAGGTTAAAAAGGTTGAACTAATTGTGGTTTCGTGAACCGGTTTTAGCTAAGTGGTGTTTACCTATGTGTTTGGTATTTTAGGCTGTAAGAGACATAAAATTTGACAAAAGATAATTATGTGAATGAATTTCTTTACCCTTTAATTGGTGGACATCCAACATAATGTGTAATGTATCAAATAAAGAATGACAACAAAGTGTTTAGGATGTTATTCGGGTTAACGAAATACATGAGCTTAGTGATGTTTTTATGGATGATGGTTAACATACAATGAACTTCATCCTTAAAGTCACGTACATCTTCTCGATTAATACGAGATGATCGTATGACGAGGCATGTAGTTTCTTCATAGGAGGTGGAGGGGATAATATAATTAAAGTATTGTTGTAGCTAAATAGTGGTGGAGGCAATTTTTGTAAAGAGGAAGTAATAATGAGATTTGGAAAGAGGTCGGTTGAAAGATACGAAAAGCCAAACCTCTAAAACTTAATTCTATATGCTTTAAAACTATATGTAAGTGTAGGGGTCCCATAAAGTATATTACTAATCTACGTAGCAATAAAGGGGATTATGCGAAATAAGCATATAAAAGTTAGAACCAAGTGAGATAACAAATAATTTGTTATCAACTTACAAAACAAATTTGTTAGTGACAAAATATGTTAACATGATAGAAATTAAATGATAACATCTTATATAAGCAAAAACAACACATTGCACTTAGTAGACAAGAAATCACCATACAACAAGGTAGCATCATATTATGAAATAATGCGACATTATTCAAGACATTTTATTTTTAGATTGTTTTGTCGTTAGTTTTATACATTTAAGTATACTTAGCTATAAGTAAGTATGACAATTTATGTGATTATATTGTAGGATAAAAAGACTTCTAAAAGTTTATCATACCAAAATCACTTTGACAAATTATAAATGCACACGTAGCAAACAAATAGTGTGACAAAGACGCAAAAGAAGCAAAACGGGAGATTCATGCAAGCCATGTTGAAATTATAACATTTAGGAGCATGTATCATTTAGACCATCTTATGCATAGATTTAAGGAATGTCAACAAAAGACAATAGCTTTCAAATATGGATATATCAATAACAAAATGACATATTATGAGTTCACTAACACATTTAATCATGTGAAACATCATACAAGGGACATAATTGCTTCAACTATAAATATCATGCAAATCATGTTTACGCTTAATCATAAAGTAGCATAAAGCATCATAAAGACAAAAACCTTTATAGGGTTTATACATTTGACAATTAATCAAGTAGATATCAAACACCAAGAAAATGTCAAGACAATTGATCATTTTTAAACAAGAACATGTAATCAACACATGTATGTGTAATGCAAGTGGTTTAAATAAGCTAAAGGAAGAAAATCATGTCTTCTACTTGTTTGATTGGTATTCCTAAGGCGAGGCAAACTATCATTATTTTAACACTTACTTTAGGCAAGTATAAGAAAACATATTTTTCAAGTTGGAGAATGAATATGAGACTATTACTAGCTGTGCTCAATTAAGGCTAAACACGACCATTTTTACGGGTGATTCCACATACCCAACTTCTCTCATGGAAGCACTTCAACCGTTAGGTCAAATTGAGTTTCTAGTGCAATAGGTTCTCCAGTAGTCATTCTCATGGTAGAAAGATGGGAACTCCTATTTTTGCCTATTAAAGTGTATAAAAGATGATAGTTTACCAATACTTGGCTTAATGTGACTCAACTAATTTGCAATATAACTAAGTTGATGAAGATGTCATAATATACATTTTTTTAACTATGGTGTTTTAACTTTTAGAAAACAAACAATATGTTTTAATCTTGTGTTTAGAATTTAAGGTTGTTCAAATTACATAGCTAATTGTATGATCTAATGGATGACATCTTTTATGTTGAGTTGAAGTGTGCATTTTAAATGTGATTTGATTATCTAAGACCAGGGAATGGCATATGTTAAATTAAGAACGTTCTCAAGAAAGCTCTTTGGATTTTTATTCAACATGAATCTAAGTAAGGTTACCAACTTCAATAGATCTTGTGTATGCTCTAGAGATGTGTAGTTTTAACCTTGGATGTGCACAAGGTTTGAGCAAGGTTAGGTTATGATGTACGCTTGAAAGGAAATAGATACAAATAGTATCTTTCAATAAATGAGATTATCCCATGGGATAAAGTTATCATGCTTATGAAAATAAGTATGACAAGATGAATTGGATACGCTAGTTCATAGAACTTGTAGATGTTTGTTTCAAGATCATTTAGCCAATGAGGTGTAATGAAATCTATTGTAACACAAACATTTATGTCGCAAGGAGAGAATGATGCATAGGATATACAATATCCTTTTAACAATATGAAAACTTAACGCATGATTTCTTAGGCATAATATTTTTCAAAACATCATGTTTTCCTAAATGAAGATATGAAGCCAAAGTGTTTGAATCGGATAGTCATATCCTAAATATACTTGGTCTCAAGATTATATTCACTAGATGATGATAAGAGCAATTCACTCGAGTTTCTTATGTATACTCCTCAAGAGTCATTGTTGCTCGGGGTGTGTGATGTTGGCTTTGAGATTGCATTTTAACATATGTTATTAAAATGTTGATTTAAGGTTTAACGAAATTTATGCAGAAGTTTAACAACAAAGTATTACTAATACTTTGATATTTTGTGAAGGTAGTACTACTTATACCCAGTGGAATTTGACAAAAGTTACTAGGAGCATCATGCTCATTTGACAGTTGAGGTTCTAGCCATAATGAATCACCTAAGTCCACATAGGAGGGAAAGTATGGTTGAGTTTGTTCAACGTGCATGTGACTCAGTACGAGTGTTGGACACAAGGGCTTTTTGAGCAATGCACTCAATGAATTCAAATAATGGTAAGTATGGTGGATTGGTTGATAAGGATGTGGTGATGTAGAGGTTTTTTGTGCTATGGGAGTACTTAGGTTGATTATTTGTCCATATATGTTGAACACAACACGTACGGATACTAATTCTTATGGTTCATTAGTTGGTACAACTATTGGGTGAAGTGCTTGAAGTTTTGGTCATGTTTGTGAAGCTTAGGGGTTGAGATATATCACAGAGGTGAATGTGATGAGATAATGGTGAAAGAACAAGTGAGATTAAGTGGTAAATGTTAAAGGATGAAGACCTATTGACATTCGCTTTATTCCTATTGATTGGGAGAGTGTTAGGACAAGTGCCACCGAAGGTGGCAAAGTGGGATAAGTGCCATAGTAGGTGTCAAAGAGGGATAGTAGGTGTCAAAGAGGGATAAGTGCCACAGTGGGTTGTTTGTTTTAGATAAGTGTTCTAGTTGAGATAGGATAAGTGTTTGATTCATTTAGGATTAGTGTTTTAACATGTGTTGTTAAAATACTTGGGTGTTTTCAGATATGACTTTTAATGACTATAATCGTAAGTCACATATACTTGAATATTTTAGATGAAATACTTAAGTTGTCAATCCTACCTTGTTGAGATTATAGAGCTTAGATAGCACTCAAGGATAGCAAGATTTGATAATACATCTTTAACATACGTGTGAGTTATGAATCGATGTAAATCCTTATCATCTTGGAGGATGACACATTATTTTCATGTTAACCAAGTGAGGCAAAATATGTAGATACAAAACAATATCCATAATCATATGTTAGACTTGTGTATGATATCTTTGCAAATAATGAGTCAAGATTTGTTAGTCTAGGTGGCAAGTCATCTAAGTCATCCGCAAATAAATGAGGAGATGTTGGTGGTGTTGCATAAAGTTCGATAGGTATAAGGTAGTGAAGGTGTTTTGGATGATTGTGAAGTAGTCATAATGGTGGGTGATTTTGGTGGTGGAGTTGGAGTACTTAAGTTTAGAAAGTTCTCATCTCGAATGGGTGATGAGATGTTGAGAGGTGGCGAGTCTGAGGATGAAGAGTTCAAGTTAACGAAGCAACAAGATCGAACGCTAATCCTAGTGGTTTTCTTAAGTGACTTGTTTGAGGTTGAGGATTTAGTCATTTTGACTTTGCTTTAAGAAATGCTAATCTTAAGGAGAAGTAATAGTGAAGGTGTGAAAATGACCATCCTGAATGTGTTAATTTATGGAACTAGGATTCATGGAGAAATGTGTTTGTTTTGATGTTAATCCATACAAAGATGGTGGCTTCTAATGAGATGAAAGTGTTTAAGAGCATGTCAAACATCCTAAGTCAATCCATTGAGGATGTGTTGAGTGAGATATGAAAGATATGCAGCAAATGAACTTCAATCAATGCAAATTCTTAGAAGTCAGACCATCCACGAATTTCAAGGAACCAAAATAATGCTTCCTTCCTTTATAGAAAAGGGTTCTTTGGGTGGATTTTGAGAATTTTTGAATTTTGGTGGGGAATGGATATCTTATTGGTCTAAGTAAGATAAACTAGTCCTAATATAAATGAAAAACATTAAGAACTATCTTAGAAACAAAATTTGGTAAATTAGACTGCGAGATTTAGTAAAATTCAGTAACTTACCCGTAGTGATCCACGACACCAAATTTTAACAAAGACGGAACCCTATTTTTGGTTCCGTCTGGTCCGCCATGCTTAATTTGGCGGCACCAAATTTTATAACAGACGGAACCAATATTTTAGGTCCGTCAAATCCTTGTTGTGCAGAAATGTTCACAGAGGAGTTTTTTAACCCTCGGGAACATTTCCGAATCATAAATTTTTTCTTAAAAAATATCGAGATAACTATTTCTGGTTAGGAACAAGCAATAACACACATATAAACACATGGGAGCATGTATTTCAAGTAGGGGCTAGTGATTTTCACTAAATAGTGAAAACGGTGAAAATTTGATAACATCAAAATGTTATCCCCCTGCACAGCAAAGTTAGTGCACATGATTGTTTTAAGTTTAGTTATCATCCTAAAAAGAGAAAATACATAAAATGCATCATAACACTCCTTAAACCTTCATTTTAACACTTGAACTTATATGTGGGAGATTATGCAAAACAACATTTTTAACGTACTTGACTAATTTACTTAGTACTCATTCCTAAGTGAGTTATGAATTCATAAATTATGAGAGATGTTAGTATAACATATGCAAATAAGGTGATCTAAGTATATAAGCGATGGTAAAACAATTTTTCAACTTAGTGCACAAAATCTAGTAAATGTTCTATTGTGCATAAACAAGAAATCGACAAACAAGCGAATAAATGACATGAAAAGATTGACACTTATGTTATTTAAACAAACAGGTGTAAACACCAATTTGAAAATAAGTAAGCAACATATATGTAAACAACATAAATAAGTAGTCATTTAGCATAACATAAAAAGAAAAACACTTTTCGTCATTTTGCGTTTAAATATGACGATGTATACCAAGCATGATTAGTTTCCTTTAAACATATTACCAAATTATTTAGTTTCAAATAAAATTGTATCAATGTTCTAAGAATACCAACTTAAATTGCTTGACTCAAAAATTTGAGTTTTTATGTTAAAGCGAAACTTAATATCATGGACATACTGTAGTATTTGGTCTATTTCACTTAATTAAAATTAGATTCAGGCCATGAGAGTATTTTTAAATGAAAGTAAACTCAATTCCCTATAAAATGATAGGTGGCTCGACTCATACGGACTTATGGTCAATTAGTTATGATTTTTTGAAGTTGGCAAAAAAACTGCATACTGTGCAAACCAAGGAACCAAACTTTTACAAGGGAGGAACCCTTTTTTTGGTTCCGCCCAATCCGTGGTCTTCACAGAATGATGAAAAATGTACTTACGCATAGCGAAAAAGTGTAGGACTTACTAGATTTGATAGAAAAAATATAATACACGTATTTTGTTTATTATTTTTACTAACGTGACTTATCTAAACATTTAACTACCAAATTTCTAAGTATAATTAGCAAAACATTTTTCATATTATATTTCGCTTCAATGGTAATTTGATGCATGGATCGTGCTCTATTTTAAAAACCATTTGTTTTGAAAATAAGAGCTACAAGGCTCTGATACCAATTGTGAAAACGTAGAGAGGGCGGGGGGGGGGGGGGGGGGGGGGGGGGGTGAATACGTTACCGTTTAAAAACTTTAGATCTTTAGTATCAAATCGCTTATGAAGTTTGTTATAATATGAAGGTGTCAATTATCGTTTGTGACTAATATAAAGCATAGTAAACCAAGTTGTCACACAAAAATCAAACCACATCACAAGCAATAGTATAGTGCAATTATAAAAGTAAAGAGATAAATAAAGGAAAGTGCAAACCGAACACGAGGATTTATAGTGGTTCGGTCACGGATCTCCTCTCCGCCCTACTCCACTCCCCGAGTACCCAATTCGAGAGTTACTTCACTAAATCAACAAGCTCCCTTCTCGGCGGAGAAAACCTTACAATCGTCGCTTACACTTTTTTCGGTACAAAGCTAAATACACGGGTTCTAGTACGAGGTAGAACCAACCTAACGTCGCCTATACAATATTTCCGACACTAAGCTATATGTCGAGTTCTTTCCGGGTACAATCACTCCCGTTATGTTTTATGGCCCAACATAACAAACCTTGTGTTTTATGGCACAAACACATAAACCATCTAATCTAAGTTGATGAGAAATGTTTTGATGATATACTAATGTTTACAATGAAGATCCATGACACAAATGTCTAATGGATATGAATGACTAATCTAAATGATCTTCTTAAATAAGAAGTCTTTAATCAATGAGGATAACAAGAGATCTTGAATCTTCATATGTTGATATGCTTTGGTGAATGAGGATGGTTAGATCTCCAAGCTTTCTTTGGTTGATCAAAATGTAAAATATGCTTACAACAAAGATGAATGTTAGAAGCATTATGATCATGTGATGATGAAGGTGATTAGTGTATTTTACTACATGGTTGTGTATAGATCTAAATGATGAAAGAAAGCTAGAGAGAATGTGAGTTGGAAGAGATTAGAAAATGAGAATACAATGGGCTCTATTTATAGCAAAAAAATGTAATCTAAAAAATAATATTTTATTAGATTTGATATCTTAAAATATCTTTCAAGATCTTGTAAATCTAACCAAATATTGACCAAATATTCTAAAGATCTTAAAGAGATACGATGATGCATGGAATGATGTAAAAATGCATTTTCGTTTAGATTAAAATATTCATGAAAATAAACTTGTAAAATGTATTATGTAACTAGTTGATAAAAAATCTAGTTGCCTTTTATAAAATAAAATGTCTAGTTAAGTGCTTGTCAAAATAAAATGTATCTTGTCAAGTGTAAGTAAACTTTAGTACTTGTATGAATATTATAGTTAGTTTACTTGTACAAATAAAAATATATATTTGTTAGACATTTTACAAAAGATGTATTTGTATAAAATACTTATGAATGCAAAATGTAAAATGAGGTTCGAAATAGAATGGTTAGCCTATTAAAATACTTAGTGACTCTAAACGTATTTTAAACATTCTAAATGATTTGTTAAGGGGTTTGATCATAATGCCACATAACAAACATATACGAACCTGTGTTGTAACATACGAGGACTTGAGACATCGAGAGGTGTTGAATGTATGTTGGGACAAAATGTGATTACGAGTAACTTGTACATTTTACGTTATATATTACAAGTTACATGTTTGTCATCAATCAAAACAAACGAAACTGTATAGATCAAATATCGTAATATTTGCATTAACAAAATGTTTCGTGAACTTGATGAAGCACTTTAACACTATACCTTGAACTACAATGACACAAAGAAAATTTTACCTAATTCACTAACAAACTAAAAGACGCAACAAACAAAAATCCATACAGTTGAAATACACTTCATAATTACTCCGTCCAAATCACATCAACACCAAACAAACCAAAAACAAATGCTTTACCTACAAAACTCTCGTATGTTTCGTGAACTCGATCAAGCACTTTTCGTCCTACACCTCAAAATGCAATTATATAAAAGTAATTTACCCAATGCGATGAAAAACTAACAGTTGCAAGAAACAGAATATCAAACATTTATAGTAAATCACGTCGATATCAAATAAATCCAAAACAAACTCTTTACTAACCAGCTTACTGCTATATGCTTCGCGAACTCAACCAAGCATTTTTTACGCTAAGCAACCCATCTTTCCCTTTTCTTTTAACTAGCTTTCCAAAAAAATTATAATTAATTTACGAGACATAGACGAGACATAGACATAAATCATAAATGCCTTCTTTTTTAAAGTTTGACGTGATCACTTCAAGTTTGGTTGCGCAAGTAAGTTGTTACCTCTCGCCGCTCACACTTTTATGACAATAATTACAACCCGTTTTACAAAATTGGCCACCAAGAGGTTACACACCATCTTTTAACCTTTTGAAACAATAATGCCTTTTTTTATTTAGGGTAAAAGCCATAAAATAACAACGTACTTTCTAAAATTTACCGACTTGAAACACTTACTTTTTTATTAACATATACACCAACGTATTTTCAAATTTTGTTCTGACTTCACCATATTGTAATAAAATAATATTATTTAATATGATATTATATTAATATAAATCGGTCATATGGGTGAAGTTGGAACAAAATTTGAAAGTACGTGGGTGTATATGTTAATAAAAAAGTTAGTGTTTCAAGTCGGTATATTTTAGAAAGTACGTTGTTATTTTATGACTTTTACCCTTTTATTTATTTAATAAATATCAAGCCATATCAAATTAGTTATAAAGCCCCGCGTTTGTGTCAACCCATAAACACTAAACACCTATGCCAATTTGTATTTTCTTTAGTTTTTTAACCACTTAATTATTATGGTTTATTTCAATAAAAACAAACAAAAGTAACATAGTTATTGTAAGGTTTTGAAAGTATAAATCTTTGATCAATCAAATATATTCCTTTTAAAATGCACACATAAGAAAAAGGTAGTCCATAAACAAAGGGCGTGTTTGGCAAAAGTAGCTGTGAGCTGTAGTAGTGAGCAGTAGCCGTGAACTGTGAGCAGTAGCTGTGCAGCTCACTGCTCACCGCTCACAGCTTCTTAAAGAAGCATTGAAAAATTAAGCATTCCTAAAAAATAGGAAAACTCACCGCTCGTTTGCCAAACGACTAATAAAAATCAAAATGTTCATTGCTCACCGCTCATCGCTCCAAAAAGCTTCACACCGCTCCGTGCCAAACATACCCAAAGATTGATTTATCAAAATACCTACCGATGGATATATCATGGCTTACATTCGCATATGCATTGTGCATGGCTTTTGCTTTGTCTTCTTGGTGGATGAACGAGTCGATTCTAGCTTTCCTCTAAAGTCTCCATGAACTTGTTTAATGTCATAACATGCGAGTTAAGTATTCCAAATGTGATATTCAAATAAGCTAAAAGTATGATTGACGTCACTACAAAATTTCACGGCACTATTGTATGTTACGCATGTGCTTACGTATGCCTTCACCAATCGACTAGTTGGATTAGTTAAATTCGTTTACTGATATTAATATTCGCTTGATCAAGAAACACAGTTACACAAGTTAATTAAAAAGATTGTATGCTAATCTATCACGAAAACTTGCGTACCTTTACCCGTATAAAGTAAGATGCGATACACTTTCTAAAGAGATAACATAAATTTGTTTATCGAATCATGAAAGATCCACCTTTGCATTGTTTAATCAAGCTTACGTATGTTTAATGCATTTTTAGAAAACATAATACTCTATACTACAAACCTGCATACATGTAAAATGTTTGGAAAAGTAATGATCATTAAATAAAGGATTTTGGGGTTATTTCATTTTATTTTCGTGATACAATCATATAATTAATCCCAATATCTATATCTATACTACTTATAATGCACAATGCACAAATGCACATCACTCTTAATTTTAAGACGTACAAAAAATTAAGCATGGTTTACAACACTTTAATGCATTCAATTTTCAGAATTACAACAAAGTAAGCATCAAACAACATTAATGCTATTAAAAACACCCATTCACAAAAAATTACAACAATTTAAGCACAATGTACAATAGATGCAACAAATTTTCATATTTACAACAAAATAAGCATAGTGTACAACAAAATAAGCATTATGTAATTTTCAGATTTACAAAATTAATGCTATTAAAGTAGTCAATGTTATTAATGACTATAATGACTACTATTTACAAGAAAAAAAAACATAGTGTACAACACTTTAATGCACATAATTTTCAGACGTACAAGACAAAAAGCATAATGTACAACAAAACATCACATTAATACTATTTAATGTAGTCAATTATTTAACTGGTTAATAAATACAATTAATACAGTTATTAAAACACCTCTTACATAAGAAATACAAATTATCAAACATATTGTACAATCAAATTAAACACAAATCCTGCATTAAATTTCACTACTATAAATAATAAAGCACATTATACAAACATTCAAGCCCGAACGGGCAACGGGCCAAATGTGCTTGATCCCGAACGGGCACGGACCAAACGGGCTCGAGCCCGAGCAGACACGGGCCAATGGGTTCGAGCCCGAACGGGCACGGGCTATATGAAATTCTTAATATCAATAAATTTATTGTTAAAAATAACATAATACACTAAAATACATTATTCATCGAAAATTTTATTTCAGGCTACCCGCCGCTGCAACGCGCGGGTACCCTGCTAGTTACTATATAAAGAGTTTACGACCTTCTAAATAAAGAAATTTTAAAATTTTAAGATAAAAAACATTACTATAAAAAGAATTTTCAATAGGTGTTGTTTGTTTATTAAGAGGCTCTGAATCTGAATCTGACTCGCACATATTAATCTGAATCTGAGGCAGAAATGTCTGAATCTGAATCAAATAATATTGTTTGTTTTTTTTTAAGAAAACGTCTGAATGTTTATTAGTTCAACTAGGGGCATTAAGATGCTCCTTCCATGTCTGGTCCGTTTAGATGTTTTTACCTCTATTTGCCTCTGAACAAAAAATAAAAAACAAACACATTTAACACCTAAAAGCTCTAACTGACTAAGAGCTTTGGCATATTAAAAGGTTGTTAAGACTTTGTTAAAGAAAAAAAAAAACAAACACACTTAACATCTAAAAGCTCTAACCATCCTCTATAAATCTAACACATCAAACAACTTACTCAAAAAACATTAAAAAAAAAACAAAAAAAAAAGAACTTTCATATTCGCATCTCACCACCCGCCACAACTCAACTTCTGCCAAAATCACATTTCGGATCGGTATTAGTTTTAGCCAAAAACCAACCCAACCGAACCGTGCACACATCTACATAAAGTCATTATCACGAAAAACATGTAATCGAAATGTATTGTTCGCCAAAAAATTTAGTTAAAAAGTATACGGCGCCGCAATGCGCAAATACCCTTCTATACTTTTATTATGTCGATATGCTTCTTCTTTTAAAAGCTTCAATGCTCACTTTGCTTTTAAAAAAGGGCCAAGTCATGAGCTTTTTCAATCCACAACATGTTGCTATAATGACATAAAAGGGCGTTAGTCGTGTAAAGAATAGTACAAAGATCCAAATTTATGGATTGTCATGAGTTCATGGTATTGTATAGCTTATTCACAATGCACCAAAAATCATCCAAGTTCGTGGGAAATGTTAACATTACTTTTATCTGCATGCAATATCAAGATCACTTTTTGTAGCTTGTTGGATATCCTTATATTACCAGCATTTCGACTTTAGTCTACTTTTTGTTTCAATTATTATCTCTACTATATACGAAACATTTAAGACTATTATGTTTAGAAGTCTTAAAACTTTTAAGTTTACACATTTGATGTTATTAAAAGTTCTTTATTCAAATAATAATAATAATAATAATAATAATAATAATAATAATAATAATAATAATAATAATAATAATCCCTAGGGTTTTTTTTCAGATCTTTCTTTCAGTTTTAGGGTTTCGTTTTGAAACCTTTGTATCATCTACGCTGCGTTTGTGTTCCGTTTGCTTTTGGCTTCCTTGCAATTGGCTTGATCACCGATAGTTTGTGGGTTCCCATCAGTTCTCCCAAACCATTACCTGTCCTCCCCAACGCTACCAGGTTGTACACTTTCTCTTTCGAAGCTGTTTTAGGAGTTCATATCGAGACATGTTTTGAATGTTGTTGTTGTGGTTACGCTTCTCTAAACACAGTTGGTAGGGTTTGTTGTGATCTTCTACGTTGCGTTTAGGCTCCGTTTGCTGCATTGGTTGCTAGGTTTTGGTATTGGGCTTTAAGCAGTTTGTTTCTCCCTATACAGGTTTCGTTTGCTTGGTTGTTTTGGGTACGTTTTTGGACTGCTATTCACAGTGTTTGGTTGCTTCTGTTGGGGTTCCTTGCTGTTGGGAGCCTTTGTTTGCATGGTTGCTACTGTTGGTTATTTTTGGTTATCCTTTTTGGTATTTCTTTACTTGAGGTTTGGTTACAAGAGGTTGTGGTTTTGCTTTGTTCCCATGCCTGCTGTAAGATTTCATTGTCCCTTTATTGGTCTTAATGGATGTCGAGATGGTGGTGGAAATGGTCTTACTAAAACCTCTTTGATCACACATTTCCGCGATCGGCACTTTAGTGTTGAGGCTCAAGCTATCACTAGGCAGTCTCTTTTGTCGGATTTGACGATTTTTGAAAAGGCTGAGGTTACTCTTAAGCGTATGGGTTTGTGGTTGTGTGGTGGTTGTTTCAAAACGCATACCTTTCGAACTAACTGTCGTCATGGTACGGGGTCTAATTTTGTGTCTCTTCCTGATTGTGGCGATGGTGTTGTTCGGTTCGTGTTATATGATCTCACCAAACCACATGTTCCTTCCCATGTAGCCCTTGTTGAGGATTTGGCTTTGGACGAGCCTTGTGGTTTTGATTTACCTCTTCTTGATACTTTATTCTCTAAGGGGTTGCGGACTGTCAAATCTATCCCTCCCAAATGTCGTTTGGAGTTCTCTCGTGTTTTGAAAAGAGCTCTTGATAAGGTGATCTGCACGCCTGATGACATTTCTTGTTGGGTTGGTTTGTTAGTCCTGCCTCTTTGTCTACTTAAAACCTTTTGCCCGAGGAGTAGTCAAGAGGGTAGGTAGGTCACTAAGCGTCAACGCCAGGAAGAGTATATTGTTAATGCTATTTATGCATGGGGTACCCCTGGTGGCAGTTTGCAGGTTGTGCATGAGGTTTTAGCCGAACCTTCTCCATTATGGTCTAATATTGATGATGATAGCTTGGATTTGGGTGACCGCAATGTCAATCAATGTAAGAGGAAGATTTGTGATGGTCATTATACTGCTGCGGTCAGAGTTCTTTCGTCTTCTGGTATTGCACCTTATGATGTTTCTACTCTTGAGGACTTAAAAGCTAAGCACCCTTTTCAGTCTGCTCCTTTTTTGCCTGATATACCTATTGATCATCATCACCTTACCGCATCTCCTTCTACGGTTCTTGACATGATCAAGAGTTTCCCTCGTGGTACTTCTTGTGGGCGGGATGGGTTGCGTGCCCAACACCTTTTGGATTGTTTAAATGGTGCAGCTGTGGCTATTTCTGATGAGTTGGTCGCTTCTATTACCCAAGTGGTGAACCTTTTTCTTGCTGGTAAATGCCCGAGGGCGCTGGGTGAGTACATTGCTAGTGCTCCTCTCACACCCTTAGTCAAACCAGGAGGGGTATCCGTCCTATTGCTGTTGGGACTGTTTGGAGGCGTTTAGTTTCCAAGGTTTGTGCTTCCATAATTGGCCACTCTTCAGACGGTTATTTAGATGATTTATAATTTGGTGTTGGGGTATCGGGGGAGGGGAGGCTATTCTTCATACTGTGAATCGGTTGGTTGAGGACCGTGAGGGTGATGTTGGTCTGTCTATGTTGTTGGTTGATTTTAAAAACGCTTTCAACATGGTGGATTGGGATGTTATGTTGCGTGAGGTTCGGCTTCATTTCCCGGCTATTTCGCGGTAGGTGGAATTCTGTTACTCTAGTCCTGCCAGATTATATTATGGTGAGCATACTCTTTGGTCTCATCAAGGTGTGCAACAAGGTGATCCGCTTGGGCCTCTTCTTTTTGCTTTAGTGTTACATCCCCTGGCATGTAAGATTAGAGATTCTTTTTACCTTTCCTTTCAAGCATGGTATCTGGATGATGGCACTATTATTGGTGATACCTTGGTTGTGGGTAAGGTTTTAGAGTTGATTATGACGGATGGACCTTGTCGTGGCTTACACCTCAATGTTGATAAAACTGAAGTTTTTTTGCCACAGGAGGACCCTAGAAGCAGATATGCCGGTGTTTTTCCCCCCAATATTTCTCGTCCCTTACATGGTGTTAAATTATTGGGTGGACTTGTTAGTGTGGATTTTGAGTTTGGTAGTAAGCTTGTTCTGAAAAGGGTTGCTAAAACTATTAAACTTATGGATGTTGTTGCCAAACTTAATGACCCTCAATGCGAGTTGTTGCTACTCCGTACATGTGTTGGTATTTCCAAGTTATATTTTTCTATGCGCACATGTTCTCCTCGGGTCTTTGAGTGTGCTCAGGTTTCTTTTGATGCGGCACTTCGTTCTTCTTTGGAGCGTATTGTCACTGCTCCTGGGCCCGGTTTTGGTGATTGGCAGTGGAGACTCGCCACCCTACCCTTTGCTTTTGGGGGGCTTGGTGTATATTTTGCAGGTGACGTCTTGAACTATGCCTTCCTTGCTTCTAGACTTCAATCTGCTAGCCTACAGACTAAGCTTCTCCATAGTTATGGTATTGTAACTGCTGGTCCCTCTTTTGATGATGCTCTATGTATTTTTAATGTGAATATGGATATTGACCTTTTGAGTAACCCTAGCGAGGTCGCTGCCCCCAAACTTATGAAGAAATTGGCAGATATATATTTCGATCGGGTTACCTAAACTGTTGAATCTACATTTCATCTCTCTCCTCGACAGATGGCGTTATGGAGTTCACTAAAGGAGGATCATACTTCAGATTGGCTTAGGGTGGCTCCGATATCTGGACTGGGACAAACTATGAATGCCAGGGCTTATCGTTGTGTGCTGTGCTATCGGTTGGGTGTTCCTCTTTTCACTGTTCAGGTACCGTGTTCAGCCTGTTCTAAGGTATTTACTGGAGATATTTATGGGGATCACGCTGTTTCGTGTGTGGGTATTGTTGCCATTAAACATCGGCATAACCTTGTGCGTGAAGTTCTTGTTGATATATGCTCTCGGTCCGGAATTTCAGTTCGTAAGGAGGTGGATATTGGGTTTTACGGAGATAGGGACAGATCCTTACGACCGGCTGATATATTACTTTACTCTTGGGATAGTGGGCGTAATGTATGTGTTGATCTTACGGGATCGTCGCCCTTGACGCAATCTGGGATGACTGATTTTATGCCAGGGCGTGCGGTCATTGATGCCGCACAACGTAAACGTGTCAAGTACGATGCTAAATGTGCGGATATTGGATATGGGTTTCTCCCCTTTTTTTTTTCCTTCTTTTGGAGAACTTGAGAAGGATGCAGTAACCTTACTAAAGCGTATTCGACGATTCTCTATGACTCAAGACATTGGGGCGCGTGCAGCGGTTCATATTTTTAATATGATTGGTTTTGCTATTGCTAGAGGTGTGGGTGCCCAGTTGGTTTCTCGGCTTCACACTATTTTTTGTAAATCCTATGAGTTTTTAATAAAAAATAATAATAATAATAATAAATAATAATAATAATAATAATAATAATAATAATAATAATAATAATAATAATAATAATAATAATAATAATAATAATAATAATAATAATAATAATAATAATAATAATAATAATAATAATAATAATAATAATAGTTCACTTTAATACAAGTAATAATTATTCATTACTAATTATCAATTATTTGTAAATTGTACACATTAATTTGAATATTAAAACTTAAGTTAAAATGATGTAAATTCAAATTTGTAACTACACAAGTCTATAATAATGGTTCTTAAGTTCTTAACTACACATATATATAATGATCATTCAATATTTGAAATTCATTTTTGTAACTAAACATTTATATAATTATTAGTACAATAATCAAGGATTTAGAAATTTGCAACTTATTATTTCTTGGACGGTTTTATAGATGATCTTACATAGCCATTTTTATAGTATAAACATTAAATACGGTGTATTAATAAGTTTTACGTAATTTATGAGACACAACTACTATGATTAGTTATTTTAATATATATTTCGTATCGAGTTACATCTCATAATTTTTTTTATTAAAGGATTGCATAAATCTATCTTCATGACTTCATAACGAGTTGCATAACATAATCAAGTATATTCATTCACTTTTACTTTATAAATAAACGACACATGAATCTCCCCTTTAAAGTTGCAATCAACAATTAATACTGCCAACAATCACTATCGACTTTTCTTTTTTACTATTATTATATATCGGCGTCAATTTTTAATTATTCTTGATTTATGTATGTTTTGTGTCGTTACCACAACATAGCGCGGGTATACATGATAGTATTGATTGATGTATTGACATGGAGAAAAGTTTACAGTAGTAACAAGGTATTGAGGGAAAAGGAAGAAAACATAAAATGACAAGTTGCTCTTTCTCTTTTCCTTGTGGTACCATACCTTAAGTTGCTAGACCTTCTTTTCATTGTCTTTTTTCTTTACTTAGAGAAAGTACGACATTCATACATTATTGCACATTTTCGCAAGTGTCAGCTTTTCAAAATTAATCTTTGCAATTTTCCTTAGAAACGAGAGACTTAGTTTCCGGTTATGAGAAATGTTAGAATTGAAAGGTTTATGGATAATTATTAATATTAGTATGACCGGATTCGAACTCGAGACTTCGGGATTGCACACATTACGTATGAGAATTGATGTAAATAATTATAATATATAAAACGTTATTATTATTAATTATTAGTCACGAAATAAATACTTAACGGTGGTTAATATTTAACGAGGTTTGGCTAACGGTCGTTAAATGTAAACTTAAAGGACTAGAGATGAAATTATAAGTCGGGAAGGATCTAGAATCCCTTTGGGATTGATTGGCCGATCGGTTGCGGTTTACTAACCCAACCCACACATTAACTTGTCCTCCAAGATTGGTTAACTATAAATACAATCTTATTGTGTTCATTCTAAACCTAATCTTGGTGACTTGAAAACCTAATTTCTCTCCTTCTCCCTCTTTCTTTTGTGTGGCCGGTCGAACTCTCCTTCCCATAGGGATTCGATTTGCTTAACTAAAGAATAAGTATTTGGTTTGTTTCGTGATCAAGAAACTAGCTTTTCACATCAAATCGCTATTAGTACGTGTGTACAAGAACGAAGAACAAGCACGCATGAGCTTGTGAATCTTGGTGGTTGATTTCATTGGTGGGTCGACATAGGTGTTGGTCGACATTCACAAACCCTAATTTATTAGGGTTTAAGGTTTCTTGATAGTTGATCTTAATTGGGGGTTTTTCATAAACCCTAATTGCGTTGATTCGCAAAAGGTACGCACATACTTTTAATTCGGTTAGTTAATTTACAAGTATTATTCCTATTACTTCCGCTGCATGCTTTGATGATGTTTACTTGTTTTATATAATTGTTATGATTAGTAAAACCCAACAGTGGCATCACGAGCCGTTAATATGTTGTAATTAATTACCGAAACACATAAAAATTAAATCTTTATGATTATTATATGCTTTTATGGTTTCTAGGTTTTTGAAAATTGGAACCCTAATTTTTTATTAATTGGGTCGATTACCCTTTAATTGTTTAATTAGGTTTTATTTTTTGTAAAACTTGTAGAAACCCTAGGATTGCATGTATATTTTATGTGGTTTTCATGAATAATTGTTATGTGCCATGATTATATGCGTATCTTGAGATTATAATTGTTATGAGGAATCCATGGTGAA
The DNA here is from genome assembly GCA_019973895.1 of Chrysanthemum seticuspe. Lineage (NCBI taxonomy): Eukaryota > Viridiplantae > Streptophyta > Magnoliopsida > Asterales > Asteraceae > Chrysanthemum > Chrysanthemum seticuspe. Next base: position 23,726,111 of record BPTQ01000008.1, read on the forward strand.
ACATGCATGTTTTGCCATGGAGTATTGTTTTTTGATTAATTGTTAAGTGATATACACATGTTTATTTATTTGATAATATTGAATTGGGGAAGACCTCAATTATACTAATAAAAATTCGTTATGTGCTATTTGGTATACTATTGACTTTGGCTTACGCAATCGACTTGTCGATGTATGTGGCTCATCTACCTTGTAGTTGAAAGCCCTAGTTGATGTATGCATTTTTTACGCCTAGAATTGTTTATTAGGTTTTATCGAAATAATTATGCATGTGGCTAATTGTTTTTACATATGTTAATTGTTAAGTTATATGTATATATATTATTTGAGTTCCTTTTAATTTTTATTAAAATGCTTTTTTGTTTATATATTGTTTGACATGTTAGTAAGCAAAAAGGGTTTTTTATGAATAGAAAATTAAATGGACTAAATAATGGCGAAACTGATTTGTTATCTAAGTATTATTCTTGAACTTTTAATCGATTGATGCGACTGTACTAAATGGTTAGAACGGCTCACCCACTAGAACAAACTATAAAGGGGTTGTTTAAGAAGTGCGCACAGTCGCACTGAATGGATGTCTAAGGTTATGCTTTTGCGCTTACCTGGTCCTCTGCCCCCTATGAGTTCGATTGGAGCTACCTAGTATAACCATTCTATGTACTAAGCATCTTAGTGCAAAGTTGTAAGTTTCTCAACGCATCGATTAAAACTTTGTAGAATTTAATCTTAGCAATTAAAATACAAGTAAGTTTTTCGAAAATTTTGTGTTATAAAGTTGTATGCATGCTTCTTTATACATAAGTTTTGATTACACGTCAAAAATTGTACCCTTTAAATTTAAGTTTATGCCATCTAATGATATGAAACACTTGAAGTTGTAATTTAGTTATGTGAGACCTTGATCTAGATTACAATAACAAGGTGAATTATTTTGTTGTGTGAGACCTCAGCTTTATGATTTGCAGTTTCTAAGTTAGACAACTTAATTAAGTTAGTTAGTGAGACCTATGACTTAAGGCATAAGATGGGATGAAACATGCTTACGTTTTGCATTAATTGTTTTGGCAAAATTGTAAATCCCATACTTTCTAGGAATTGCAAACTTGTTTGTCAATTATTGTTCTTCGACAATTACCTATTCTATACTTTCATCACTAGCAGATCAACTGATGTGGTGAAACTATGATAATGAGGGTCATAGATTCAAGGAAAATTCTATGGTTAATATGAATATTGACCAAGGGTATTTTATTTTCTTGAAAGATTTAATTATCGAAAATACTAAAAATTGAATTTTGTTAATTCTTTTGATTGTATTAATGCAACATTAAACCGTAAACGTAGTTTGGGCTTTGGTAAATTGATCTAGTTCTGTTTTCAAACAAATGTTTGATCAAGAAAAATTTACTAAAAGACAAACATAAACTCTTTTCCATGGAAGAAGAGTGTGACTCAATCCTATTCCTTTTCATGATTGAGAAAGGTATGTTAGGAACATTAGAATTGTCTAAATTCTAATATAACTTGTAGCAACTTTAATAGTTAAGAAATTGCACACCATGTTTTCCTTAAAAGATTTCATTATCCTCTGTTAGTGATTGAATTCTTATATGACATTTTGGTCAACTAGAAAACATGTTTGACATTTTATGAGTTATTAAATTAGAAGCTAGACTAATTACCGCAAAATTGGTAAAAGACTAACTAATATATTTTATCTAGTTGTTTTGCTTTGACCAATTAAAGGTGCTACACACCATTGTGGGGATTGTAGACCTATTAAGGAAGAAATTGCATGCTCAATTTTTCAAGTTAATAGTATGATGGATGATTCATCATCTACAGAGTAGAATATACTCATTTAGTACCTAAGTAATTGTTACGAATGGTATTACAAATGGGTAGTAACGTAATAGCACGCTATTTTCACTGGTTAATGAAACACTTACGATGTTGTCAAATCCAGTGGGAGTATGGTGTATTACTGAATAAGACATTATTGTAACGTTGTCTAATTCAGTGGGAGTTACAAGATTTATTATCTTGGTAGTAACTCAGATTATTTCTAGATTTTCTTGAAATAATACATTACGTTCAAAAATGTAGACATTCATATTCTCAAGGATAGTCATGAACGTTTCCTTGATAATTAAGTGCTCCTACATCTACTTGTAATGCTTATATATCTATGACACTATCATATTGCTCACATAAACAAACGAATGTCATGGTGTTTATCTGCTATATGGTGTTGTTCTATGCACAAGTGGGAGAAGTATTAATTGTGTGCAAAAGAACAAACACATACAAATATGATTAATGGATTCTCTTGATCGTAAGATAAGAGATTAACGTTCTAATAAGATTGACTTGTTTAGAACATGTGTCAAGATTATAACATAGACTACTTTTATGTCTTATGTCATTCAAAATATAGAAACACTTGAAGTTACATTTTAGTTTAAGTGAGATCTTGGCTAGTTTGTAATCTCAAGGTAAATCTCCACTTGTTGTGAGATCGAGCGTGGTTGCTTTTACAGTTTCTTAAGTTGGACACTTCTTGGAATGACATAAATAAATAAAGTAATACTATCTTAAATATTTATGTATTTTTAGAATGACATAAATAGATAGAGTAAAATATTAACTTGAAAATTAATTAGTTGAAACCATGGTGTGGTGTTCATAATGACTTTAAATTATACATGGATATGTGTTTTTGTATAAACTCATAAACATGAAGTCTTTTAAAGACTTAATAATATAAAGTAAGATATTATAACTGTTATGTCTTTTGACTTGGTCAAAGAATACTTAAGTTATAAAACATGCAATTGGCTTGAATATTCTGTTATACCATTAAGTTGTCTTAGTTGGTAAAATAAGTAAGCCAAAAGGAATATGTTTATCTTAAATATTGTTAGATTGTCTTACAATATTAATTCTAATGAAATACTGTATGTATATGGAATGTTCAGTTAGAAGAATCAAACTTTTGTCATATTGTTTGATTCAAGATAACTATATCCTCTTTTCTTCCAAAAGTTATCAAGGTTAGAAAATTGAGTATTGATTGGATATACTTAATAAAACTCAAACCTAGAAGATTAATAAGACACCATTTTAGTATGGAATGTGATGAATCACATTGAGTCTTATATTGAAGTTCTGATTTGTTAAAACTACTTATGGAGTAGGTTATTATTGAACAAGATTTACGAACTGTTAATGTGATTTGTAATATCCCAAAAGAAAACAATTTAGTGTTGTTCTAATTGCTAAAGTATTTATAGATAGTCTTTAAATTACAAAAGCAAGTGGGAGTTTTGTTTAGATCTTGAAGAGATTAAAATTACAAAACACATAATCTTCTAAAATACACTAGTAAATATCATGATGAGGTCAAATATGATAGACCTCAAGATGGTGGAATTCTCATTCATAGATCCGCAAGGATATCTCAGATATTTGATATGATGAGAAATATGAATTACAGGATTATGGTAAACCTGTTAATCATAATAATATATTACCTAATATTGAATTGTGGTAAAATTATTCATACTATGAATGACAAGATGCTGTCCAAAAAGATAATCAACTTTGGAAACTTGGTTTATCTTGATAAAGATGAGTTTCTTCAAAGGAAGGAAAACCATAGTGGTTTAAATCTTTGTGTAGAAATCATATGGACAATATTGTACTTGTGTTTAATGCATGACTCGTGACAAGATTATTAATCACACTTAAGCAATTAACTGTGATTGAATATTCTTTCCTTGGCACATTAAATATATAATGATTATAATTGTCATACTTATTTTCATTGATATGAAAAATGACAATGGAATATCAAAACTATTTGTTATGTGATTAATTTTGCGAGGACGATAAGTAATACAAATGAGTTTTATGAATTCACATAATCTTTGGAAATGTACAAACTGCAAGAATCCATGAATGGATATATGCATGCATCTAGGAGATGATTCTTATGTTTAACTATTAAATCCAAGTTTTGGTTTTAAAATTAAAATAAGATAATTTCTAAGTATTCCTGAAAGCTAGTGGGAGTATTATATTTATTTTCTTTAAATCTTATATGTTGTAGTAACATTCCATCTAAGCTAAATGTTAAGTTTGGAATGGAACTTCACTTGAAAGATTTAGAAAATAATACATACAACCTTGGAGTATATGTTTATTGTTAATAAACATGTGCGGTAAAATAAATGAGTCTAATAGAACATGATATATCATTTGGAAAATGGATATGTAGAACATGAATTAAATTTTGTTTGACATAAGGATTTTTCATGTACATCATGTTATTGTTGTATCATGCTTGAATGCAAGATGATTTGACAACATTGATATCTAATGAAGTTATTAGATAACTAGTGTAATGAATATTCTAACGGAATATTTTTGAATTTAGAATTACATTCCTCAGCGTGGATTTGCTCTCAAAATTCTATGGATGAGCAATACAGCAATTGTTGCGTAATTGTCATAGTCAACAAACTTGAAAGTTTGGAAGGCATCAAACATTACACTGTAGATATTGAAGTTTACGAAGAGCATATTGTTGTTTGTATACAATGATGCTGGTATAATTGAGATGACACTCAATACTAGTCATGGGAGGATTTCATCCTTGAGGATGGCCATGTGAACTAGTTGTGCTCAACTAAGAGCATGGTTGCATTATACAATAAAAGAATAAGAATACTTTAAACTTTAAAATGTTTGAAAGTTTGATTGTCATAAATTGGTGCTTGAGGATGTCACACACTTTATGAAATATTATGTGGCAATATCAAAATATTTTGAATGCACACATACAAGAACTTCACTAGTTGAATTCTTGAAATAAGTATTCTCAAAATTCCGATAGATCAAAGTTAGTTGAAACTATGCATTGTCAACAAGTATGATTGTCATTACTTGAGACATAATTCATTAACAAGTATTATCATGCATTGATCTATTTAGTATTTGGATAAGGGATGTTTTGAACAAATATTATTTAAATGAAATAAAATATTGGTTATGTTTATTTTCATTTTCTTAATATTATATCCTATATTTGCATGTTTAATCCGTGAATAACTTATGTTATTCTAAAAGTCCGTTGTCGATTAATGATGTGGGAATGTCATTAAATTAAGACAAATCTGAGTTTTGGTAGAATATACTTTTAAAGTATATTGATGCATGGGACATATCAGATTCACATGATATTCAATGAATTGAATATATGACTCATCCCAACTTTACATGATGATACTTTATGGATTTTTGTCATTAAGTATATCATGAAGTGTTTATCCTCAGACTTGAGATACCAGATAACTGTTATGAATGTAGTGCATTTGTGTAAGATAGTCTAACGCTATCCGTAACTGGTAGTTATAAGGGCTATTTTCGGAAGTGTTGCAAAGTTCATGAGTTATGTTTGTAGTCAAGAGAATTTGTTCCTTTGAATTTGTTTCAAAGTATAATACTATATTTGGGCCCCTCGTAGGATTGGCAAGATGTTTGTAAGGCCTTACCCAAGATCTATCTGGAATACGTTCAGATGATTTGGTAATCTTGTTCAATCAGAATACAACGAGAAACAGAATATTAACTTATGAAATGACTTGATCCATATTCATAGTTAATGTAGTATTAATAACAAAAGGATAAGTAAAAATGATGAATCATTAAATGGTTTTTTCCAGGAGACCATACTCGATTTGATCTGGGGGCATTGGCGTGTGAAAGCTAGACTAACCAATGTCATTACTATATTAAGTAATATCCAAGTGGGAGCTGAAAGGTTTATGGATAATTATTAATATTAGTATGACCGGATTCGAACTCGAGACTTCGGGATTGCACACATTACGTATGAGAATTGATGTAAATAATTATAATATATAAAACGTTATTATTATTAATTATTAGTCACGAAATAAATACTTAACGGTGGTTAATATTTAACGAGGTTTGGCTAACGGTCGTTAAATGTAAACTTATAGGACTAGAGATGAAATTATAAGTCGGGAAGGATCTAGAATCCCTTTGGGATTGATTGGCTGATCGGTTGGGGTTTACTAACCCAACCCACACATTAACTTGTCCTCCAAGATTGGTTAACTATAAATACAATCTTATTGTGTTCATTCTAAACCTAATCTTGGTGACTTGCAAATCTAATTTCTCTCCTTCTCCCTCTTTCTTTTGTGTGGCCGGTCGAACTCTCCTTCCCATAGGGATTCGATTTGCTTAACTAAAGAATAAGTATTTGGTTTGTTTCGTGATCAAGAAACTAGCTTTTCACATCAAATCGCTATTAGTACGTGTGTACAAGAACGAAGAACAAGCACGCTTGAGCTTGTGAATCTTGGTGGTTGATTTCATTGGTGGGTCGACATAGGTGTTGGTCGACATTCACAAACCCTAATTTATTAGGGTTTAAGGTTTCTTGATAGTTGATCTTAATTGGGGGTTTTTCATAAACCCTAATTGCGTTGATTCGCAAAAGGTACGCACATACTTTTAATTCGGTTAGTTAATCTACAAGTATTATTCCTATTACTTCCGCTGCATGCTTTGATGATGTTTACTTGTTTTATATAATTGTTATGATTAGTAAAACCCAACAAGAATCACAAAAGTTAAAAAAATAAAAAATAAAAAATACACCGTTCTGCAATGACATGTCATATAATTTGTGTCATTCTCTATCTTCTTTTAAAATTCCCTCTCTTTTATATATTCAATAATATACATGTCACTCTGTGGATGTTTTTGTGTAAAAGTTTCGTGATTCTAGCATTATATTATAGTAATAACTTATTTCCTCTTCAATATACTTTCCGAGTTTGAGAAATTGAACCAGCATACCCTACGTGTTGTGTGCATGACAAATATTTAACTATTAACGACCACTATAGAGAAGTACAATCCATGTTACTTATTGAACACATTAGAACCTTTGGCGAAATTTGGAAGTACATGTGAAACCGGGTAGGTCTTCAACTCCATGTAATATAACAGAAGAAATATCGTTACTAAAACTAATCAGGGGCGGACCTAGAGAGTTCATAGGTTGAAGCCCACATTGATTAAATTCACATAGTGTAAATTTTAGTAAAAAAGAACATGCCAAAAAAACATGATTTTTTTTCCAAAATAAACGTAGTAACTTCCTAATTCTTTTATATATTTTTTAATTTGCACCCGGTAACTATAGGTTCTGCCACTCACACTAATATAAGACTATAAGTGACAATGCCAAAAGAAGTTTGGATAACAAAACCTCAAAAGAATATCATAGTAGTAGTAGATTTGTTAAAAGGAAAAGGAAAAGTTACATGTGGAAAATAAAGTGATCATTATTATCATCTTTTTGGGTGGAAATGGCGTTTTGATAAAGATAAAGAAGACCATCCCTAATACCTCCCATGCCGATGGAAGCCAAAAAGAGATATTACATTTTTCATAAAGTTTTTATTGCTTTTAATAAAGTATTAAACTTACTAAACTTGTTCATTAACATGGAATTTGCTCTCGAAAGTGAACTCGACTCGTTGACCTCAAAGTACATGCTATAGTGATCGTATGACCCGTGTTGGATTGTTCCAGTAAAAATAGGCTTAAAATTCTAGTTGCGAGTTTTTTTTTTTTTTTTTTTTTTTTTTTTGGATCTCTTAGATGGGTTTCTCTGGGTCAGCCAACCCGCATTTTGGTTATATTTTTGCCACCAGCTTGCGTTTTCGCCGATACCTTACTACTTTTTAGAAAAAGGAAATGACTCCTTTACAACTTACACTAGAATGTAACTATATGTATGCCAAGCTAATTTACCACCGTATACTTTAAAAAGTGACCTAGAGTCCTAGACTAGGGCGGACCTAGGGCTTCCTGGAAATTCGATGGATGTTTGTCATCTAGTGTAAATTATCATTAGAAATTTCAATTTCTCCTAAATGAACAGGATCTCGAAATTTTATGTAACACAAATACATGTCTGTCTTATTTCGTTAGTCAAGTAATATGTCAAAAAAAATACATGTCTTTTTAATTTGTTTATCCGTCTTAGTGAAATCGAACATTTTAGTTCATTTTTATTTTCTTTATACTCATGAAAATTTTTTGTGCATCTAGTGGCTTAGAGTTATGGGTCCGCCCCTAGATGATAACTCCGTGATTAGTCGGCTAAATGGTAAAAAAGGTGACCTAGAAAGAAACTTTTAAAAAAAAAAATCAACTTTATAAAACCAAACCTACCACAAAACAATTGCGCGGTCTTTTTGAAGAGTGACACTTTGTGGCTGCCTATATAAATATTCACTCATAAACCATTTTTTGAATTCCCACTGCCCTCAAAACCCTAAATCACCACGAAAATAGGTAATTTTTGTTTGTTCATGTTATTTGATTCATTGACTAAAGAAGTTTACATTGAGTACTAATAACTTAAATAGCAAGTCAGTCTTTACATTGCTTTTAATCATATTTGTTTTTACTCGTTAACGTTAAGATAGTACTGAAACAATAGATTTTGGGAATTATTTATGTCCATTTAACTTTAGGAAGCAATCACAGATTCATAGAATTGTGATTGTATTCATAAAGCTATAAGACGCTAAATGTTAGAGGGCAGAGTGCAGTGCTTGATGAAGTGTTATAGGCGCCATTTTGGCACCTATGGCACCCATATAAAACTTATATTGCACCGCCCCATCATATTATAGGTACCAATGCAATCCACTTCACCTTATGTTATTATGCGGTTTTTTTTTTTTTTTTTTTTTTTTTTTTTTTTTTTTTTTTTGGTGTGTTATAGGAATTTTAGTGGGGAGGGTGTTAATGTTATGGGAGTTTTATAGGGTACATACTGACGTGACGATGCCTATAAAACTTATATGGTGCAAATGCACCCACCACTCTTAGGGTTTCATATGTATTGTGATTGGCGAGCATGTAGACTTTATGACAACATGCTGAGTTAATCATGTTTAACATTGTGTATTGAAATTTGAAAATGATTATCTGAGTATTCTGCTGTCAAGTCGTAGCCTCGTAGGTAGCAAATTTCTAGAGTCTGGATATAGTGAAAGTGAGTATGATTTTTCATATATTTAGACTTTATTCGATATTGAAATATAGATGTGGATTAGTAGCAACAAAACTGATTATGATGATAATAATTAAATCATTCATTTTACGACAAAATCATATCAAACACTATTTGACTATGTCGTGCAAGCCCGTTTCATTGGAACTCATTTATACGATTATTTGTTGTTCATCATTGTAGAGCTTTTAAGGAATGGGAACCAATTATATGGATGATATGATTATACCTTTTTTGGAACAAGCTAATGCTGTTCAGCTAGATAGTTCAACGTCAATTCATAAAGTGGATCAAGCTGTTACAACCATTATGTTTAAAATTGGGGGAGTTGAATGTGCGTCATGTTCAACGTCCATCGAAACTGTGCTTCAGAAGCTGAACGGCATCGTGAGCATCACAGTGTCACCACTTCAAGGCCAAGCTGTCGTCAAATATGTATCAAAACTTGTTAGTGTAAGTCATACTTAGTTATTTCTTCGGTTTTAGAATTGCTTTTAAAAAGTGATTATGATGATAGTAATAATTAAATCATTCACCATAATCAGTTTTTATATTGCTCGATTATTTGTGCATCAGATAATCAGTTTAGCAGTATCAAAATTGATTCTGACAGTAGTATGCAAATTATAGGCAAAAACAATCAAAGATACCATTGAAGCAGCAGGATTTAAAGTAACGGAATTTCTAGAGCAAGGCATAGCAGTATGCCGTCTCAAAATCAAGGGAATGTCATGCACAAGTTGCTCCGAATCAATCGAAAGCTCTTTATTAACAGTTGAAGGAGTCAAAAAGGCTGTCGTTGGTTTAGCTCTTGAAGAAGCAAAGATAAACTACGATCCAAATGTCACCAACACAACTCAAATCATTAAAGCAGTTGTAGATGCTGGATTTGGAGCTGATCTTGTACGAACCGAACATGATGCAAACAAAGTACAAATAAAAATAGAAGGTAACGTATCTCCACAAGATATGGCTACAATCAAGCAATCAGTAGAGTTCCTAAATGGTGTCAGTCATGTCGAAATGGATACAAACGAAGCCGTGGTGATTGTTAGTTATGATCCGGATTTGACTGGTCCAAGGTCAATCATATCATTCATTCAAGATGGTAACATGGGCTCCAGTTATCAAGCAAGTTTATACATCCCGGAAAAACAACGAGACACTGATAGAAACCAAGAGATAAAAACCTATAGAAATCAGTTCTTTTGGAGTTGCCTATTTTCAGTTCCGGTTTTTATGTTCTCAATGGTACTGCCAATGACTCCACCTTATGGAAATTGGTTAAGCTACAAAATTCATAATATGCTTACTATCGGCATGGTTTTAAGATGGTTTTTATGCACACCGGTTCAGTTCCTCATTGGTCGAAGGTAATGAAAGTTTTCTCTTCTTATGTACTATGCTTATCGTTATTGTATCTTAGGATGAGCATGGGTCAATTGTGGCTGTCATTTTGAGTTTTGCTTTGAGTTGGTCATATTGGATTATTTTGTTTGCGGTTCTGTTTCCTCTCACTCCAATGTTTCTTATGAATGCTTTATAAATTATTGTTCAGGTTTTATGTGGGATCATACCACGCGCTCAAACGAAGATCTGCCAATATGGATGTTCTGGTTGCACTTGGAACTAACGCTGCATACTTTTATTCCGTATACACATTAATAAAAGCATTGCTTTCGGATAAATTTGAGGGACAAGATTTTTTTGAAACGAGTACAATGTTGGTATCGTTTATTCTTCTAGGTAAATATTTGGAATCTAGGGCCAAAGGAAAGACATCTGATGCATTAGCAAAGCTTATAGATCTTGCTCCCGATACAGCTTGCTTACTGACAATGAACGATGAAGGAAATGTTCTTTCAGAGACAGAAATTAGCACACGGCTTATACAAAGAAACGATGTATTAAAGATCTTTCCTGGCTCAAAGTTTCCTGTTGATGGTATAGTTGTTGATGGACAGGGATATGTGAATGAAAGTATGATCACAGGAGAAGCGATACCTGTTGCTAAAAAAAGTGGCGACAAGGTATGTCTTGTTTTAGTCTTTGTTGAAACTAGCAGTGGCAAAATGGGAGGGTGGGGCAACAGGTTAAAACGGGTAACTTTTTATACAAGTTTGGGTTATATTTAGTTGACCCCAGTCACTTTTAGTCCATATATATTTTAATCTTTCTATTCATCCAAAAGATTGTTTTCATTAAGAGAATGCCAAACATAGCCCTTAGTTATTAATAATAGCAGTATAGCACTACGGTTAGGTCGATTATTAGCATGACCCTTTCTCAATAATCTCGCTTTTGAAAAAACAAAGGTTGTAGTTGTCAATAAATTCACTTCAGGTAAAATTTTGCTCGTGAACTTTTTCGTCAACTTCTTTTATGCACATATAACCTACTAACCTTTTACCTTTATAACATAACCACATAACATCACTTGACCTTTACACAAGTAAACAAGTTCAAATTGCATCATCTATAAGCCATTTAAGCTACTAAGGATTCCTGAAACTGCAAACAGGTTATTGGTGGCACTGTGAATGAGAACGGGTGCTTACTGATCAAGGCTACTCATGTTGGTTCCGAGACAGCACTTTCGCAAATAGTTCAAATAGTTGAAGCCGCTCAACTTGCACGTGCTCCGGTTCAAAAGCTAGCTGATCGGATTTCGAAGGTCTTTGTACCCGCCGTAAGTGTTTGAGATCCTAATGTTTAGTGATTCAACAGTTTACAACATTTAATATATATTTTATATCTCAGGTGGTTGTGGCTGCTGTTGTGACGTTTTTAGGATGGTTCATTCCTGGAGTGGCTGGAATATACCCAAAAAGTTGGATACCGAAAGCAATGGATGAGTTTGAGCTCGCATTACAGTTTGGTATCTCGGTTCTTGTTGTAGCATGTCCATGTGCTTTGGGTCTAGCCACACCGACTGCGGTTATGGTTGCCACTGGTAAAGGTGCATCACACGGTGTACTCATTAAAGGTGGAAATGCACTAGAAAAGGCACACAAGGTACTTCAACATTTAAAATCATGAACCAAACCATAGCATGGTATCGTTTTAATTTCACACTGTTGTCATTTGTAGGTTAATACAGTTGTGTTCGATAAAACAGGAACATTAACTGTTGGAAAGCCAGAAGTTGTTAGCGCAGTACTCTTTTCTGGAATCTCAGTGGAGGAGTTCTGTAATACCGCAATTGCTGTAGAGGTAGGTTAATATTTCTACTTTCTAACTTGATACTTGTGGCAACTCATACTCATTTACTTGTGACTTATGAGAGTCGGTTTATATTTTCATAATATGTTTTATCTTAAAACGGTCAACTAAATAAATGACAATTTTAGCTTTTAGCCATAACAAAATTAGCATATGTAGCAACTTCTGATACATGTTTGGTTTGTTTATAGGGAAATAGCGAACACCCAATAGCAAAAGCCATTGTCAACCACGCCAAACACCTATTACCAAACAACAAAATCCAACCGCCCAATGCTTTATCAGTAATAGACTTCCAAGTCCACCCAGGAGCTGGGGTCGAGTGCAAACTAGGAACCAAAACTGTTCTCATCGGTAACAAGAAACTAATGACATCATTCAACATCCACATCACCCCCGAAGCCCAAAACTACTTTTCAGAAAATGAAAAACTAGCTCGCACATGTGTCCTATTCTCAATAGATAACAAAATAGCCGGTGCAGTTGCAGTTACTGATCCAGTTAAACCAGAAGCTTCACGAGTCATATCTTATTTACATTCAATGAACATTAAAACCATAATGGTAACAGGCGATAACTGGTCAACTGCACGAGCTATAGCAAGCGAAATAGGCATTGAAAAAGTTTTGGCTGAAACTGATCCTTTAGGAAAAGCTGATAAGATCAAGGACTTGCAATCAAAAGGACTAACCGTCGCAATGGTAGGTGATGGGATAAATGATTCACCTGCACTCGTTGCAGCTAATGTTGGTATGGCGATAGGGGCTGGGACAGATGTTGCTATTGAGGCTGCTGATATAGTGCTGATTAAAAGTAACTTAGAAGACGTGATTACTGCTATTGATTTATCTAAGAAGACAATTTTTAGAATATATTTGAACTATGTTTGGGCACTTGGGTATAATGTGCTTGGTGTTCCTGTCGCGGCTGGGGTCTTGTTTCCGTTTATTGGAGTTAGGCTACCACCATGGTTGGCGGGTGCTTGTATGGCTGCCTCTTCAGTTAGCGTGGTGTGTTCTTCGTTGTTGTTGCAAACGTATAAGAAACCATTTACGTACTCTAGATGATACACTGTTTGTGAATGTTGAGATGGACAGATTTTACAATAAAGTCTAGTTTCAACCATTTGTATTTTTTTATTTTTTTTTTCTCAAATTGTGTGAAAATGTACCATACATTTTACCGATATATCTCATGCACTTTTTCTTTAGCTTTTTATTAAAACATGTAAGTTGTTACATGTATTGAGTATCAAATAGTATAAGAAATTGGGAAGTGCAAAATAAATCCTCATTTACGCTTAGTCAACCTTTCATGCTCTTGATAGTTAATAGAGAACTAGCAGGGTACCCGCGCAATGCGGCGGCGGGTACCCTGTGGCTATAATTTGCGGCGAGCACATATTATTTGGTTACACTTTTTTTCTAACAATAACCATAACTTTAAACAATAACAGTAATATATAATTTTTTGGCATTTTCTAGTAAGATAAGCTCTAGATATGCCCATACAATAAATTTGTTTTGTAATGTTATAAACATATAATATTTTTTCGATAAGTTTGATGTAAAAAAGTTAGGATTAAGTTTTATTTGATCAAAGTGTTTACGTTTCAAAAAAATAACCAAAAAGCTTAAAATAATACCAACACAAGAAAATAATGATTCAAATAAACTAACCACATATTAAAAAAAAAATGTATCAACTTATTACGTTTTAAAAAAACAAACATTATAAATATATTTTAATATATTTTTAGGCATACTAAGGCGACTGATATATTTTTTCCGACTTTTTTAACCTTATAGCACTTTAATATCAAAAGTTTGGTCCAAATTAATACACGGGTACTAATGTATCTAAAATTTCGTTAATTACCATTAGTTGGCCCATATGTATCCAACTTAGAGATATAAGGACTAATGCTTAATTTGCCCCACAATAAACCAGCCACCCAGCCACCCCATTTTCTTTTATGTCTAGTTCATATCGCAGCTACAAACTTTTTCATTTCTTCTTTTTCTCAAATCAAGCAACACCACCATTAACCAACCTTTTTATTTCATCTTTAATCCTTATACACACGAACAAAGGTACTTCACATATATATTCGAATCATCAGGTTCACAAAATCTTTCTTTTCTTCTTTTTTGAACAACAACCATTCGAAAAATAAATCGGCTTCAAGATCCCATAAGGGGTCTCGAGTAGGTTTTGGTATTTTTTTTTTTCCGTTTTTTATAAGTTTCGAATATTTAAAGAGAAGCTATGCTTCACATAGATCAATGATGGGTTATGTTCATATACGAAAATCTTTGAAGATTTGTACTAAAATGAACAAAGCTGAGATCTTGATTTCTTCTTTTTCTTATATGAGTCCGAGACTGATAGTTATTGATTTGGAGATGGGATATTGTTGAATGTTTCGATTATAGTTGTTTGGAGATGGGTTAGGAACATAGATTGAGGTTTGTTGATTGGTTTTTGTTGAAATCATGTTTAAATCTTTATATCATAAAGATTTTTGATAAAAGTACCTAAGACGAATATGAGATCTTATATTATTCATCTTTTTAATTTCGAATTTGTTTGTTGGATGTTGGTTGTTCACAGTGGACTTTCGGTTTCGGTACGGGGTCGAAACGAAATCACCAAGCGATGTCTGAATTTAGAGAAAGAGCGAGGAGACAGGATTTGTAAATGTGTGTTGTTTATATTAGTCGGGTTTTATATATGAATTTATGTTTGGAGGATGTAACGATGGGATGTTACAAGTCCTTTTTTAATTTGTGGTAAATGGGTGTAAATGTCTATTACGTGTATGTATTGATTTAATGGCAATTTAGGTAGCTTTTAAAGTTATAAAAGTGTGCTTTAAAATTTTAGGAGAGACTTTAAATTTTGTATTCAATGACTACTAATGTTACAAGTGGCTTAATTTTTAAGCTAGCATGTGTATGTATTAATTTAGCAATACACATATATCTTTTCATAATAAGTAACTTTAAAAATCTGAATTTTAAGCCTTCTAATTGTAGAAGGCCTAAATGCATTATAAAGTAGTATAGAAATATATCCTCCATAAAAAAAGTTAGAACCTAGTTATCTAATATAACTAAAAGGCGGGGCACAGTAACTCCCAAACATTGTTGCACATTTAATGCTAATTTTCGCAAGTTGGCAAAAATAGCCCCTGAGGTTTAGGTGTCGTTGCAAAGCAAGTCCTCTAGCATTAATTGCTATCTATAGCAATTTGCAACAAATAGTCCCTAAGGTTTAAGTGTTGCTGCGAAGTAAGTCCTGTAAAATTAATTGGTATCTATAGCAATTTGGCAAAAATAGTCCCTATCCAAATTCACGTCTACAAAAGCAATCCTGCTGCATCGCGCGGGTTTCCACACTCGTTTAAACGAATCGCCATATATGTAGGCTTTTTAAAAAGCCCAAAGGTATAGCAGCTTGGGTCATCACAACCGGCCCACGTTTTGGCCCAAGTCACACCATACCACGCGTAGCACTAACTTTAAAATAACAATTTAAAAGTGATAAAATAAGTAACCGACGTTCGGTTTTATATGTATAAAAGAATGTGTTTAAAGGGCTCACGATTTTAAAACAAAGTTGAAGCACAAATATTTTTAGCTACTGCTTGCGGTTAGAGCATCTTTAATATTAGCAATAATTGTACTTTATTACACTAAAAGTGTAAAATGGAATAAATTATCCTCCAATATTGCCACTAAGACTTGCACTATAATAATGTGACGAATAGTAAATGAATAAAAGACACTAAATATAATGCATAGCTATTAATCACGCTAAACACTATTCAATGTAATTGTAACTCAATATTTTCAATAGTTGGTATTGTTGGTGGTGCTGTTGTTGATGTTAGTGATGTTGCTCAAAAAGATTAAAATTGATTGGACTAACTCAACTAATAAGATTTTACTTTATGGATCTTTTGTTGGATTATATACTATGACAATCATATATAAAAACACATAATACATCAAAAAACATGCGGAAGCGTAAAGAACATATAATGAATAATTAATTAACATAAACCTAAAGTATGCGTACCTTTTGATTCTAGCCCAACAATAATCAATTCTCAAACTAGCAATTAGGATGAACCCTAATTAGGGTTTATAGGATTATAAGAATTACCCCTAACCAATTTTGTAATTCAATCCAAGATACTAACAAAAGTATGTTAGTACTACGTTCTTATACACACGTACTAAATCAAATTAAAGTAATGCTAGTTTTAAGAACACAAAATAATTTTGTTTTGGAAAAACAAAGTATTGACACCTTGGGGAAGGTGTACGATCGATCTAGACCAAAAAACACACACAAGCAATTTTAGGTTTTTAGGGAGTACAAGAGATGGAATATAAAAAAACCCTAGGCCTTGTATTTATACACAAGATAACTTGGTTACCAAGTTAAGCATGGGTTGGGCTTTGGGGAACCCCTTGGCCGATCGGTTGAGGCATCATCAAGGGGTTCCGGAACCTTCCCAATCTCTATTTTATTTTAGTCCTTCTATTTAACATTTACCGATCGTTAGTCCATTACACTTAATTAATTTAACGTCCGTTATATATTTCGTGTAAATAATAAATAAATATAACATTTTATATTTAATTATCAACTTTAATTCTCATACGCAAAGTGTGCAATCCCGTGGTCTCGAATTCGATCCTAACACACATCTATTAATATTTTGTCTATTAAACCAACATCTTTGTCATTAAGTAAATCTTGTAAATGACTCATTGTCTATCCTCAGACTTGAGACGCAAGCTGGAATGTCATGGGTGGATCCCATTTCTTAAATATGATCTAACGCTATCCGTAACTGATAGTTATAAGTGCTATTTCAGAAGTGTTGTGAAGCACACGGATTATGCTTGTAGTCAAGACATAATTTGTTTCATTAAATTCATTTTGAAGAATATTACTATTGGGCCACTCGTGGGGTTGATAATATGTTTGTATGGCAATACCCACAAAAGATATGGACATGTCCTGATGATTTTGGTAATCTTGATCAATCGATGAAACGAGAAACATAATAGTTAACTTATGGAATATCCATATTTAACGCTGAAACAAAAGGATGGTAAATGATAAATCATTTTGTTATGATTTTATGAAACAACACTCAAGTATTTATGGGAGCATTGAGGTGTTACTAGACGCTCATCAATGTTATTACATTTAATTGAAACATGTCCAAGTATAAACATATTTCATTAAATGTATGTCCAGTTTATACGAGAGCCTATGAAATCCACATGTTACGTTTGAGATTCAATTTATTAATTAATATATTATAGTAATATATTAATTATTAATTCACGAAAATAACTAACTAACGATCGTTAATTACATGTTACTTAACAGGAGTTAGTTAACGGTCGTTAAATGTTAAGTTAAAGGACTAAATTGTAACTAATAAGGAGAAGGATCTTGAATCCCTATGTGTGTGCATTAGTCGGCCAAATAGGGGAAGAAAAAGAGGAAACCAAAGCTAACTTGACCTCCAAGGTATTACACTATAGAAACAAACCATTTGTTCATTATCGTGTATCCCTTGGAAAACTGTCACAATTCTCAAATTCCGGTCATTTCTTAAATTAAATATGCATCATATTAATTCATTCATGGCATTTCATTTCACATTTAACGCGTAATTTTTATATTTAATAAACGTTATCGCGTGAGTTTTTATTTTAAATATTTAATCCGTTACTTTCAAAAATGATCCCGACATATTTTTATACTTACATTTAGTTGTAAAAACTATATTTTGAGTTTAACTAGTGTTTTGAATTTATTTGGTATATAATTCGTTAAATTTATATTATTACGACGTTTTACTTAAAAACTATACGATAATTTTTATATCACTCAAATTTCACAAGGAATGTATTTTTACAATTTTTATTATCTCATTACATTCTACTTTGGTCTATTAAAAATTCCTTTTACCTAAAAACTACCATTGACCTTACAAGTTGCATTTATCCTATACAATTTAACTTATACATATTTAACAAATTACATACAATATTTAAAAAAAAAAAAAAAAAAAAAATGTATTTTTAACATATACATTCCCCCTTGGCCGACCAAGGGGGTGAATGTATTAAATGTTTGCTTGAAAATTTTTTCTCACAAGTTGAAACTTATACTCCAACTTCATTTCATTTTTTTTCATTCAACACAACAACTCAAGACTAGTAAAATTTTGCTTCTCTCTTCTTTTCATCCTTCAAGAACCGGCCACCTAGAGGGTGTAGCAAGAAATCACAATTTTTTTCTCAAGCTCAAGTGTAAACAATCTAGAATCACACTCTTTATTAGGTTTTGAAATAAAAACCAAGAGTGTTTAGGCTAAACCTTGTTCTTTGCACCTCATCATATTAACTTGTAAGCATGTTTCTATCATTTTTCATGTTTCCTCTTCATCTCATATGTATCTTTTCACTTTTGGAGCAAGCATGCATGATATGTGATTTATACCATTTTTACTTGATTTTTGGAGTTATATATATATATGGTCATCCTATAAATATCCCCTTGGTATTCTTTGGTCTTGATGGTGATTAGGAACTCATGACACCCTAAGAAGGTGTATGGTAGGATTAGATTAGTTTTGGAGTTGATTTGAAGGGATTAGAATAGGTTTTGTCCGAGAAAAACTATTTTCGATAACTATAAAATAGGTTCTGTCCTTATTTTGATTTTCTGGAAAAACCGACAGTTGGTACGAAACTTTGGCCTTGATATTTAGAAAATATACTTTAAAACGAATCCGTGGCCGCTTGAACGGATAAAAACGGACTTATAACGAAGAAGTTATGGATTTTACAAGTTTGACGACGAAAAATATAATTTTCTGAAATTTCAGCATACTATTTTTAGTTTGTTCGGGTCAAAAATGAGCCTTAAGCTTCACAAATTATTTCGACTTATCAAAAATATATTAGTTTACTTCGATACGAAGCTAAGGACGTATTATACGTAGAAAACGGATTTGAAACGACAAAGATATGCACGTTTTTATAAACTTGCCGTAACTATTATTTTCTGAAAAACTATATTATTTCTACGATACAAGTGTTACGGTAGCTGTAACGTCCCTGTTGGGGGCTGTTTTTAACCATGATGTGCAACTTTTTGGAACGAAATGTCTTCTAGTAAAAATCAAGTTCACCGGCCATATTTTTCAAAACGACAAGCCGTTTGTATAGCGGAGTTGTAGTAAATTAATTACGGATGTTCAAACTTGGCCGAAACTCACTTTTTGCACTACAATTAGCCAAAATCACTATCTTTAACCCTTATTATCTTTATGTTCGAGACCTTTTGGACGAAAACTCCTGAACTGAAACTTTTAGATATCGATGCAAACTTTCCAAAACCGTCGAGTTCGTTCTCTAACGTGCGACGTACACTATTTTACGACTATTTTTCCGGAGCCATTTTTGTTAATTTCATGATAATTTCGACGACATTGTTTTGCGACGAAAAGTGAAATTTTCACTATAAATCATTATAAAACCATCGTAGGATGACATTTTGACGTAAATACTTGTAAAGTCATTTTTGAAGGGTCTAGACGTCAAAAGAGTATTTTTTCGACGATTAGTAATATTTTCAAAACTCGCTAATGGTATAAATAACATACGAAATGCATGCATAACATTACATTGCAACTCATTGCATATCATATCATTCATAATAGGTCCCGGTTAACACATCACATTATACCTCGGTGTACTCACTTTTGTCATCGCCTCAGTTTACCAAGTGAGTAATCACATCCCCTTTTACCGTTTTACTACATTTTGGGGCTGAATGCATGAACTATACTTGAATTAAATTGAATCTTACTTTTGTGAACTTAATTACGAATTTATGACTTGTTGGAATTTATTGAACCGTACATGTTATGACCTTGTCCCAAAGTCTCCCATGTTCGGAGCATCACTATAAAGTCTCGCCTTATTGGTGGAGCGTTCTCAATAATTCTCGCCTAGGTGGTCGAGTGACAAAGGAGTCTCCCTTGTTGGAGCAGTACAAAGTCTCCCATGTTCGGAGCATCACTATAAAGTCTCCCCTGTTCGGAGCATCAACTTAAAGCCTCCCCGGTCCGGAGCAAAATGTCTCCCTATGGGAACGGAGCATTTTCAATTTAAGTCTCCCCTGTTCGGAGCAGTGCAAAGTCTCCCATGTTCGGAGCATCACTATAAAGTCTCGCCTTATTGGTGGAGCGTTCTCAATAATTCTCGCCTAGGTGGTCGAGTGACAAAGGAGTCTCCCTTGTTGGAGCAGTGCAAAGTCTCCCATGTTCGGAGCATCCCTGAATGATTATATACGTGGTGCAATATTGTGAACTATTATGACCGTTTATACTTGACTTTTAGACATACTACTTTTGGCAGTGGGTTGTGAACACACAGGTTGCAAGTTTTGTATGGGCGGAACTTGGAACTGAGTGGATTTACAATGCCTTTGCTTTGCGGACCATTTTTTCGTCGACTGAAAGCTTTGAATATTTCTTACGAGTTTTCTTATTTTTGCTAAGCGTGTTTACTCACCAACTATTTTCATAGTTGACCCGTTTTTCTCTCATGCATTTCAGGTGATCGTTAGTAAGCTCTTTCTACCAAGTCTTGCATAATGAAGTTTTCACTTGTCAATATAAATCATTATGTATAAAACATATATTTTGGGAATCTAAACTTTGTAATATATTCGCCGATGTCGGCTAAACTAGTATTGTAATGGTGTACTTTTTCTTTTAAATATTAACGTTGGTATGTTCTATTATCTTGTGCTTATGTTCCCTTCCGTTACACCTCGTGTTTCCACCTCCGGCGAGGGTGTGACAAAAACCTAGACAAGCTTTTCTTCTCTTCTCTTCTTTTCTCATCTTACTCCCTAGCCGATCGAATTATACAATCCCTCGAGGTTGTGCAATTTACTTTGAGCGTAACTAAAGTGATTAGATTGTTTCGGGATCCAAGAACTAGCATTCGCATTGAATCGCTATCAAAACGTGTGTGTGAAACCATAAAGAAATCCTAATTGGATTTTTGGTGGTTTGGTTTAGTCGATTACCACAAGGGACGATTTTGCATAAACCCTAACTTAGGGTTTTACTTGGTTCTTGATCCGACCCGAATTATGAAGAAAGGTAAACAAGGTATGATTAATTACGTTAATTTATTTACACACTAAGTTTAAGTATGCTTTTGATGTTTATGAGGTTGGTAAAACATAAATTATTTGATCTGGTTAATCAAAGGGCAGAAAATTTAATCACTATAATGAGTTTAATGAATAAAAAACTACTCCAAGCACTCACGTAAACTTTAAACTGTAATATTGTCGGATGTTGAGACTAACACCAAATTGTAGCTGAAGAAAAAGACATGTTCATGTTGGTTTACTAACCTCAAGTTTGCCAATGCATGAAGTGTAGTTTATATAGGTGTTCTATATGGCCGGGATGGGTTGGGTCAACCAGCTAACACTTTTTCTACCTTTGGGAGCATTTCTATGCGCTAAAAATATGGTTAGAGTTAAATTAATATATCAATGATAGATTTTTTTTTTTTTTTTTTTTTTTTTTTTTTTTTTAAAGAAAGGCAACAATTTATAAAGAACCTCGAACAAGAACCAAAATACAATATATGGCGCCCCCCTCTATTAAACAAGCTAATTAAAAGATGACGGGACTCGAAAGAAATAAACATAACAACAAAAGCTTCTAAATAGGAAAACTAAATCTTACCTAAAAGAAAACAATTGCAGCAAAACAAAATGGACCCTTGTGAAAACTGAAGATGTAGCGGCATGGACAAAATAGGCACAAGAGCAACCAACAATGCCAATAAGGAAAGCACCATGCAGACTCACTTACCAATTTGCAGAGCCTTACCACATCAAAAGTATAATTATCCCTTCCTGGCCATGTATAGGAATGCATGACAGAACTGAATAACCAAATCTGACCCACATTTATATATTGCACCCACAATCCCAAACACACAGCCACACATTCCACTCACTAGATACCAGTCATGGGCTGTAGAAAAGACACAAACACATCTACCTAGTGTTGACACAGCCACTAACACTATGCAAAAGCCATAATGCCCCCACTACAACGCAAGACCAAATCACAAGAACCCCATTACAGACAACTAATACACTATGACTCACAGGAAGCTGTACCAAACACTCTCAAATTTCCTAACTAAAAATTATGGCACTAATTTTGAAACTGGACATATTGTAACAGATACCTGCAACCTCACTGAACATTCGAACCTGCAGTGCTGAAACACACTCACTACTGATAAAACAACACCGACTGTTACTGTAGACGTATACTCCGAGTGTTTCTAAACCAGATTTTTATGAAGAAAAAGCTTCAATATCAGCAAAATAACACAAAAGTATGAAACTTGATGATCCAAAACTTGTTTTCACCTTACGCGTAGAAAAGACTACACGAATGAAACCAAGCTCAAAACAAATGAAATACACGTAAAGTTTCAAACTTTTTGCTAAAAACTTAAACTTTAACACCAAATAACCTTTAAAGTACAAGAATCTTGAGTTTTAAAGTGTAAAAATTAAAGCTTTTAAGCGTTTGAAGATTTGTAGACCGAAACTTACGCGTAAAACACTAGAACTTCAAACAAAACCGTTTCACCCAACTATTTGGCGAATGATACCACTGTTAGGTCACCATGTTTGCAGCACAAGCATCAATATAAGAAATAGAGATGAAGAAGTGATCGGTTGAGCAAGTCACAAACACACACACGAATATATGAAGAGTTTAGGCGTAGGTTTATTAGTGAAATGAACAACCAACTCTCAAATGAGAGTTACAAAACTATTTATAGGGGAAGAGAGCTAGGGCAACACATCTAGTCCCTTCCTTTCCTTATTGGGCTTTTGCATAGGCTCATGGGCTTTCTACATGAGCCTAGCCTTAATTACTAACATAAAAGCCTTAATTAAACTAACTATTACATATTGATTACTAACACTTGAGAAATGGTTTAGGAGTGATTCCAACACTAGGGGTGTTCACGGGGCGGTTCGGATCGGTTCGGTTAGAGATTTTAACTATCCATCGCAGGGCGGGTAGTTCATTTTACTATCCGAAACCGAACCTACTAGGCGGGTAACCGGACATGCGTGTACCCGAAATGAGCGGTTACCCCCGGTTCGGGTCACGGTTAACCATTTTAAAAAATTAATCAAATTGAATCGGACGAACAATAACATAAATTAGAACGTAATATGTCAATTGTAGTAAAATTAAATAATATTGAAAAGATTTAAGTCATAATAATGTTGTTTCGTCGCAATAAAAACATTCAAATTATCATATGTAAGAAAATAATTAATATTATTTATTTGACGTTTATAAGTACGATCACTTTAATCATATGTAATCCATGGACGTTAGTAAATGATCACATTAGGTAAGTAAAAATGCATTATACGATAAAAGTAATGCAATAAGATAGTTAATACTTGTACATTTTTAAGAATGGTTTGTTGAAACCTACATGTATATTATAGGCGGTTCGGTTCGGGTAACCGCGGATAACTAAAAGTAAAAACCAAAACCGAACCATGATAAGCGGGTTTTTCCGGTTTCGGTTTTTCTCGGTTTCGGTTTCTTCGGTTATCGGTTTTTTGCGGTTTCAGATTGAGCGGATCGGCTCGGTTCGTCGGTTTCTCGGATTTTTTGAACACCCCTATCCAACACCGAGGATCTCGTAGCCATTGTTGCCAATCTATCGCCTTATGTTTCTTTGACCTTCTCACTATCCATTCGAAAATTTTAAGTTGAATGTCTTGTAAAATCTTATTAACACTTGATACTTTATTGCCGAACACGTGAGTGTTTCTTTCCTTCCAAATGAAGTAATCGGAAGTCCATATTACCGCTTGCCAAATATACGTTAAGGGGGTAGGAACATTAATATTTCCACTATGAGATAAAATATCATCAATAGTAAAAACATTAACGCTCCCCACCTTCCACCAATTAAATATTTTGGTCCACATGCTCATTGCTAAATCACAAGTGACTAAGCAATGAGCACATGTCTCCACACTATCATTACAAGATGCACAAAGTACCGAATCCAAATCAATGCCTCGTCTATCTAACTCTACTCGAACCGGAAGTCTACCTTTGTGCGCTCTCCAAACAAAAATGTTGACCTTCTTAGGCACCAACTTGTTCCAAATCGTGTCATGACCACCACTTTCCACTTGAAGAATTTTCTCCTCGATCAAACTCGTTAGCGTTTTGACTTTGAATTCGCCTTCTTCATCAAGCGCCCACCTCCATCTATCCCTACAAGTATTAGACACAACAACATCCCGCAATACATCGATTAAATCATTAAATTCCCTACATACCCTGCCACTAATAGTTCTATTCCAATCCCACACCCAACTCCACCCGTTATTTACCCACGAACCCTTATCATATATGCTACCCTCTTTTCTTCTATCCAAGTGATACAATCTAGGAAATCTTTCACAAAGTCTCCTATTATCCACCCATCTATCCACCCAAAATCTAATATCCCTCCCATCGCCTAACACACCCAAACATGAAGAAGTAAAGTCTACCCCCACCCCGTCAATCTCCATACCAATCTTTACTATATCATTCCATACCCCCATCCCCCCTTCGACACCCCCTACCCCCCAAGGAGACCCCCACAAGCCCCATGAATACTTTTAATAACCTTAGCCCAAAGCCCCCCGCTCTCCGTCTTAAATCTGCACCACCATTTACCCAACAACGCCAAGTTTTTTGCCCTAAGAGATCCCACGTTTAAACCCCCGTCCCCAAAAGAAGCAAGAATCGAATTCCATTTAACCCAAGAAAGTTTTTTACCCTCCCCAACCCCACCCCAAAAGAATTTTTTTCTAATGTACTCAAGAATCTTTAAAACACTCATAGGCACACGGAACATCGAAAAATAATACAATGGCAAGCTACCGAGTACCGATTTTACCAACGTTAGGCGGCCCCCGAACGACATCGTTTTTGCTTTCCAATCGGCCAAACGATTTTTGAATTTTTCCACCACGGGTTTCCACGCGCTCACCCGTCTCATGTTTTCGCCTATAGGTAAACCCAAATAGGTGAAAGGGAATTCACCTATATCACAACCCATCCAATTAGCCATAGACCCCAATTCCACTTCATTAACCCCCACGCCGTATAATTTACTTTTGTTATAATTCACCCGTAATCCCGATACCTCTTCAAAACATTTAAGAATGCACATAAGAGATCTAGCATTCTCTCTATTCCACTCCCCGAAAAAGATGGTATCGTCCGTATATTGTAGATGAGAAATCGTGACTTGATCATAACCAACCCTAACACCTCTAAAGATGCCTTTTTCCACTGCCTCATTCACAATAGCGTTTAAACCTTCTGCCGCCATTATAAAAAGAAAAGGTGCTAAAGGATCACCCTGCCTAACACCCCTTTCGACTCCGAATTCTTCCGAAGGTGAACCATTGACGAGTATAGACATTGAAGATGATTTAAGACATGTTTCCACCCATTTACACCATCTATTACCGAACCCCATCTTTTCCATAATTTTCATCAAGAAACTCCAGTTAATACTATCGTAAGCCTTCTCGAAATCCACTTTGAAAATTAGACTCTTCTCCTTCGTTTGCTTTAGATATGTCATTGTCTCATTTGCTATTATAACCCCATCTAAGATGTATCTACCTTTTATAAACGCATTTTGAACCTCTCCTACCACGTACCCCACCACTTGTTTAACCTTTTCCGCCAAAATCTTAGATATAATTTTATAGTAACAACCGATAAGACTAATGGGACGGTAGTCGCCCAAACCGATAGGGTCATTTACTTTAGGAATGAAATCTCCATAGATTCCCAAAACCACGTGATCGCCCCTACCAAATCGGTCTTGATGATGTCCCAAGCTTTCCTTATAGATCATTGAAAAATTTATTTCAAATGTAGTTAAATCTGAAGTTGTATAACTTATGTATGTACTTATTTGATCTCTTCATTTTTAGTTAGGGCTTTGAATTTTACCCATTAACGTGTTGGATATTATATCAAATGAAAATCATCCCACTATTAGGTATACAGTTCGAAATTGCTACTTATGTTAGTTAAATTTAATTGCATAATAAGTTGGTTGCTTATGTATATCTTTTGTGCCCGAATTTAATAGAGGCATGCTGCTAGAAACTGTACAAGTACACAGGCAGCTAATTTGAACCATTAGTGTTCCAGTAATGACCAAGGCTCTTTAGTGGAGTATTAGGCTATGTTTGGCGCAGAGCTTTTTGAAGCTTTTTGGAGCGATGAGCGGTGAGCAGTGAGCTTTTTTATTTTTAGTGTTCGTTTGGCAAAGGAGCGGTGAGCTTTGCTATTTTTTAGGAAAGCTCATTTTTCCAATGCTTCTTTAAGAAGCTGTGAGTGGTGAGCACTGAGCTGTGGCTACAGCTCACTGCTACTGTTCACTGCTACTGCTCACAGCTACTTTTGCCAAACATAGCCTTAGTTTACTACAGATCTATCACATTGTTTAGATGTTCTGCATTTTTTTAGATTCTAATTTATATACGTATCTTTTATTTATATATATATATATATATATATATATATATATATAGGGAGGCGTTATTGTGGTATACACTTTAAAATGAAAAATAATAGGCACTATTATGGATCGTTAGATCAATCATTATAGATGAGATTCAAATTAATTAAATATGTTTCATAATTAAGTACTTAATGGCATTATTGTAAATAAATACTAGAAGATTGGGGGCATTTTGATTAAGCCAATATAAATGCGTACGCAAAGGATACGCTATACAATCTGGATATAACTTTTGATTCTTTTTTTATTCTAGTTTTTCAATTTCAATATTTAAATCTATATTCAAAATGTTGATACATAATATCTTTTTCTTATTATTTTTTATCCAATATATTGATAGGACTGATACATAATTTCTATAAAACCATGAACATCAAAATTTTAGTGACGCTACTAAATTTTAGTACATTTTTAGCAACACACTATCAAATTTTAATACATTTGTAGTGACACACTATCAAATTTTAGTACATTTATAGTGACACATTATGATATCACACAAATTTTCTTGAAGCATATGTATTGACACTAGTTTTTACGACGCATTTTTAGTTATAAACTTTGTCTTTTGACACACTTAGTTTCATAATACATTTCTAATGTCACACTAAGTTTTTTGACACATATGTAGTGACACACTATTACATTTGTAATGACACACTATGTTTATCACCAAATTTTCTTGATACATTTGTAAAAACAAACTAATTTTTATGACCCATTTTTCTAGACAAACTATACCTTTTGACACACTTAATTTCATAATACATTTTTAATGACACATTAAATTTTTAAATTTTTTATTTTGACACTTTTAGTCTTTTGATACATTTATAATGACACGCTAATTTCTTACAACACTCTTATTGTTACAAACAACACTGATCTACAAATTCACGTAGATTTACCAAAAAAATAATACTAATAACGAGTACATTAACATTATCGAATACATCCATTGCAAAAAAGAAAAAAGAAAAAAAAAAAAAAACAATAGCAGATCTAGAAAATTCATACTCCGTACATCACTAGTTTTTAACAATATCTTCTTTGAAAAAAAAATATACCACTGCCACTCATCAAACCAAAAAAAATATAGAAAAAAGAAAACCATTACAACTCATCAATTGGTTTTCAACAAACCAAAAATTCTTCGATAACAATCCAACAAACCATAAAAAAAAGCATCAACTCATCTTAGACCCAATGAATATGAAACATAGTTGACCTTTTGACTACTCACTATGTTCCAATTAATCGTGTATATAAGTAAAACTGCTACAGACCATCTGCGAAATATGTTCCATGTTGGAGTGATTTGCCCAGCAACAGGGTAAAGATAATCAATAACTGTTCAGCACAAACAAACAACAAGGTCAGTAGTAACAGATACCACTTGGTGGTTACCGGATATCATTTGGAATCGTGTAATCACTTTCCAAAGTAAACTATTCGACCCTAATGCCTGGGTATCACGAATATCTACTTGGGATAAGACCAAATGCAGTTAGAGAATTAGGCACAATTCTATAACCCTTTCGCTAATAAGTGTTTACGTTTTCTGTGTGTCTTTCATGCATGATCAGACCTCCTATTTATAGGAGGTTACTCTTGAGCTATTCCAATGGAATTATGAGTATTAATCGGCCCATTAATAGCCTCATAATTATCCCCATTATAGCCGTTAGTGGTTACATGACCAATTAAACGTGGTCATAAAGAAGTTGTAACTGCCATTTAGCAGTACTTTCCATAAGCAGTACTTTCCACTAGCAGTACTTTCACTTGCAGTGGAAGTACAGCCTATCAGTGGAAACACTGCTTATCAGTACTTTCATAGCACTATCAGTGGATACACCACTTCAGTGGAAACACTGCCTATCAGTGGAAACACTGCTTATCAGTGGAAACCACAAGCAGTACTTTCCACAAGCAGTACTTTCACCAAGCAGTACTTTCACCAAGCAGTACTTTCACCAGTACTACCAATACAAACCACTATAAGAGTCAGGGTGTACATGGACCTTATGGGTGTACACTCCGTACCTCCTAACCCATTACAAGGTGTAAACTAATCCCACAAGTGCACTAAATTTTCCAACAATCCTCCCCAAATTTAGTTCACTTCCTTTGCATGAAAAATAAACATCAATCAAAACATGTGCATAAACGAAAATGTCCTGAGGATTGAATTTCCATCTTAGTAAATTACACGTTCAAATATTCGAGAATCAGGGTGTTCTAAGAATTGAACCCTTCAACCCATTTGAATACCTGAAGATAAAATACACACAAGTTTTCAAACACTTAACAGCTCCTGACACTATACAAGCCATGTGTCCATATCCAAATTCATAAATGTTGTAAAAGCTAAAAGTCCAAAGCTTCCTGAAGCGGCAAAACTTCAACATTTACATAGGTGGTACCTCTTTAGTCATGCTCCTGCCAAGCACTTTTTCAAAGAAAAATAACCATTAAGAAGTAAAGACTTCATCCTCCTTTCAGCAGGTTCTGAGCACAACCTTGGGATGTAAATAAAACATGTGCTCCAGTCCACTGAATGTTCAGCTTTCCACATTGAACTCAGCTCCTAAGTTTCCTCAGGAGGGAGTTGGGTGTCCTAGCATTCAGTGACTAAGTTGGACTTAAACTCATCCCTTTAGCAGACTTTATAACCAAGTCTCTAGCCAGACCCTTCGTCAAGTGATCAGCTAAGTTCTGTTGAGATCTCACAAACTCTATAGATACCACCCCATTCATGATAAGCTCACGAATCATGCTATGTCTGACACCTAAGTGTCTAGACTTACCATTGTACATCTGGCTATAAGCCTTAGCCAATGTAGCTGCACTATCACACCGGATAGAAATAGGTGCTATAGGTTTAGGCCACAATGGAATCTCAAGAAGCAAGTTTTTCAACCATTCAGCTTCTTTACCAGCAGCTGCTAGAGCCACAAATTCAGATTCCATTGTTGAACTGGTGATGCAAGTTTGCTTCTTGGATGTCCAAGAAATTGCACCTCCACCAAGTAGGAATACCCAGCCACTGGTAGACGAATTGTCTTCAGCGTTACTGATCCAACTTGCATCAGTGTAACCTTCCAACACTGATGGGTAACCAGTATATGAGAGACTATAATCCATAGTTCTCTTCAAATACTTCAGTACCCTCTGAACTGCTTGCCAGTGATGAGCACTAGGATTACTAGTATACCTGCTCAATTTTCCCACTGCAAAACCAATATCAGGTCTTGTACAAGTCATGGCATACATCAGGCAGCCAATTACCCTAGAATACTCAAGTTGAGATACAGCCTTGCCATTATTAGGCATCAGCTTCTCACA
This sequence comes from Chrysanthemum seticuspe, assembly GCA_019973895.1. NCBI lineage: Eukaryota > Viridiplantae > Streptophyta > Magnoliopsida > Asterales > Asteraceae > Chrysanthemum > Chrysanthemum seticuspe. The sequence goes on from BPTQ01000008.1 coordinate 23,756,552, forward strand.
AGTATCCATAGGTGTACTCACAGGAGTACAATCAAAGTAATTAAATTTCTTCAGTACCTTCTCAATATAATGAGACTGAGAGATAGAAATTCTATTACTTTCATGTTTAATCCTTATACCAAGGATAACATCAGCCTCCCCCATGTCTTTCATGGAGAACCTTGATGACAAAAATTCCTTTGTCAGGTCAACCTGATTTTGGTCAGTGCCAAAGATCAACATGTCATCAACATATAGACAAATGATGACTCCTCTACCAGATTCATCAAATTTGCTATATACACATTTGTCAGCTTGGTTAAGAACATAACCACTAGACAAAACCACTTCATCAAACTTTTGATGCCATTGCTTAGGTGCCTGCTTAAGTCCATAAAGAGACTTAATCGGTTTACACACCTTGTTTTCATTGCCAGGCATGATGAAGCCCTGAGGTTGGTTCATATAAACCTCCTCTTCCAATTCACCATTCAAGAAAGCTGTTTTCACATCCATCTGATGAATAACCAGATTGTGAATAGATGCCATAGCAATCAGCAGTCTTATGGTACTGATACGAGCCACAGGGGCATAAGTATCAAAATATTCTATTCCTGACTTTTGTTTAAAGCCCTGAATGACTAGTCTAGCCTTGAACTTTTCAATAGTTCCATCTACTTTCATTTTCCTTTTGAAAATCCATTTGCAACCCAAAGGTTTGCAACCTGGTGGTAGATCAACCAACACCCAAGTGTTGTTCCCCATGATGGAATCCATCTCATCATTGATTGCTTCTTTCCAGAAAGCAATATCCTGGGACTTCATTGCTTCTTCAAATGTTTTGGGGTCATCCTCAACAATGAAGCAATAGGAGTATTGGTCTGAGACCTCATCCCTGGTACCTTCAACTAAGTATAGTTGAAACTCAGGTCCAAATGACTTTGGAGTCCTGACCCTTTTGCTCTTCCTGAGCACAGGTTCAGGTTGCTGAACCACAACCTCATCAGGGACCACTGATGGTTCACCATCAGGGACCTCTGATACACCAGTGTCATGAGTTCCATTAGGAATCCTCTGACTTGGTCTAGGGACTGATGAGAATCTATTCTCATCAAAATCAGCATCCCTTGATTCAATTATTGTGTTAACTGAAATATGTTCATTAGGTTCAATAACATAGAACCTAAAAGCCTTGGAATGCTCAGCATATCCAACAAAGATGCAGTCAATGCCTCTTTCACCCAAAGTCTTTTGCTTTGGATCAGGGAGTCTTACAACAACCCTACAACCCCAAACCTTGAGATAATTCAGGTTGGGTTTCTTTTTAGTCCAGAGTTCATAAGGGGTAACCTTGTTCCTTTTGTTGGGAACCCTATTTAATAAATAGCAAGCTGTTAACATAGATTCACCCCAGAACCCTTGACTCAGTCCTGAATAGGACAACATGGAATTAACCATCTCCTTCAGCACCCTGTTTTTCCTTTCAGAAATACCATTTTGCTGAGGAGTATAAGGGGCAGTCGTTTCATGGATTATTCCAACAGACTGAAAGTACTGAGTATCCATGTACTCACCTCCCCTATCAGTCCTTAATCTTTTGATCAAATACCCAAGTTGTAATTCAACTTCAGTTTTAAACACTTTGAATTTATCTAATGCTTCATCCTTGGTATGTAATAAATAGACATAACAAAATCTAGAAGCATCATCAATAAATGTCACAAAGTACTTCTTATTCCCCAAAGAAGGAGTGGCATGCAAATCACACAGGTCACTGTGAATAAGCTCCAAGATCTTAGTCTCACGACTAACACCCTGAAAGGGTTTCTTGGTTATCTTGGTCAACATGCAAGTTTTACACTTTTCAGTGTCCATGTCAAAAGCAGGGATTAAACCATCCCTAGACATATCTTGCATTCTTTTATAGTGAACATGACCAAGTCTAGCATGCCACAGGGTAGAATCAGTCTGATCATATGTGGTCACAAAAGCTGAAATAACATTGTCAGTGGTAATATTAAGCCTGAACATTTGATTACATAAATAACCAAAACCAATAAAAACACCACATTTAGAAAGAACAAATTTATCAGATTCAATAACTTGTTTATATCCATGATTATTCAAAACACTACTTGAAACCAAGTTCTTCCTGATATCAGGGACATGAATAACATTAAACAAAGTTACAATCTTTCCAGAACTAAACCTAAGATCTACACAACCACGACCATGCACCAAGGCTGTTGACTCATTTCCCATGTGAAGAATAGAACCATCATTCAGTGACTCATAAGTCTTGAACCAGCTTCTATCTTTACACACATGAACTGTTGCACCAGAGTCAACCCACCACGCAACATCATCATCCTGCACATAAAAAGATTCAGATACATATGTAACATAATAAATCTGAAAAGACTTATTAAACATATTCTGACCTTTCAGTGAGTTGGCTGAACCACCACTCCCTGAACCATTAGTGCCTGATCCATTGGCTTTACCACCAATTTTAACACCCTTGCAGTCCCTTTTAATGTGACCAGTCTTGCCACATTTCCAACAAGTAGGTGTTGCCTTCTTGTTAGGATCTGCCCTTGTGTTGTCATGATACTTGCGTTTGCCTTTGTTGTCATTGTACCTGGTGGAGTTATTATGCTCCACCATATTGACAACAGATGCACCAGTAGCATTGCTACTCTTTGGCTTGTCATTATCCTGCACCTTGAGAGATTCCTCAATGTGCAGATGACTGCCCAACTCAACAAGAGTTAACTCCACCTTCATATGTTTCAAGGTATGCTTGAAATCTTTCCATGAAGGAGGGAGTTTGTCAATGACACAAGAGACTTTGATAGCCTCATCCATGTTCATTTGGTGTTGTGTAAACCTTCCAAGTATTCCAAGAAGTTCATTGTATTGTTCCATAACTGGTCTTGAATCAGTCATTTTGTAATTTGTGAAATTACTAACAAGGAACTTCTTACTTGATGCATCCTCAGCCATATATTTGGCATCCAAGGAATCCCACAGTTCTTTGGAAGATTCAAAGTTCTGATAAATATCAAACAAAGAATCAGACATACCATTCAGAATAAGACCTCTGCATATGTAGTCATCATTCTCCCACTTGCTCCTCCTCCTGATCTGCTCCACAGTAGCATCATCACCATCATCAGGAATTGGAGTAGTCAGCACATAGACCACACTCATGCTTGACAGCAAGAAGTGCATCTTCTTCTGCCACCTCCTAAAGTCCACCCCTTCAAACTTGTCCAGCTTAGCAAAGTTTGAAGCCATGTGTTTCATTGCAGCAGTTGCCATTGATTATCACTAAATAGTTTACTTTGATTGTTGGAGTGATTTGCCCAGCAACAGGGTAAAGATAATCAATAACTGTTCAGCAGAAACAAACAACAAGGTCAGTAGTAACAGATACCACTTGGTGGTTACCGGATATCACTTGGAATCGTGTAATCACTTTCCAAAGTAAACTATTCGACCCTAATGCCTGGGTATCACGAATATCTACTTGGGATAAGACCAAATGTAGTTAGAGAATTAAGCACAATTCTATAACCCTTTCGCTAATAAGTGTTTACGTTTTCTGTGTGTCTTTCATGCATGATCAGACCTCCTATTTATAGGAGGTTACTCTTGAGCTATTCCAATGGAATTATGAGTATTAATCGGCCCATTAATAGCCTCATAATTATCCCCATTATAGCCGTTAGTGGTTACATGACCAATTAAACGTGGTCATAAAGAAGTTGTAACTGCCATTTAGCAGTACTTTCCATAAGCAGTACTTTCCACTAGCAGTACTTTCACTTGCAGTGGAAGTACAGCCTATCAGTGGAAACACTGCTTATCAGTACTTTCATAGCACTATCAGTGGATACACCACTTCAGTGGAAACACTGCCTATCAGTGGAAACACTGCTTATCAGTGGAAACCACAAGCAGTACTTTCCACAAGCAGTACTTTCACCAAGCAGTACTTTCACCAAGCAGTACTTTCACCAGTACTACCAATACAAACCACTATAAGAGTCAGGGTGTACATGGACCTTATGGGTGTACACTCCGTACCTCCTAACCCATTACAAGGTGTAAACTAATCCCACAAGTGCACTAAATTTTCCAACATTCCATCACTCCTAACATGTATAAAAAATAATAGCTTATATAACCATGAACAATTTACGTAGGTTATGATTTGCAAAAAAGTAGATCTATAATATAGCTTCTTGCGGCGGCGACCTGGAAAGGAACAAAAGAATCCAAACACGAAATTGAAGAAGGCGGCTAGGTTCTGGCACCGCAGAGACGCCGGCAACGTAAAGACACCGGCCACCGGCAACGCGGAAACTCGTTTGGAAACAGGAGAAAAATGGTTTTAAGTGGTAGATCCATATTTGTTTGGAAGATTTTGTTGATTTTGGGAGAGAGGAGGGCGGAATAATATTTAGGAAAGAGAGAAATTTGTTAATTTGTTATACTGGATGTTACGGCAGTTATGTTTTTTGTGATAGGTTTTATGAGTTATAAGTGGTGTGACAAATGCCTAAAATGCCCATTTAGTGTTTTTATTTTGTTTTTAAATATTAAATCCATAAAACTCCACATGTCATGTTTTTATTGGTGCCTATTATATTTTACTTTAAAGTGTTCACCACATGAACACAAATCTATATATATATATATATATATATATATATATATATATATATATATATATATATATGGTGGAATCTTTAAAATAAAAACAATAGGAACCATCGTGAACCGTTAGATCAAGCATTTTAGATGAAGATGACATTTAATAAAATAATTAATTATTAATGGCAAGCTTGTAAATACATGATTTATGAGTGGCATTTTGAGAACACATATTGGCAAGCTAGTAAAATGGTGAATGAATTTATGACTGGCATTTAATAAAGTAATTAATTAATGATAGCAAGCTTGTAAATACATAAATTATGATTTGATCACGTGGTTTGGAAAAAGTCGGTACATTTTAATTGTCATGTGTGATACATGTTCAAGTGGTCAAAATGGGTGACGAAAAAGTGCAACATATTCATGTGGAGGATGGGTCTTGGTCGCCTGCCAACTACGGATCAACTCAAGCTTAGGAACTGTCTCGTGGGTAACTCGGTGTGCAACTTATGTGGTTCCGAAGACGAATCAGTGGACCATATCTTTAGCTCGTGTGAAGTCTCGTTGGACGTTTGGTATAGGGTGGAAAAGTGGTGCAAACTTCCGCCTGTGTTCTTCTTCTCTCGGATGGATGTTTTCAAACTCCACGAAGGTGGGGGTTGGAATAGGAGGAAGAGAGAGATTTTGAAAGGCGTTTTCTTTACTACTTGCTGGTGCCTTTGGGTGGCTAGGAATAAGAATCGGTTTGATAACGCTAATTTTGATAGTCGGAAGATTTTTCATGAGATCACCTCTACGAGCTTTTTATGGTATAGGAATAGATCTAACTCTTGTAATATAGATTGGCAGGATTGGTTCTCTTTCAACTTGTTGTAATGGTTTTTTATCTGTCCTGGTGCGCTCCCTGATTTGGGGAGTTGCGTGAGTTCTTGTGAATAATAGTCAAATTTCAAAAAAAAAAAAAAAATGTGTGATACATGTATTTATTTTTATTTTTATTTGTTTATATGTCAAATTTCAATACGTGAATGTTTCCATTTATTTTTATCTGGATAATAACGTGGACCAATGACCAACAATTTTTTTGATACATATGCATATATTGTGACTCACTAGTTTTTTTGATACATTTGTAGTGTGATATTAAATTTCTTAATACATTTATAGTGATTCATTAAAATTTTAGTACACTTTTAATGACACACCACAAAAATTTAATACATTTGTAGTGACACACTATGTTTATCACACAAATTTATAATATCTATAGTTACACATCAATTTTTGATACATATATAGTGACACCAATTTTTTTATACATATACATAAATATCTTGATACATATATAGTGACACACTAGTTTTTTGACACATTTTTAATGGGACACTAATTTTCTTGACACATATATAGTGACATACTAAAATTTTAGTCTATATATAATAAAACTATTTTTTTTAAATACATTTATAGTGACGCATTAAAATTTTAAAATATTTTTAATGACATTTACAAAAGTTTAATATATTTGTATAGACTATAGTAACACACTATGTTTATCACATGAATTTCATTGACATGTATGTAGTGACACAATTTATTTTTAATATGTACACACTTGATTTACCAAAACACAAGTCATAACCTTATGATACAAAACAATATTAAACTACTAATAAACAAACAATTAATACACGAACCGATTCATGAACAAATAACTAACTGACACATGAATTAATAAAACACATTATTATTTGTTGGAAGTATGGATACAAAAATACATACAAGTAACTAAAAAAAATAACATTATAGTCAAAGGTTTTAATGATAGTTGTTTTGTTTTTTTTTTAATGTTTTTTTGAAACTTGATCTTCATGTTTAATGATGGTTTTCTTGTAGAAAGTAGAATTTTTTTTAAAGGGATGAGAATGAGAGATGGATATTTGACGGTTCTTGTCGTGGCGGCGACGTTTAACGATTGTGGTGGTGTGCGAGTGGTGGTGTGCGAGCGTTTTGGAGATGGGTCACGGCAGATCAAATTTGTACATAATAACTGGTAATTATAGGTTTCGCTTGTAATTGTTAACAAAAGAAATACCGAAACACTCGTAACCTAATAACATGAAATGGTTCGAAACCCATAACAACATTCATGCTAAATTTTCCCAGCCCTTAAATCTTAACAATCACAATAATCTTTCGGCAAACAACAAACCCATCATCAATCTTAACTGAAAGCATATAAAGAAAAATCGAAACTTGATCAAAAGATCTCGGGTTCTATCATTTAAAGAAAATTTCTTTCAAACTAGAAACACCTATCATTGACCTTGGAAATCTTTCAAGATTCAAAACCCAAAACAATGAACATCTTTGAAACCAAGAAACATAACAACTGAGACACAAACCACTTACCTCATAAACAAATATGTCTTTTAAACAAGAGCCAAAAGATTGATTCTCCTGTCCTTGTATTTCGGTTATTGAAAATAACAATAAGAAAGAAATAATACAAGATCCAAAAGATTGATTCAAAGTGTTGTGGTTAGTGATTCGTGGGTTGTGTTAGACAGAGAAATTAACAAAAGAAATTAGGCTGAACATAATGGCCGGTTAACCCACTCGGTTGAGTGGTCGGTTGACCCCGGTTGCCCCATTGTGGCTAGTTGGGTTGTGTTCGGTTGAGTAACAAAAAGAGACGAACTAGGTTGTGAATTCAACCGAGTTTAAAGCATCAAAAGTGAACCAAAAAAAAATAAAAAAATCCAAGTCAATATTGTGGCAACTAGGTCGTCGTCAGGTCGTCGGAGAGAGAAAACTGATGTGGCAGGGGTGACCGAGGTCACCACTGTGTTCAGCCTAGTTGCTTTTTGTATCTATGAAATGAGATGAAAAAAAGGACAACATTTGTGATGAGTGATTAAAAAAAGGACGGCATTTATGTGATAGGAGGATGTAGAAAGAAAAAAATAGAGGAAACCCAATTACCCAAAATGCCCTTTTGTTTATTTCATAAATCATTAACGTATTTAAATTTAAAATGCCTACTTGTAAGTTTTTCATTGGTTCCTATTGTTTCTATTTTAAAGGTGGTCATCACATGAACGTAAATATATATATATATATCTATATTATATATAACAGGAGGCATTTGGCATTAATGCCACCTCAATGCCACTTCAATGCCACCTCAATGCCACATAATCAAATTTCATGCCACATAAGCATTTGTTGTCCAACTAAGCACTAATTTTTTAATTTAATTAGATTTTATATAAATTTCGGATTTTTAATAATTTTTTTTGTAAATTCCGGATTTTTAATAAATATTAATTTTTTTTGTAAATTCCGGATTTTTAATAAATATTTTTGAAAATTATTTATAAAAAATGGGCCTTGCAAGGATTGAACCTTGGTCATTTGGATAAATAACTTGTGTGTTTACCACTTAGGCAACAAGTTATTTTGATAATTATGTTGCATATTATAATCTATAAATGTCTAGAATTGGAATCCTATACTAAATACAATTTATCTACAAAAATTATATTAAGTAATTATCTTTTTAAAAACTTATTATACATATCTTTTCCTAACTTACTTAACCTAAAAGAATATACGTAAAAAAAATCTGCACTTCATTCATAATATACTTTTTCTCAAAAACCCTAATATCCTCTTTTTTCCTCACAATCTCTTCTAATGTTCGTTTACTTATTTTTTGTGTTTTCTTCATCACAGGTTTGCAACCATGAATTGGCACTGCAATATTCAAGTTTGCTTGCACAGGTAATGTGAGTTTGGATTTTCTTATTTTCTATTTGTGCATGTAAGATATGTGTCTGTAACGGCGTCATTGCAGGAATTCTTGGATAGGTTTATGCCAATGCCAAAAGGAGGAGTCAGTTATGCATCGACGATAACACTGATATTCTTCTAATTTGGTATGCGTTGAAAGTAAACATCTTAAATCGTGTTATTTTTAGTTTATGTTGGAAACATCCCAACAGAATATGTGAGATCACGTACATTATTCAACATTACAGGGTGAAGTTTTTTACGTTGTATCTGGTGCACACCATCAAGTTCCCTTATGAATGTGATGAGACTAACAATTGGAATATATGCATTTAGTATTCCTGTTTTCTATAACTTCTTTTTCGTTTTTATGAAATAATTTGCAGCTTCTGTTTGAATCAGTGGAACTACTTTCAAATCAACAGAAAATCATATTGTAGGGTAAGGTTTTTGTTAATGTCGAGGTGTAGATCACGGCATATAAGCAACTGGATTTCCAATCAGTTTGTGCACCCAAATTCAGCAGCCAATAATCATTGATGTCACTTCATGTTGGACAAAACGCTTTGCAGATATAAATAAAGTTGCCTCAACCTCTATCTGAATCATGTAGAATAAATATAACAACGCTCACCTTCTTAACAGGAGGCCTCCAACTGTCGACGACTCCAGCAATCCACTACTACCTCAACCCAGAGATACCAGAAGCGGAAAACATCAGAGCACTGTAAGTAACACACCCAAAATCATCCACCAAAGTAATTCAACACACGCGTAAAAGTATAAACATACCATTTTTACGTAACCAGGTATGAAGAATGCTTGGGACCAATGCCACCGCTGTTACTTCCAGCCACCCAAACAGATACCGAGGAACCACAAATGCGTGAGCGGCACATGCCAATAAGAGCTCTCCTCGAGATTAAGCCTGAAACTAACACGGTATGTGCCATTACACAACCCAAAATTACATACACCACACATACTGATAACATTACTGTCCCCAAAATAGATGCGGCAATTTGTGATTGACGCAGTCATCACAGCCTGTGCCTCTGAGGATGAGATGTATTGGTGGCAAGAACTCAAGCTGATGATTAAGTACTCCCTAATTCTTTTGAAGTTGTATTACTATCATACCTCAGGTAATCTTTTGAAGTTGTATTCTATTGTATCATTTTGACCACCGATAAGGAAGATTAACTTTGTATTTATTTGAGATAGATTTTAAAGAGCACGATTCAGCTGATCCAGAAGGGTCTTTAGTTGTAAGATCTAAAACTGTGCTTATCTGCTAATCTGTGTTCGCATTTTAGTTTTACCTTTTCATGTTTGTTTTGTATGTATTAAAATCTGTGCTCTTTAAAAATCTGCCTATAAAATTGAACCTGGCCATTAGTTGTAAGATCTAAAACTGTGCTTATCTGCTAATTTGTGCTCGCATTTTCATATAATAGGAAGCTGCATCCTGCTGCCCCAACACGAGCGCCATCAGCAGCACATGCACAAGCCCCAACAACCGCAACGACCCTCTAATAGGGTAGTAGAGGCAAGAACAGAGGGATTAGCATTTGAAAATGCCAAGCCATTTGCAAGGACAAAGTGAAATACTACTTATGATTCATATGACCTTTTCTAAGTATCTTCTTTTTATCACATGTAGAACATCTCAACAATCTCATTATTGCTTCTTTGTAACAAATAATAATCCAGTAGACTAAATAATCCAGTGCCTTGATGGAAGTTGTTCATGCATTTCTTGAGCGCTCGTGAGATCTTATTATGTTGGAAATAGGAATTTGCGTATCTGTAATGCAGCTTTGGGGGATTCTAAGGCAAGGGACCATGAGGTGAGCTCAGGAATAAAATTCAAATTGCTGCAACATATATTATGTGGCCTGTTATCATGTTTCTACTGTCATTTAGGATCTGCCAGTTGCGCTAATTTACCTAATTGGTTAGTAGATGAACAAGAAAGGGCTATTGCCTTTCGAATGGGAGGTGGGTGTTTTTCTATATTTAACCTTTTCAGTCTTCCTTATGTGCATCTTATAGTTTCATGTGTTACAGCAGACCCGTCTTCGGATTATGGTTATTTTGGAGCGTGTAATCATATACGTCTTGCCTCCGTCAGGGGTATAGTTATTCGAACACCTAATTCAACTAGAAGGTCTGGCGGAGCTATGTTGTCACACAAGCATACTATATCAGTTGTCGATAAGGGTAAGGCTAAACTAGATGACATCTGTAGCATTCAAGATACACCATGGATGGACGCATCAGGTATGTATTATATTATGTTTGTCATATGCGGTTTTGGTAACTTTCTTCATAGTGATGTATATCGTTTCATTCGTCATGCAGCTAACATGTCGGTCACACGTGACTTATGGTCATCTTCGTCGTTGGTTCCTTACACACCTTTTGATGATAGACCCATTTATCATTCTATTGGTATGCCATTCAACAATATTTTTCATTCTATATTCGTTTATTCATTTAACATTTCATTTAGTTATAACAATTGGTATACTGCTATTGTTTATGCCCTAGCGTCTCCGACATGTGGACAGCGTACGCTATATGTGCTTGATACACCTACTGTGTTTCCTGCCCGTCGACAGCCGCACCATGCCGCAGGTCTCAGTCTTAAATATGTGCTTTTGTTATACGAACAATGTGTGTTTTTTTTTTTTTTTTTTTTTTTTAAATCATATGTAGGAAGCATATAACCTGAGTTTTTTCTTTATCAGTGCCTTATCGTCATCTTTGTACAATCATTCAGGACCGACCAGTCATACTAATTCACCCAATGGATTAGCAGATGACCATGTGAAGCCTGCTGCCAGTCGTATGCGAGGTTCGTGTTCTCTTTTTATACTTACCCATTTCAATTTTCCTCATGTCCATCTTACGGATTCAGGTATCCCAGTAGGTGCACCTTCGGATTATAGGTGTTGTAAACATCATACCACGAGTTACTGTTTTGTCTTTTGTGTCTAATACTTTTAGTTGTGTAAATGAATTCGCTATCAGCTATTAATAAAAATTAAAAATTATGATGCATTTATAAAGTAGCCTTTGACATTAATGGTAGTATTTTTGTATACACAACAGTGTATCTATGTGTTATATATAGGAGTTTTATGCATTTGATTTCAAACTATTATCTATACTCAGTTTTAAAGTAACGTATATTAAAAAATAATGAATGAAGGGTGTGGTGGATGATGATTGTTCTATCTTCCAGTTTCCAGAAATCTTTGATGACTAAACCTACAGAAGTTTATTAAATTGTATGATTAAGCTCACACAATCAAAATACCAATGCTTAAAACATACTCCAGGTCGGGTTGACCCACAGTACAGGTGGCAAAGTGATTTTCCGTACAGCAGTGCCAAACTACAAAGTAAATGGGTCAAATTTGTATGTTCAACACCAAAGTAGCTTCAAATGTACAAACTACAAAGGATGAAATTTCCAAACTGATTTTATAGTCTAAAAAGCTGATTTCAGCTTCAAATGGAAAAGCTTATCTGGTTTCTTAAGAGCTTAAAGATTATCTAGAAGACCCTACACACTTTCACTGACTAATGCAGTTTCAACCTTAACTTTTTTTTATTGATCAAGTCCTCACTCGTCATAGTATGAAAAAGCATGAAACTATTATAAATATTTTGATTTACCGTTGTTACCGACTAAGTGCCTAAAGCTCATTTGTCATATTCGGGAATATGCAGGACTAACCGCATATTTATAAATTCGAGGAATTGATCAATCACAATAATAAAGATGAGAGACTAAACCATAAATTCAGTGAAAGTACATAGGCTTTTCTCCAATATAACCTAAAGTTCAATATGAAAAGAAGAAAAAAGACAGATTGTGTTGTATACATCATAATTGCTGAACTATATTGGCGGTTATTCAAAAGTCGTTATGCTTCTAGGCAAGGACCACATATCCGCTGAATGTGGCAATAGTTCAAAAGGACGGATACTTTATTTATAGGACATAAAATTAAATCGTAAAAGCTATGTGAATCCCTTCTTAACCATAAAACAAACAAAGAGTCATGGACTGCCTGCCTTTATTAAGGTACTGCACTAATTAACACTTCCACCTTTTTAAGTTGGTTTTTATACAATTATATGTGAAAAAACACTCATTTCGTCATGGTTTTATGAAGTGTCTTAAATGAGACTACAAAACTTTATTAATAAAAGTCCCAACAATTGCCTTTTCATTCATGACATGTTAATTAAGTACTTATTAACAAAACTTTATTAATATCAGTGATAAGCGTGATGAAGGTACTTATTAATTCAACTTATCTCATCAGCTACTATTACCTTTTCATTCATGACATGTTAATTAAGTATGATGCTTTTAGGAACAATGGAGGATTAGGATCAAGAGATGTTGGAAAAAGTCGTGGCATCAAAAGGGAAAGAGTATAACTAGAATAAACCAACTGACATTGTATGCTCGCGTTTTTCTTTCATCCTATTTATGAGTCCATTTTGTATACACTGTCACCTAATACAGTAATATTTTTTATAGCTCATTTTTATGTTTTTATCTCAGAGTCACAGAAAGTTTAAGGTTTTATCCAAAAGAATACATCCAAGAATCTTGGCACAGTCCATATCCTTCGTGTTGAGGACTGCACCTGATGACCAGCTTGAGAGTGGTGGGACTATCATATACTTTTAATATGAAAAGCACCAAGTTTATTACAATATGTATTCAACACCTATTATTAACTTGTGTACATCTAATTTTGCAGGTGTCCGGAAAGTAATGTCTGAAGCTGTGGATGAACCTTCGGAAACTAGAAAATATGGAGTCAGTGCTTTGTTATCCTATGTCATGATAGGATCTTCATCAAAGCTGCATTCAAAAGCGAAGCGCTTTCTGCATACCGGTTGGTGAAAAGGGATCTCGTGGAAGAAAGAAGGCGAGGGAAAGTATCAAAGCTGTTAATGTTAGTAAGCATATATTTTATTGGACTGTTTATCATTTGTTGTAAGGCATTACTTCCTATTTTTTCGGATTGCTATTGAGGCTCTTTAACTCATAGGTGTATTTATTTCACTAAAATATATTATTTGGTAGACTGACTGATGCTAGATGAGGGTTTAAGTTTGATCTAAACTCATAAAGTACCATATCAATATTTGAAAGTACTTTCTCAAGACTCCTCTTTTCTATTGTTTGCTGCATGATTTAACTAACTTTTTAAAACTTAGTCTTTTTTTTTTTTCAATAGAGTCATGATTTGTTTAGTGACTTGTGTCCATGTTACACAAGAGAGGATGTTTATGTATAAGGAATATAGATATAGCTAATCATCTAAAGGAGGCGCATAAGCGTTCTCCCTAATTATAACATTATTAAATTAAGATTTTGCATCCTGGTAGTGTGGTTCATCTACAAAATTAGCATAACTTAATGTAATTTATGGCCTCATTTTTGTTATGTCTTAGCTCTGATTTTCTGTGTGGGTATGTGTTACAGTAGTAGTCATCTAAATAATCTTGGCTTACTTCTTTAGCACTATTATGATATTATGATGGTTTACTATATGATAGAGAGGAAGGGGTCATAGCTTGCTAGCTCAATTACACTTGAGTTTTCCTTTTTTCTATAATGTAATTTGTAACCATTTCTTAGTTTGAATATAACGAGGATTTTCAAGTTATTTGTCATGTAGTAGTCATCTATATGGGTTGTATGGGATTGCTTATTTAAAATGTTTGTGGTGTTTTTTGGCATTACATACTTACACTACTTTCTTATATACATAGGAGCGTATTCTAGAAGATATGTGTACGTGTATTTTTAGTAAACCGCCACATGGGAAGCCGAATGACAAAGGTAAGTGGAGGTTGTATGAACCTGAAACAAGTATTGCAGATAGTATAACTATAACTGAAGATATGTGTTTGTTTTTTGTTTCCTTATGGCGTAACTCGAATAATCTATCTCTGGCGTGAGTTATTCATTTCTTTATAATGGTACATCTATCTGTTGCAGCTGCAAGTGTCTTCTGGGTTGCCTGATGTGCCTCCATATACTGGATCTGCACATAATTTTCCAACAGCTCCCATTTATCTTCTTTTCCCCATTACATGTATTCATTGGTGTGTTTTTTTTTGTTTCTTACATTTTTAAAGCAAACGATTATGTGTCCATAAACAATATGTTGGGTTGCTCTTACTTTTGCAGGCGCTGACCCACATGAATCCACTATGCTACTGGCCCCAGTATGAATACGATGGATATAGCTAGAACTTCTCATACTAAGAATGCAGGTTGTCGTCGACAAAGGCGTGCCAGACAAGGTTCTCTCTACTGTTCTTGGATCGCTCTTTGTATTTTGTAGTTCTAATTGTTGTTGGATCGGTCTTTGTATTTTGTAGTTCTAATTGTTGCATGGTATTAACGTTACTCATTTTCAACTTATTGCAGATACCTAATCATCTTCCTAAGGTTGCAATTTTTGGAAGACCAAATGTTGGTAAATCAGCATTACATCAGGTGTTAACTGAACATAATTCCATTCTATTGCAGATAAGTCTTTCTGACATTCAAATTGCTGCACGATTGTATCAGGTAGCTTTTTGTACATGATTAAGTAAATGCAACATATCCACAAGACATGTTTATCAGGATTTGTGAGGGATTTAAAAAGATCGGGACTGTATCCGTTTGAAATCCAGCTTCGGTCATCTTACCCATTAACTTATCTAACATTTTATAAATTGCTTCTGTTTGTTCGTGAGATTGTTGTCCTGATGTGAATGCGGGATTCTATCAATTTCTATTAAGGTATATCCAGGAGTCTTTGCAAGGTTTCGATTCCTAACCACCTGCCTAAGTGAAGCAGCTTCATGATAATTTTGTTCAGCAGTGTAAATATTGGATAGTAATACATGATACCCTACATTTTCGGGGTCCAGTTCAAATAACTTATCTGATGCCAATCGATCTAAATCAGTGTTCTTGTGAGTCTTGCAAGCACTGAGCAGAGCACCCCACATAGCGGGTCCAGGTTCAATGGGCATTTTGTTGATAAAATCCAACCCCTTTTGTAATTCTCCAGCTCGACCATATAGGTCAACCATGCAGGAATAATGCTCAGGTAACGGTTCAAATCCATGGTCTTGAACCAATTTGTAGAAAATACTCTCTCCTTCTTTAACTAAACCCGCATGGCTACAAGCGTCTAATATAGAAACGAAACTTACACCACTTAAGGGTACTTTCAAATCCACCATTCTGTGGTTAATAATCATTTTATGTTTTCTACCTAACATGTAAAAAAAATCTTAAACGGTCAAAAAATTATGGATCATTTTCTTTAGTAAAGTAGGTTGAACGGGGTAGATTCAAGTTGGCCTGAAACACTTCTATTCCAAAAATAATGAGTTCTTTATAAATTAATTGTGTCCCAGGTTACAAAATAATGAGTTTTTTTATAAATTGAAGGGTCCAACAAGAGAACTAAAAAAACTGCAAAAAATACTTTAAAGATGAGAGTCGGGAGTGGCACAGGAGTAATACTAAGCGATGTTGTTGATGATGGTGTTTGTTTATCTTAACAGGTACTTCCTTAATCTCTTTGGATTGAGAGGGTTGTTCAGTCTCATTCTAGGAGAGGAAAATGGTTAGCATCTATTTAATGACGTGTGCTTGCCTTTTTTATGCCTTTACATTCAGTGACCTTCTAATGGGATTTGGCTTACACCTTTTTCTGTCAATTTTAACAATGCAGCCACAGATGATACACAGCGTATGATGCAAATGAGTTTCTCGAGATGAATGCATTCCTCGACCTCTCACAATCCTAGGACATGAGTAAGTAGTGTGCGCATATGTTAGATATATAATCAAAAAGCTAGGAATTGTAGACGATACATGTCTTGATCAACCAACCAGATGCACTTAACCCGTACTATAAATTTACCCATTTTGACATGTTACTTTACCCGCCTATTTAATCATATCTATTTGCATCCTTTACTTTCTTCAAGTTACGAATTTCAGATAGTAATTTGTATTGTTTTGTGGATTCAATAGCCAAGTATTTTGGTTTGGAGATCTCAACTACAGGTTATTCTTGGAAAATGATTTAGCTAGGGAGCTGCTAAAGAAGAACGACTAGACAGCACTTCAAGAATTTTATCAACTAAGGCAAGAACTATGGGATGGTGGAGTGTTTTAAGGGTGGAAAGAAGGGAACATAGAATTTGCACCTACTTACAAGTATTCCAAATATAATAGCAATCGGTACTCGGGTACACATCCTAACAGAGCAGGCGATAAACAAAGAACACCAGCATGGTATGCACATTATACCATCAACTATAACATCAAAATTTCTTCTTATGATATTTTTATCAAAAACAAATTATGTCATAATCTAGCTAGCCTTATTTAAAGATCAACACCATAGTGTCACTACACATTATAACCCCATTCATAAGACAAGTTTTCATCGAAAGTGCTAAATCTCTTCTTAAACCAAAGAAAACAAAAAATAATGTCAAGCGTCGACTTTATTTTTTTCATAAAACATGTGTGACAGGATCTTATGGTATGGAAAAGAAGTAAAGCAACACTCTTATTTCCGCAGTGAGAGCAAGTTCTCGGATCACAGGCCTTTATCTGCTCTTTTCTCTACACATATTGAAGTCATAAAGTCTAATGATGGTTCCTCTCCAACAAGATGTACCCACTACGGTATCCTCTGAGCATATCGTAAGTAACCTGTTATAAAGCTCGTGCTCTAACTTTTGCATCTATTTACTTAGCATCTTCAAAATATGATATAAATATTAGTAAATAATTTCATTAATAGAGTTATGTGAGCCTGCCAATTTTCTCACAGAAACAAATTACAACATTCAAGATGGAGATTGTTACCAATCAAGAGGAGAGTTATTTCCTATACACATTAAATAGTACCAAAGTTTTAGAAAGAGCAATACTTACCAAAGACGGGAAGATAGAATTCTGCCACCATGACCGAGACAGTGAAGCCCAAGATTGGATGCAAGATTGGACTATACCGTTGGAGGGGTATGCATTCATCTTTACGACCATGATCTTATCAAAATCAACATTTATTTTTCTCATGATCTTTTTATATGATATTTCTCAGGTTGTTGTGGGTGAGCTTGAGCTAAAAGAGTACAATCTGAACTGGGCACCTCAAGATTTTGAAACTAAATTACAGGCAAGGAACTAATTCCACTATATCATTATCAGACCCACCCGTTATGTCACGTGATAAGCTTACAGCGTGATATATTTTGTATTTTTTGTAAAAACTTTGTGTTTTGTTATTTTTTTTAATGGCTGGAAACAATGAAACAGACGGACCAACGAGCTCTCAAAGCAGCAGTTGAGTTTGTTTATCAGAAAGAGAGTCCCGAGTAAGATATTCTTAAATAGTTTCCTTTAGGCCTTTAATTCATCAATGCACCAAATTACACAATTTAAATTTGATGATGGAAGCTTATTGAACATGGAATTATTGATAGAGTAAGTTTCTTTTATCTGTATTCATTCATTTTAAATTTGTTATAAAAATATAACGATTTATTTCAACATGTCCACTTTTTCAGACATTTTTTACCAACCTTCTTTCGTCATAGAAAAATATGTCAACAATAATTAATGATCAAGTGGGTGAGTCATCGTACGCCTAGAGTATGGAATTTCCACAAAAAAATTCTATAAGAATTAGTGAAGATTTTAGTTTATTTGTTAACCATCATCCCACAAATAATAGACCACTAACCGACATACAATAGATAACTATCATCATGAAGCATACGAAGGTATGGGCTTAAAAAACAGATAACAAACATTAGCGATGTTTTAAAATAACAATGTAATCAGCCTAATATGACATAGACAACTATCAAAATCTAAGTTTCGTTATTTGATAAGGCTTGTGCTTTATACAAACTAATACGAAAACACAAGTCGTTTAAGCGGGTATTTTGGGTTGCTTATTTTCAAGCCTTTAAGCATTTCAAAGTATTCTTCTGCCAATGTGCTTAATTTGAGGCAAAATAAGCAGGTTAAGACATCACAAGAGGTCTCGGTTTATAATTTTACTATGTTTTATAGTTTAAATATTATGATAATTATATTTAATAATTATTTGATTTTAACTATATTATTTGATAATAGTTTACAATACTCAGACCGGAGACTTTTGAAAACACGTAGTTAACACTTAGAGACAACCTTTTTGGGACAACTCGAACACCCACCCTTTATAACCCGCACCAAAAGATTAATCTTTTGTAGAGCAAAAACTTAAATTCGGCGAATGATAGTTTTAACAAAAAGTAGTGTATTTAGTCAGGGGGATACGGTATGGTGTACAAAGCAGACCTTGAACACTTATATTTAAAAAGGTTTTCGTCAACAATGGAAGGGAAGAATAAGAATGAAGGAAAACAATATAATGTTATAGTGCAACCCGATCCAGTTTATAAGTGAATGGGTCGACGTTGCCTCCTTTATCCCTGTTGTTTAGATGAGAAACCCGTATATTAGTTAGATTCAATGTGATTATGTTCGTGTATCCTGTATGCAATTACCTTATGAAACAAAAATCTTTCTTTTTTATGAAATTTTTTTGGCACTGTTGATATTAGTATCGTGGGCTTTGGATTTTTTTTTGTTCATGACTACGTTCTTATGCCTTTTCTTGATAGGCAGTCACCACTACACGGTAACTCATACTTTATATATTTGCTACTTCCTTTGTTCAACCAAAAAAAAAGGTAGAATTTAAGTTTCGAGGTCAAAGGGCTATACTTTGTGTAAGTTGATGCTACATTTGATAAAGTTTCAAAATAAAATCAATAAGTTTATAAGCAGGTATGTTAAGACTGTGCCACTGGCATTAGAGATTCTTGATGTAAGAAGGCATCAAAAGCTTGAGATGGTTAAGGAATTAGAAATTGAAAAAGATAGATACAAATTTGAGGTAGAGATTGGGATTCCCTTCCAATTTGTGACGAAGCGTAAGTTCATGACTCTAGAGTGTACTTTGAATTTCAGAAGCTATTACAATAAGCTTTCAAGTATTTTGGAATATTGTATATACTGATGTTTACTTTTTGTTTGAATAGGTTAGAATTAAGAGAATAATGGAGATAAGTAAATCATAGTGCATTTGCTAATATATGGTCCAATACGGTATTCAGGATATCATTATTTGCTCTTTTGTGCTTCAATCAAAATCAGATGTGTTCTCCTTTTCTTCTTATTTATTCTACTTACATTATTGGAATTTATTTTCTTTTAAGTAATATGAGTAGCCTAAATTCAGTTCATTTCTGAGGCTATGACGATTAATAAAAGTTTTTGACAAATATTGTCCCAGATTGGTTTGTTTCTACAAAAGCCGGTATACTTATATTATTTAATTGTTTCATTATCTTTTATATGTATTACACTAAAACAATTTTTAAAAATTTATTTCAGTTAACAAAAAACAAAAAACAAATAATTATAAGTCATGCCCGCCCATTGGGCGGGCTTCGAAAACTAGTGTATATATATATATATATATATATATATATATATATATATATATATATATATATATATATATATATATATATATAGGGGGTGTTTCTTGTGAGAAGTCTAATTTTTGTGAGAACGCGAGAAGAGATCCTAGCCCTCCATCTAATCCTCCTTTTTTTTAGATCTAATGGCCAACATTAATCCACCATTTGCACTAACTATACAATAAACAAGGGTACTTTTGTAAATAAAATCCAAAACAGTTCATATATAAACAAAAAACACACACAAGTCACATAATAACGGTGAACAAATACTCTCTCATCACACCACGGATTAAACCACGGATTAAACCACCATTACACCGCCATTCAAACCACCACTACACCACCGTAGTCCGTTGAAATCACAACCTTCTGTCATCTTCTACTACTGTCTACTACCAGAATCACCACTGGAATCATAACAGTAGCAAAGATAACCATTAAAAACCTAAAAAATCAGAATTGATTAATTTAATAAAAATCGATCAATATGACTGAAGAAAAAGCCGGAGTTGATGAAGTTCAGATAACTGAAAATGAGATTAATGAAGAAGGCGAACTTTTCAAATCAGATTACACATAAATATCGAGTAAATGTTCTTTTTAATAAATTTTTAATGTTGAATTGTGAATTATTATGCGTTTGAAGTTATTATTATTGTTTAAGTCTAGATATATCACATGTGAAAGTATAGATTATGAATTAGATCTTGATTGTTATAGGCGAGTTAATTAAAATTTATTAAAAGTATATAATATGAATGAATATGCGGAAATTTAGACAATGAATGAAAATTTGATGATCAGATATCAAAGTTTATGTAAAGTAGAATGTAGCAGAGATTAAGTGTAGTAAAAGTATCTTCACACGTGAAGAATATCACCAAGGAATGAAGTTTGACATTTTGATAAGAGTATCTTCGTGTGTGAAAAGTTTAGTAAGATTATCTTCGCTTGCGAAAATATAGGAGATATTTTTCTTCGCGTGTGAAAATATAGGAGATAGTTTTCTGCGCGTGTGAAAAGTTTAGTAAGTATTTGATATTTTTTTCGCGTGTGAAAATATAGGAGATAGTTTTCTGCGCGTGTGAAAAGTTTAGTAAGTATTTGATATTTTTCTTCGCGTGTGAAAATATTGGAGATAGTTTTCTGCGCGTGTGAAAAGTTTAGTAAGTATTTGATATTTTTTTCGCGTGTGAAAATATAGGAGATAGTTTTCTGCGCGTGTGAAAAGTTTAGTAAGTATTTGATATTTTTCTTCGCGTGTGAAAATATTGGAGATAGTTTTCTGCCCGTGTGAAAAGTTTAGTAAGTATTTGATATTTTTCTTCGCGTGTGAAAATATAGGAGATAGTTTTCTGCGCGTGTGAAAAGTTTAGTAAGTATTTGATATTTTTCTTCGCGTGTGAAAATATTGGAGATAGTTTTCTGCGCGCGTGAAAAGTTTAGTAAGTATTTGATATTTTCTTCGCGTGTGAAAATACAAGACATGTCTTTCTTCGCACGTGAAAATATAAGAGATTTTTCTGCGCTCGTGAAAAGTATAGTAAGTATCTGATATTTTTCTTCACGCATGAAAAATGTCAAGAAATTGCAACAATCTCAAGATAACTAGTGGGCGGTGTTCAAATGTGTGGTTAAATTGATATAGCTATTTGAAGTGCCAATAATCAGTTTTTAGTGTTTGGATAATAACTATTATGATAATGTATCTAATTACTTAAAGTTAGGGAAAGGATTTTGATGAGTATAAGCCTTGCAAACTATTATTTTACGTTGATAATCTGTTGTTAATTACAAGGAATAAGTGAAATTGTGAAAATGTTGTAGGTTTGAATTCTATTTGTGTTAATGTTGCATTGTGTACTGATTCTAGGTCCTTATTAAAAGAAGTTGTGTTAATTTTTTGAAACTGTGAAAATGTTGAAGGTGATGAAAGGAGAGAGCTTTATGAGGAGCTATGGCGAAGTATTGTGAAGCTGTCGTGTGAATCTTCTACAGAAGGAGGAAATTGTGATGTGTATTTGGTTGGAACAGCTCATGTTTCTAAGGTAATTCAAATGACTTTTGTTTAACTTGCTTGATTTTTTTATTTGTTAATGTGTTAAGTTAGGAAGAATGGTGGTATCCAAGTGCACTTCGCTTAATTTCGTGATATATTTTTAGTGTCGCCTGAGTTTTTTTAAGGCTTTCTTATGCATAGGAACTTTAAGCTTTTGTTATTTGTTGCTTAGGTGAGAATAAATAAAAGAATTGGTTAATATGTGATCACAGTGAATAATACATCGAGTTGTAGCTAACATTGTTGTATATGCGTTTCATGTCTCGAAAGTTGTATCATTGGTGTTGTATGTCTCGAAAGTTAACTTGTAGCAAATTGATGTGCTGATTATTTGAGATGAGAGAAGTGTTCTGTTGTGTCTCAATGAAAAAAGGCTAGAAGTTAGTTACACAAAGATCTATAATAGCAGTGATGTTACAAATCTAAACAAATAGCAATTTAATTAATAACGTTGAAGTTGTAACTTCATCTTTTTTGGCTAATATCTATATGTACCCCGATAACTTACTTTGTTGAGATGTCATTGAATTTTCTGAGTTTGTATATCTCTTTAGCATACCATTTTGTTGCGGTTCGCTTTTCTACCTTACTTGTGTAATAAAATCATATTTTCAAGATTTTGCCAATATAATTGTGTATCCTTAATAACAAACATGAAATGTTTCTAGATGTCTTTAAAGAAAACATGTATGCTGTTTTTCGGGCAAGATGTTCTTGGAACACTTTTACAATGAAATTTTAACATATTCACCATGCAACACTATAGACCAATTTTCTCACTGAAATTTCTCAAACTCGCTAATTTAGAAGTGAAGCGTAAACAGTTTGAGAGCACCAAATATGCCATGAATCAACTTACTGATAATTGGCCTGATAACTCTGCGAAACGTTATGCTGTGATGGTTTTGATTCTTCCAATGAATGGTGTAAGAAAGTGGCGTGACCATGAAATGGTACTTGTAACTGTTGTTGCTGACCAGGTGGGTTAGTTACTGTCTTAATGTTTTACTTATTGCGTAATCTTTATGTCATTCATCCTAATATAAACCAAGTGGAATATTGATCTCCACATTCTGAAACTAATTTGTTATTATCTGCTTTTCTTGGCACTAGGTGTGTTATCGGGTCGGGTTATCGGGGTTGTTGGGTTGAGTCAGGTTTTAAGTTTTTAAAAAAGTCCGCAACCCAACCCGATAAGAAATCGGGTTAGCGGGTTCGGGTGTTATCGGGTCGGGTGATTCAGGTTGTCGGGTTTAAAAACACCAATTTGTGGGTTATAACAGTGTGCTTAAATGTTGTTGTGTTGAGCCTTTGTTATCTTTAATTAATCAAA
This sequence comes from Chrysanthemum seticuspe, assembly GCA_019973895.1. Taxonomy (NCBI): domain Eukaryota; kingdom Viridiplantae; phylum Streptophyta; class Magnoliopsida; order Asterales; family Asteraceae; genus Chrysanthemum; species Chrysanthemum seticuspe. Next base: position 23,779,993 of record BPTQ01000008.1, read on the forward strand.
CCCAAACACATTTACTATTGTAGCTTAAATGTATTAATATATTTTAAAGTTTCAATCAGTACCTTGCTAGCATATGTAAGTGGTAGTGTTTGGATTGAGCTTAAATTTATGGGAACTTAAAATGAAATGATAAGTTGAGATAATGAAGAATACATGATGACTGAAACTTTAAATGAACAAGTGATAAATATTTACTAACTGTTGTAGGTAAAAGAGGTTATCAGTGATGAATGAGATGTATAATGTGTAATTCATACCTCATCTCACATGTATAGATGTATACATGTGAAAAATATATTACAGTATTGAAATGAACAAGTGATGAAGGTTTACAATGTGTAATTCATATATAAATATTCACACATAGAAAATTAAATGCTTCATTTATGATAGAATAGAAATTGCGAATGTATTTTAGTTTCAGATAAGTTATATATGCTTCGTCCACATCAGATGAGGGACTTAAAGCTAGGTGTATAGCGTAGATGGAAGTGTCACTTTTATGTTCTTAAGTGTCAAATATGCACACATTGTTCAGTTAAAACTTGGAAGATACTATATTCAGTTTCACTTAAGCCATCCAAAACACCAGTAATATATATGAACCATTGGTCTTATACGAAGGTTATGCAGAATTTCGGGTCTTATCGGGTTGACCCGATAACATTAATTATCTAACCCGACCCCGACCCGATTATATTGTCGGGTTATCGGGTTCAGGTCAAACCAACCCGACAAGATTTTTTAACCCGATTTAACCAGTCCCGATAAGCCTTGTCGGGTTCGGGTCGGGTCAACCCGACCCTACTGACACTCCTACTTGGCACCCAACTTCATAATATTAGGTAAGTAAAAATTCTCATATGGTGCAATAGGTTTGATAGTTGAGGCAATTTGCTTCCACCATAGGTTGAACATTTTTCGCGCAACGGTTAACTTTTTAAAAAGTGTATGATCCTTGAATTTTCCAGGGACTTTAGTAAAACTTGCTCTTGCTGCTAGTGACCCGTTTTCCAGTTTTGTTGTTTTCACTATGTGTACGTATGTGGGCTTCCCCTTTGCTTCCCACTTGATCATTATTGGTCTCTGGTTGCAAATAGTTTGTGCTATTTCAGATAGTCAGTTGTTACCAGTGTCAGCAAATGCTCGAGATTCACTGAGAATTTCATCTTGTAATTTCATTCATTTAGAGATTCATCTTATATCTACATGATAATAGTAGTTTTTTATGATATTTATTTCAAGTACTAAACTAACTATATGTCATGTTTCTTAGGTTGTTGTGGCTCTTTCTCATGCTGCGATCCTAGAAGAATCTATGCGAGCTCGCAGCCAACTCATAGATAAGAATTTTGCTTTGAACTTGGCTGGACAAGAAGCATAGATGGCTATCCATGCTCGTAATGATTTTCTTGCTGTAATGAATCACAAAATGAGAACACCTATGCATGCAATTATAGCATTGTCTTCACTTCTTTTGGAGATCGAGCTTACTCCGAATCAAAGAGCCATGATAGAGACCATCCTTAAGAATAGCAACCTTCTTGCAACACTCATAAATGACATTCTCGACCTTTCTAGGCTAGAGGATGGTAGCCTAGAACTGGAAAGTGAAGTCTTTAACCTTCATGGTCTATTCAAAGAGGTAATTTCTGGCTTTCGAGCTCTTAGGTTTGAACAACCATAGCGTGCAGAAATTGTCACACCCTCGCCAGAGGCGGAAACGCGAGGTGTAACGGAAGGGAACATAAGCACAAGATAATAGAACATACCAACATTAATATTAAAAAGAAGTATTACACCATTACAATACCAGTTTAGCCGTCAACGGCAAATATATTACAAAGTTTAGATTCCAAAATATCGAGTTTTATTACATACGACTTGTAGCGACAAGTGAAAACTTCTCTATGCAAGACTTGATAGAAAAGTTTACTAACGATCACCTGAAATGCATGAGAGAAAAACGGGTCAACTATGAAAATAGTTGGTGAGTAAACACGTTTAGTGAAATAAGAAATCTCGTAAGAAAAATATACAAAGCTTTCGGTCAACGAAAAATAGTCCACAAAGCAAAGGCATTGTGTATCCACTCAGTTCCAAATTCCGCCCATACAAAACTTGCAACCTGTGTGTACACAACCCATTGCATGAAAATCTAGTGCGTCAAGTAATCAAGTGTAAGTGGTCATAATAGTTCACAATATAGTACCACGAATATAATAATTCAGGGATGCTACCGATGAAACCAAAATAAGCTGGGTGCCACTACCCAAAGTTATGATGGGAGTCTCTACCCAAAGATATACTGGGAGTCTCTACCCAAAGATATACTGGGAGTCTCTACCCAAAGATATACTGGGAGTCTCTACCCAAAGATATGCTACGAACAAAGGTGTCTATATAGTGATGCTCCGAACATGGGAGACTTTATAGTGATGCTCCGAACATTGGAGACTTTAGGACAAGGTCATAACATGTACGGTTCAATAAGTTCAAATAAGTCAAAAGAGTTCACAATTGTAAGGATCAATTTAATTCAAGTATGGTTCATGCATTCAGCCCCAAAATATAGTAAAACGGTAAAAAGGGGATGTGATTACTCACTTGGTAAACTGAGGCGATGACAAAAGTGAGTACACCGAGGTATAATGTGATACGTTAATCTTGACCTAATACGAATGATATGATATGTCATGAGTTGCAATGTAATGTTATGCATGCATTTCGTATGTTATTTATACCATTTGCGAGTTTTGAAAATAATTCTTATCGTCGAAAAATACTCTGTTGACGTCTTGACCAACCAAAAATGACTTTACCAGTTTTTACGTCAAAATGTCATCCTACAATAGTTTTATAATGATTTTTGGTGAAATTTCCACTTTTCGTCGCAAAACAATGTCGTCGGAAAAATCATGAAATCAACAAAAATGGTTCCGGAAAAGTAGTCGTAAAACGGTGTACGTCGATCGTTAGAGAACGAACTCGACGGTTTTGGAAAGTTTGTATCGATATCTAAAAGTTTCAGTTCAGGAGTTTTCGTCCAAAAGGTCTCGATCATAAAGATATTAAAGGCTAAAGATAGTGATTTTTGTTAATTGTGTGCAGAAAATGAGTTTCGGCCAATATTTGAACATCCGTAATTAAATCACTATAACTCCGCTTGACAAACGGCTTTTTGTTTTGAAAAATATGGCCGATGAACTTGATTTTTCTAGAAGACATTTCGTTATAAAAAGTTTCACATCATGGTTAAAAACTGCCGCAAACATAGCCCTTACAGCTAATAGAATACTTGTAACGTAAAAATAATATAATTTTTCAGAAAATAATAGTTACGGCAAGTTTATAAAAACGTGCATATATTTGTCGTTTCAAATCCGTTTTCTACGTATAATATGTCCTTAGCTTCGTATCGAAGTAAACTAATATATTTTTGACAAGTCGAAATAATTTGTGAAGCTTAAGGCTAGTTTTTGACCCGAACAAGTAAAAACATCAAAGCTGAATTTTCTGAAAATAACACGTTTCGTCGTCAAACTTTAAAAATTCACCACGGCTTCGTTATAACTCCGTTTTTATCCGTTCAAAAGGCCACGGATTCGTTTTAAAGTGTATTTTCTAAATATCAAGGCCAAAATGTCGTACCATCAGTGGGTTTTTCCAGAAATTCGTTTTAAGGACAGAACGTAAAATATAGTTTACGAAAATAGTTTTTCTCGGACAAAACCTATTCTAATCCCTTCAAATCAACTCCAAAGCTAATCTAATCCTACCATACACCTTCTTAGGGTGTCATGGGTTCCTAATCACCATCAAGACCAAAGAATACCATGGGAATATTTATAGGATGACCAATATATTTATATAACTCAATAAATCATGAAATAAATGGTATAAATCTCATATCATGCATATAAGCTCCAAAAATGATAAGATTCATATGAAAATGATAAGGAAACATGAAAATGATAAAAACAAGCTTACTAGTGAAATTGATGAGGTGAAAGTAACAAGGATTATCCTAAATACTCTTGGTTTTTATTTCAAAACCATAAAAAGAGTATAAACTAGATTGTTTTAACACTTGAGCTAGCAAAATTTTGTGATCCCTTGGAAGACCTCTCTATGGCCGGTTTTGGATGAAGAGAAACAAGGAAGAGAGAAAAATTTTTGGTACTTGTATTATTGCAATTTAATGAGTGAAGTAAATTTTCTTGAAGTATAAATCTTGTCTTGTAGAAAATCTACCCAATTTGATTTCCTCCCCCCCTTGGAGCCGGATTTTAAGGGATATGGTTCCCAAATAATAATTTTTTTTTTTTTTTTTTTTTTTTTTTTTTTAAATCTAATGTGTATATATTTAATTGTGAAATTTGTAAGAAAGTATAAGTAAATGTAAGAAATATGTACAAGTAAAGGTAAATGGGAATCTTTGGTACAAGTAAGTTTTTAATAGCTCAAAATAGGATGTAATGAGATGATAAAAATTTTAAAAATACTTTCCTTGTGAAAATTGAGTGATAAAATAATTATCGTACAATTTTTAAGAAACACAACGTAATAATTAAATTTTAACGATTTAAGTACCAAATAGATTTGAAACACTAGGAAAACTAAAAATATAGTTTTTATAAACTAAATGTAAGTTTAAAAATATATCGGGATCATTTTTGAAAGTAACGGATTAAATATTTAAAATAATAACTCACGCGATAAAAATTATTAAATAAAAATTACGCGCTGAAGGTGAAATGAAATGCCATGAATGAATTAATATGATGCATATATAATTTAAGAAATGACCGGAATTTGAGAATTGTGACATTCTTCCCATGTCAGCGGAATCATGTCCTCATGATTCGATTAACGATACTATGGTCCGAACCTCGACAAGAGTTCTAAAAGTTCATGCTCGTACGAACAGTCTAAATGATCATATCAATGCCCATGCGTACAGGTTCCCCATTCAACTAAGTACGTGCCCGTGATTAGATTGGATAGGATAAACTCACCCAATATCGAACGTAGCCCTCAAAAGACCTTTAGGTAGTCGATTCCAATTTAATCTCACAACTCATCAAACAAGAACTGTCATGAAATTAAACTAAACCGACTTGAATAAACTTGTCTCTTAGCTTGATTTTCGCAACTCATCAAACAAGAACTGTCACTAGATCAAGCTAGGAAACAAGTTGTTAGAAAGGTAGGATGCCACATCCTTGAATGAGGTCTTTTGAAAGATTCGCTCAATATTCGATTTGCTTACACAATCAAATCCAATCAACAAAATATATAACAACTAAGGTCGATATCAATAGGTCTCAAATTAATCAAGGTCGTGAACGTGGTAAGAATTGGAAGGAAGCTATGCACTCAAAATTATGTCGTACAGAAATAAGGTAGTTGTTCGAAAGAATGTACCCGTTAAGCGTTGTGGGCTTCCTCGGTACCCAGATAGAATGCTCGACCACGTGCGGGAGGAATTTCAATGTTCTGCTCTTGTGGGCCTTCTATTGCCAATGCCAAGTTTGGACGATTACCTCCTTGATTGGGAGTTCTTTTCAGCTTTGGACAGGTATTGCGAAGGTGATCTAGACTTCCACACTCGTAACATGCTTTTCTCTGTCCTTGATTCCCAGTTCTGTTTGAGCAATCTCGCGCGAAGTGGCCCGTCTGTCCACATTTGTTGCACCTTCGGCAGTCTCCTATGTGATGATAATTACATCGAGTGCACAAAGGATGGGGACCTGCATATCCTTTGCGCTCCTGGGTGTTCGCCCCATAGTTCTGGGTTATTCGCTGCCTCTTGTTTTGCTGAGTCTGGTCTCGGTTTCCCTGGTGATCCTCCTGTCGCTTTCGTCCATTGTCGTTTGCTTTTACTAGTTCTCCAGACCTGATCACATCATTTGTCAAACGATACGCCATACTCACAGCGGCTTGCAGAGTGGTTGGTTTCGACGAAGTGACATCCCTCCTAATTTCTGGTATCAATCCCCATATATATCGATCAATCAACTTCTCCACAGTGGAAACCATGTGAGGAACCATCCTAGTTAACTCGTGGAACCGGATCGTGTACTTGTCGATCTCTACTCCTACCATCAAGTGGTTCCAAAATTCTTCTTCTAGTTTCTGCACTTCATCTTTTCTACAGTACTCATCAGTTAGTAGTTTCTTGAATGCTTCCCAAGATAATGCATTTGCAGCCCCTCTTCCTCTGATCTGTAGTTGGTTGTTCCACCAAGTCAAAGCTCGACCCTGTAGTAGACCAGCAGAGAACTCAACCTTGTTTCCTTCAGCACATTTCGTGATACTAAGTTTCGACTCAACATTCTCGAACCAGGTTAGCAGTCCAATGGCACCCTCAGTACCATGAAATTCCATTGGCTTGCATGTCATGAAAGTTTTGTAGCTGCATCCTTGACCAGTGTTTGAAGTACCTTCTCCGTTGTTGGTTCGCCTAGCATCGAGTTGCGTTATAATTTGGGTGAGTAGATCCGCTATTCCAGCAGCGTTGTTTTCTGGATTGTCATTGTTGTTTGGGTTGCCGTTGTTGTTACCTCCTGAGCGTGTGTTTCTTGCAGCCATGATCCTACAGAGGACCAAAACATCGGGTTGAGTAAACGACATTCGAACGAAGTCAGATGAGGTGCAGAACGGTGGTAATGTGTTATAGTGATCGAAACATGACAGGAACAGAGACATGCTATGTCTAACAAGTCGAAAGATGGAAAAGAGAAGATATGAACAAGGTACGGTAATGTAGACGTGAACGTAAAAACATGCCATGCATACCCACCCGACCAATGCAACTTCAGGTGACCAGACTTTAAAGACTCGACTAAACATGATTTAAAACTACCACTCTTATCATTGCATGGTTCTTCATAAATTAGACATAGTTGATCAGGCTATGTATAATTTATGAGTAACGATGCAACGATAGGACTAGTTGACTCGGATGATGTTCAATGTTTAATAAAATAAAATAAAAAAAAAAAATTTTCCGGTTATAGCTGTGATTTTTATTTTTGAAAAATCGGCATTCTCTATAACCTTTGGCTCTGATACCAATCTGTCACACCCTCGCCAGAGGCGGAAACGCGAGGTGTAACGGAAGGGAACATAAGCACAAGATAATAGAACATACCAACATTAATATTAAAAAGAAGTATTACACCATTACAATACCAGTTTAGCCGTCAACGGCAAATATATTACAAAGTTTAGATTCCAAAATATCGAGTTTTATTACATACGACTTGTAGCGACAAGTGAAAACTTCTCTATGCAAGACTTGATAGAAAAGTTTACTAACGATCACCTGAAATGCATGAGAGAAAAACGGGTCAACTATGAAAATAGTTGGTGAGTAAACACGTTTAGTGAAATAAGAAATCTCGTAAGAAAAATATACAAAGCTTTCGGTCAACGAAAAATAGTCCACAAAGCAAAGGCATTGTGTATCCACTCAGTTCCAAATTCCGCCCATACAAAACTTGCAACCTGTGTGTACACAACCCATTGCATGAAAATCTAGTGCGTCAAGTAATCAAGTGTAAGTGGTCATAATAGTTCACAATATAGTACCACGAATATAATAATTCAGGGATGCTACCGATGAAACCAAAATAAGCTGGGTGCCACTACCCAAAGTTATGATGGGAGTCTCTACCCAAAGATATACTGGGAGTCTCTACCCAAAGATATACTGGGAGTCTCTACCCAAAGATATACTGGGAGTCTCTACCCAAAGATATGCTACGAACAAAGGTGTCTATATAGTGATGCTCCGAACATGGGAGACTTTATAGTGATGCTCCGAACATTGGAGACTTTAGGACAAGGTCATAACATGTACGGTTCAATAAGTTCAAATAAGTCAAAAGAGTTCACAATTGTAAGGATCAATTTAATTCAAGTATGGTTCATGCATTCAGCCCCAAAATATAGTAAAACGGTAAAAAGGGGATGTGATTACTCACTTGGTAAACTGAGGCGATGACAAAAGTGAGTACACCGAGGTATAATGTGATACGTTAATCTTGACCTAATACGAATGATATGATATGTCATGAGTTGCAATGTAATGTTATGCATGCATTTCGTATGTTATTTATACCATTTGCGAGTTTTGAAAATAATTCTTATCGTCGAAAAATACTCTGTTGACGTCTTGACCAACCAAAAATGACTTTACCAGTTTTTACGTCAAAATGTCATCCTACAATAGTTTTATAATGATTTTTGGTGAAATTTCCACTTTTCGTCGCAAAACAATGTCGTCGGAAAAATCATGAAATCAACAAAAATGGTTCCGGAAAAGTAGTCGTAAAACGGTGTACGTCGATCGTTAGAGAACGAACTCGACGGTTTTGGAAAGTTTGTATCGATATCTAAAAGTTTCAGTTCAGGAGTTTTCGTCCAAAAGGTCTCGATCATAAAGATATTAAAGGCTAAAGATAGTGATTTTTGTTAATTGTGTGCAGAAAATGAGTTTCGGCCAATATTTGAACATCCGTAATTAAATCACTATAACTCCGCTTGACAAACGGCTTTTTGTTTTGAAAAATATGGCCGATGAACTTGATTTTTCTAGAAGACATTTCGTTATAAAAAGTTTCACATCATGGTTAAAAACTGCCGCAAACATAGCCCTTACAGCTAATAGAATACTTGTAACGTAAAAATAATATAATTTTTCAGAAAATAATAGTTACGGCAAGTTTATAAAAACGTGCATATATTTGTCGTTTCAAATCCGTTTTCTACGTATAATATGTCCTTAGCTTCGTATCGAAGTAAACTAATATATTTTTGACAAGTCGAAATAATTTGTGAAGCTTAAGGCTAGTTTTTGACCCGAACAAGTAAAAACATCAAAGCTGAATTTTCTGAAAATAACACGTTTCGTCGTCAAACTTTAAAAATTCACCACGGCTTCGTTATAACTCCGTTTTTATCCGTTCAAAAGGCCACGGATTCGTTTTAAAGTGTATTTTCTAAATATCAAGGCCAAAATGTCGTACCATCAGTGGGTTTTTCCAGAAATTCGTTTTAAGGACAGAACGTAAAATATAGTTTACGAAAATAGTTTTTCTCGGACAAAACCTATTCTAATCCCTTCAAATCAACTCCAAAGCTAATCTAATCCTACCATACACCTTCTTAGGGTGTCATGGGTTCCTAATCACCATCAAGACCAAAGAATACCATGGGAATATTTATAGGATGACCAATATATTTATATAACTCAATAAATCATGAAATAAATGGTATAAATCTCATATCATGCATATAAGCTCCAAAAATGATAAGATTCATATGAAAATGATAAGGAAACATGAAAATGATAAAAACAAGCTTACTAGTGAAATTGATGAGGTGAAAGTAACAAGGATTATCCTAAATACTCTTGGTTTTTATTTCAAAACCATAAAAAGAGTATAAACTAGATTGTTTTAACACTTGAGCTAGCAAAATTTTGTGATCCCTTGGAAGACCTCTCTATGGCCGGTTTTGGATGAAGAGAAACAAGGAAGAGAGAAAAATTTTTGGTACTTGTATTATTGCAATTTAATGAGTGAAGTAAATTTTCTTGAAGTATAAATCTTGTCTTGTAGAAAATCTACCCAATTTGATTTCCTCCCCCCCTTGGAGCCGGATTTTAAGGGATATGGTTCCCAAATAATAATTTTTTTTTTTTTTTTTTTTTTTTTTTTTTTTTTTAAATCTAATGTGTATATATTTAATTGTGAAATTTGTAAGAAAGTATAAGTAAATGTAAGAAATATGTACAAGTAAAGGTAAATGGGAATCTTTGGTACAAGTAAGTTTTTAATAGCTCAAAATAGGATGTAATGAGATGATAAAAATTTTAAAAATACTTTCCTTGTGAAAATTGAGTGATAAAATAATTATCGTACAATTTTTAAGAAACACAACGTAATAATTAAATTTTAACGATTTAAGTACCAAATAGATTTGAAACACTAGGAAAACTAAAAATATAGTTTTTATAAACTAAATGTAAGTTTAAAAATATATCGGGATCATTTTTGAAAGTAACGGATTAAATATTTAAAATAATAACTCACGCGATAAAAATTATTAAATAAAAATTACGCGCTGAAGGTGAAATGAAATGCCATGAATAAATTAATATGATGCATATATAATTTAAGAAATGACCGGAATTTGAGAATTGTGACAGAAATTGGCTCATAAATATTGATTGCTCTGTGTAGGTCGTCACGTTAATAAATCCTATTGCGTCCGTGAAAAACACATCCATGGCGTTAAATTGTGACCTAGATCTACCTGCTTTTGGTATTGGTGATGAAAAACGCCTTATGCAAATCATCTTAAACGTTGTTGGGAATGCGGTTAAGTTTACGAAGGGGGTCATGTTTCAATTCAGGCCTCCATTTTGAGTCGAGTATTTGCAGGAGTGGCAGACTCTTGAATTCTGCCCTACATTGACAGAGGGTCTGTTCTACCTGCTTGTGCAGGTCAGTATATCTTAATTGCTGAATTGAGTGTTTTCATGGGTGTTCAGTACTAGTGGCAGTTTTGACCCATTTACTTATGAGTTGGTCGACTTGGGTTTTATTTTATCTCAAATAGGTCAAACCAGAAAAGGGAAAATGAGAATGGATCAAATGTGTATAAAAGGTCTATAGTCGGACAAAGTGCAAACAAATATAGTTTATCTAGTCATTTATAACACAGTTATTACTGTAATTTGCCTTCAGATGGACCAAAAGGGTGTTTGTGGATCTGCATGACTCGAACCGGTTTGACCAACAACGATTAATATAACATGCTTTGACTTGTGCGATTCGCGCATCTTGCCACTTAAGTGTTAAATACGAGTATATGCTTGAATTTGACCTTAGCACTTATGTTTTGTGAAAAATGAATATCCCAAAAGAGATTTACTCTGACCCGTTCAAGTCCAAACAAAGAAAAAACCTTTGTGGATTTTGAGTAGGTCTTGTGGTTTGGTCTATGATCATTCTCCTAGTATACTTAATACCATTAGCTGCAGGTGAAGGATTCTAGATCTAGAATAAAACAACAATACATTCCACACATTTTTACAAAATTTTCAGAGCCTTGTAGTGCATCCAACCGAAGTAATGGCGGTGCAGGTCTTGGGTTTGCAATTTGCAAAAGGTATTAATAAATCATTTTGTTCTTTTATTTATTTTTGAAATACCGTTAATGTATTATTAACACCCATATTGTATTTCAGGTTTGTAAATCTAATGGGAGGTCACATATGGGTCGAGAGTGGAGGGTTAGGAAAGGGTACGATAGTTTCATTCCTCGTGAAACTAGGTCTCTGCAACTACCCAAATGACCCAACCATGCAACAACTTGTTCCCCGACCCGCTCCTAAAACAAGACCCCATCAAGGCAGGGAACTAATTCAACACCGACAGCTGGACAGAGAGGGTTACCAAGGGGCTGCTTCATTCCTGCTTTACAACAGGATCATGTAGTTTTCATGGCACTTACATCTGATTAAGAAATTGCTAACAAGCTGAATGCTAAGATTGTAAGATGGGTAACCATCGATGACTTTTAAGCAGCATGCATGATGATCGTGTTGTGACCAAAAAATTGATTGTAATAAGTAGATTTATAGAAAGGTATTATCAAGTCTCTTGCAGTCTTGCATCATAATCCAACTTTGCAACTTATGGGTTTGAAGTGCAATGCAGAATTGTATCTTGAGTAGATAGTCGATTCAACTTATAGTCGATTCTCAATACATTGAAAAATTTATGTAGAAGTGTGCTACTTCTGGAAATTGTCTTCTTGAAGTGCAAGTAGGAACGTCCCATTGACCATCCTTCTCATTGGCTGGCATGAGAGCCTTTTTTTTATTTGTTTATCTGTGTGGTAGATTAATGTTTTAATATTGCTTTAGGGCCGTTTAAGTAATTTGCAGTATGATACAAGATGTTTTTTGTATGCAGTTCAGCAAAGTTCATGCATTGTAAAGTGGCCGTAAAAGAATGTATTTTTGGGTAAAAATGTGAAATATGTTAGCACCAAAAAACTCTGTAATAAAAGCCAACCATGGTTGCAATTGAACATGCCCAAGGTCACATAAACAAGCAAACAATACAGAAAGATTAAAAATACTATACTGCTTTCAATTACCAGGATGCTCACATACTGACAACAAAGCAAAACATCTAGCCATACACTACTCGATACTGCTTATACTTTTTTCCTCTCAATGTCTATCAACAATCAACATCAAAGCAAAACACAATCCATCTTACAGAACAACATCAAAACTTTATGCAATGAACCAGAAAACAGAATATAGTGAATAGCGATTTTGATCCATTCACTCTCAGATTCCAATCCATTGATAGGAATCAATGTGTAGACAAAGTGCAATATTTGAACTAATATGATCCAACACTTATCAAAGAAGAGAAACCCCGACCAAGACTAACTCAACAATGAGAACTGAGGATCAAATAGCTAGGCTTCCTTTTCTAAACATAGCCATCTATCCACAATAAACCAAAAATCCAACTCCCCTAGGAATCTCAGTATCTTTAATGAGGTTTAATGGAGATATGACATCTACATTCATGTAAATGAAAAGCTTGCATCTCATACTTTACAATGTCCCAATAGTATAGCCCCAAGTTATTTTAAAATGTACAAGTAATTGATGATACATGATTACAAAGATGATACACTAATGAAATTACAATCTGATTTACAAACTGTAAAATTAAAATACCAAAGACCTCTAGTCGATATAATGGGTGCAAAGTCCTCACCCCAGTACGGAGTAGTTAACAATTACGGTCAATTTATGAATAAAAGACCTCTTGTCGATATAATAGTTATTGGCATTCCATAAACTAGAGCAGAACTCGCATCCCTTGCTGGTTTGGGTATGCAATCCCTTCACTTTGGTAGTTTTTAAAGACTTGAATTAGGATACTATCAACATACCATCTACAATACATTAGAAAACTCATCAATTCTACTTATTCGAAAACGTAGATATTTAGAAATAGTTTCAATATAACAATATAGGATTCAATCCAACCAAATATCATGGGTTTCCCAAAATTTGTTATGGCAACACCACCATGCTCAACTCTAAACATTGGGTTGTCCTTGCCATCGACAACATTAGCCGAGACCAAGCACAGTCAACAAAAAATATACTATTTTATTAGGTGTTTAAGGTAATTTTGGCTCGGAGCGACAGAACCTGTTTGGTAAGTTAGAGCAATCCTGACCCACACATTCACAAGTAAATGGTAAAAACTGCCACTTTAATTAACTGATACTATACCTGATGATCCTGCATTGGATTCCAACTATGCTCCATGAAAACTAAGGATGCCATTATTCATATGTAGCTTAATACTATTAGGACACAGAAGTCAATATATGCAATATGAAGAATTATGAATGGATCGATGTGGGTTATAATATCTATAATGGATCAAATCAGAAATTGAACAACACAAAATGGGTTGAAAGAGGCTCATTGCATATTGTTAGAATGTTAGTAGATAGAACCTCCTAAATTCAAATTATCTGAAAACTTACTGGAAGAATATAACTTTAATAATCATATTATCACATTAACTATTCGTAATAACTTTTGAATTCTGAACAAAAAGTTTTAGGTCGAACCCGAATCCCAACTTGACCCATTTTGACCCGTATAAAAGTTACCACTATTTTTTTAACCCTTTAACCACTTCCCACCTTGTCATCTTTAAGCTTAGAAGCCATGAAAGATATAAGTTAAGACTAAAGAAATACTGACTCACCTTTTCATATCAGCATGAAACAAGTCTTTCTCGATAATGTCCAGCAAGGCCTAGATAGATTGTAAAAATTAGCTGCAGCCAACATAAAACGCAAAGCGTAAATACAATTGAAGATATACACAAATTTAACAAAAATAAACATTTTTGTTTCTAATGGTGGAACATGCCTCAACTCACTTGTACAGGTAGCATTTTCAACGCGAAAAGTTATCATCCAGTTGAAGCTCACAAAAGTTTGGGCTTCTCCACATTCTCTGCCAAAGAAAGCATGTTAGGTACCATTTGAGTACATGCGACACAACTATAAAAAATACAGTGAAAAACATAAATCAATCTGCTATTGAAAATACATGAAACCAGATTTTTTTGCATAATCACATATTGCATAATCACAAAAGTTTGGGCTTCTCCATGCTGTTTTAAGTAGGAACTTTGATCACATATTGCATAATCAGCTTTTTTTGCCCATAAAACCCGTCAAATATTTTTTTATGATTCAAGGTAGTTTTCAATTGACAACATGAAACCGTGTTTACAGCAGCAAGTCAACAAAAGACGACATCAGGTTCGATTTAGTTATTTAACCGGTTTGACCTTTTCAAAAACTCTTTCTTTAGTACTTATCAAATTTATCCTATGTACTTATTCAAATATATAAAAGCTCAACGTAACAGCCTCATAAAAAAAATAACCCACCTCATCAGATTTTTCCAATACAATTCGATAGTATATACTAAGTCAACAATATGATATTCCACGCTATCACATTGAACTGAACATGTTTGATGCAACTCTTGTTATTATATATAAATTAAAACAAATGAATACCTGTTGTTTCATGGCAGGTTTGATCAAATAAAGTCGCAAGATCTCTCTTTTAGTCATCAACACTTCAAGTGATACTAAATACGTTATAAGCATTTGCAGCATCAATAAAAGCATTTTAAGTGTAGAGTCCATTTTGCACAATATCTTTGGTTGTTTCGATACGTAAGCATTTGATGAAAACTGGATGAAGTCACAATGGAAGCAACACCACCACAGGTTCCTGGGTCTGCTGATGTTGTGGCACCACTCCTGTTACACTAACTTTAACATTGATTTAGAGAACAATTAGCAGAAGTGTTTCAAGAAAACCCATGTTGGCTACATCAATTTTCGTTCAAACATGGTTTGTTACAGCCTGTCTCTTGCAGTCTTGAGTTAAAACGGTTGCTAAATGAAAGCCTTCCTGCACCAATTGTCAAGTAACCACATTAGGGTTAGAAACGCAGATAAATTACTACTTTGACCTGGCGTTCTAATAAAGTGATCATGGATTTAGATTCTTGATTATTTCGGATTAAAAAATCAAACTTTTAAGAACATCCACAGTGCACTAACGGGTCAAAACAGGTGGGTGAAGTTACACGTCAAAGTTGATCGCATAATATTTACAGTCCATATGGGTTAGTATCAATATGACTTCAAACAGGTTGAATTAAGCTACATTTTGTCAGAATTTATAACATCCGATGTATTAATCCATTTAATCTTCAACAAAGAAACTTTTTGACACTTTAATATTCAAACTTTTGACAGAAGTTTGAGTGATTTTTGACCTATTTGACCTAGTCAGGACAGTTTAACACTATCTGTTTCAATTTAGGGTGTTCAAACCCAAGCACTTTGGACAGCACTTTTGACTCATTCAAAATAAAGTAAACTCATATAAGTTCAATCAAATGGGTCAAAACTGGTAATTTTTTTGATAATGCAAGAAAGTAATAAGATTAGGCACAGAACGAATACATACGCAAGATCCCATTTCTCACCCCGATGTGGGTTGTTGTGTTGAGATGCTAAAAGTAATATGATGGATTATCACAATCATCCCGTAATGGTATTATGTATCTCTATCTCTACCCATGTACCTGTCATCATACCTTTGGCTATGACCACGGATTCTGTGTCCCTATTTTCATAGGTATGTTGCGTGTATGGACTTCTCGTGTCAGTCCCCGAAATACATATAGTCTAAAGGCGTTCATGCATATCACTAACAAAGATAAAAGTAAAGAACCCTACACACAAAAATGCAAAAACCTAAACACATTCCAGCTATCTTCACATGTGAAGATCAACCTATCTTCACATGTGAAGATCAAACTATCTTCACGTTTGATCTTCACATGTGAAGATCAAACTATCTCCACATGTGAAGATCAAACTATCTTCACGTTTGATCTTCACATGTGAAGATCAACCTATCTTCACATGTGAAGATCAACCTATCTCCACATGTGAAGATCAAACTATCTTCACGTTTGATCTTCACATGTGAAGATCAACCTATCTTCACATGTGAAGATCAACCTATCTTCACATGTGAAGATCAAACTATCTTCACATGTGAAGACAACTAACATTTTAGCGAACACCTGGTGTGCGTTGACAAACAACGAGAAAAAGACAAGTTCAACTAATAAGGAATTACTATAGTCAGATCAAAGACAAGCTAAAATTTTGGTGCACGGTCAGATCAAAGATAAATACGTGACCTGTTCTCTCTCTTAAGCATAAGATGTGGTTGAGCTAATAAGGAATTACTATAGTCAGAGTGCACAGTTAAAAGCACCTATTATTAAGCCTTGGTTTGTACATCACATATTCACATTCATATCAAATCAATTGATGGAGAAAGATCATTCATAATGATGACTTAAAAAATTTACCTAACGGGCCCTGCTAGGAGACTCTTTACACCACCTTTACCAAGCTCAACAAGTACTTTATCAGTGTAAGGCTTCAACCACTGAACGGGTGCAACTCGCCTCTTATTTTAAAAACATGTAAGCAAAGTGATAAAGAAACTACCATAGGTGTCTGATTGTTTTAGTATCTACCATATCACAAGGTTGAACACTTATTAATAAAT
Organism: Chrysanthemum seticuspe; assembly: GCA_019973895.1. NCBI lineage: Eukaryota > Viridiplantae > Streptophyta > Magnoliopsida > Asterales > Asteraceae > Chrysanthemum > Chrysanthemum seticuspe. The sequence continues at coordinate 23,796,745 of BPTQ01000008.1, forward strand.
GGATTATGAGTAAATGGATCACCTGATAAGCCAGTTTTTGGTCATTGTCGACTCTTCTTGCTTTAACTTCTTTCAGAATAAGTAAATGCATTCCTCCATTTGATCTTTATACAGATCATAAGCATCTCTTACATAGATTTCTGGTAATCCATGAGCAGTGAAGAATATCATGACCTACAAATGATATTATAACGACAACAGATCCCTCAGATGTTGTCACAGTTCCAAACAGCCATTTCTTGGTGTGTTCCAGCATTGTATTGTACAGAACGCTACTTGGATTACTCTTTCTTGGGTCTCCCCTTCCTGGATCTCCCATTGGACTTACCATTCACTGATTTATTCTCTGCGCGCATAGCCTTTTCTTGGTATGAGAACCATATAACCATCAGTTGGCCAAAATCTCATCCATACAAAACTATCGCTGTAAAGCATTTCCAGTACAAGGATTCTTATTTTCTAGGTTCTGCAAAGCATGCAGATACGGGAGTTATACTGAGAAGATGGATTCTGAATATATGGAAACAAGAATCTAACATGATACATACAGAATGCTTTAAACTTACTTGGCTCTATTTGGATCTGTCAAGTCCTTAACAGCTGCATCCACTGCATAAAGCGCCTTTTTCTTCACCTGCCATATAGCAGCAGCAAAAAGCAAATGCAACAATTAGTTTACAACAAAACAATCCACATTCGAAACATGTGATGAACCTAAAAGGCTTTCACATTTTGCTTATAAACTATGCTACAACTTGCTTATGACTTGTGCAATAAGGGTTCACAAACTGGACTTTAGCTAAAAAAGTTTACACGCCCAAGAGCTTGACATATAAATCTAATGACTCCCCTGCCACATACAGCAAACTCGGAGATAAATTTTTATATGAAAAGGAATGGGTCAAAACATAATTATATCACTGCACTTTCCCCAATGAATTCATGAAGGCAAAGCTGCTATTGTATCACATGATTCTGTCTAATAGTATTTTAGGAACCTTAATAATTTCTGGAATTAGTGACAGTTAATTTTAAAATCAAAGTGTAACCTTTAATGACCATTGGCTACCTCAGTCATCTTCTTTGCATATACTTCTGTGAGATAATAGGTTCCTATAGCTAAACGACTAGTGTCTTGTCACAAATTCCAAGCCACCATATTTGTGCTCCATCAAATGCATGAGCTCTACAAGTTTTCCTGCGTAAACAACACAATGATAGTTATTTAGGTATGGCCATTAATTATCGCACACACAACGGGAAATGCGGGGATACAGGTTTATGTTAGTCAACATTTCTCTACATGAAAAGGTAACAAACTATCTGGTTATTTAACGGGTCAGGTTGGATCAAACCGTCACCATTTTCTAAATACTTTAAATTATCAACTATTCGAATACTAATGTAATTTCTTTGGAAACAAACTATTTAGGACACGTTACATGACTTTTCAACCTTACCCGTTTGACCAGCTGCATTGTTAGTAACTGCTTGACCCGTTATCAAACATATACATCACACTGACCAATTTTCATATAAATGGGTTGTATTGCCACATCTAGTCTACAACACATATTCAATCTAAAATACCTCTTTCCTTGTCTTTGACTTAGCGTGTATATAGTAGATGATCTTATATTAATTCTCCTATACATAAAAAGATAAAAAAAAAAAAAAAAAAAAAAAAAAAAAAAAAAAAAATCATCTAAAAGTATCACGTCTTTGCAGGTACTCTTGTACATAAGAAGTGTGTAACGAATCATATAAACTATAAAAACTAATATGCTTTTTAGGCTTCAGCAATACCTGAGTAACAAACGCACCTACATGTATGTTGTCCCATTTTTCCGTGCTCGGTTTCAAACAGTTAATTATAAAACTGCACAAGTCTAATTTTTCAACATGAACGTCATCACTTATTTGCTTCAGTATATACATGCTGAAAATCTTCACGCGAAGATATTCTTACAAAACTTAAATAATCGTCTAGAAAACATCAACATCTCCTATTTTTGCAACTCTAGTATAAATATAACTCAGTAAGACCAAAGCATCAATCCTTGCCGAAAATCTTCACGTGTGAAGATGTTCTTACAAAATATTAATAATCATCTATAAAACATCAATATATCCTATTTTTTCAACTTTAGTATAAATAGAATGCGAGTAAGACCAAAGCATCAATTCGTGCTGAAAATCTTCACACGCGAAGATATTCTTACAAAACTTAAATAATCGTCTAGAAAATATAATCATCTCCTATTTTTGCAACTCTAGTATAAATAGAACGTGAGTAAGACTAAAGCATCAATCCTTGCTAAAGATCTTCACGCGCGAAAATATTCTTACAAAACTTAAATTATCGTCTATACAGCATCAATATCTCCTAATTTTCAACTCTGATATAAATATAACACGAGCAAGACCACAATATCAATTCGTGCCGAAAATCTTCACGTGCGAAGATGTTCTTACAAAACATAAATAATCGTCTTTATAACATCAATATATCCTATTATTTGCAACTCGTTTAAAAAATACGCTCGAAAGATCAAAAGCTTGATTCCTTGCTAAAAACTTTCACGCGCGAATAAATTCTTACAAAACTAGAATAATCATCCATTAAACATTAGTATCTCCCAACCGGACGCCGCGGCCAATGCAAGAGATTAAGATCAAATCACTAACCAGGTGCTTAATTTCAACTAAAATCGAGACTAAAAGGCAACATGTCTAAAACAATCAATAACATAGAGCATCATATATCATCTTCACATGTGACAAGTTCTAACATTTACTATACATAAAAATAAATAAAAATTCAAAATTCGAAACCCTAAGAACAGTAAAGAAATAATTAGTTGAAAATACGTACCAATATTAGCATTCGAATCGACATCAGAACAACGTTTCAAAAGATTAACAGTCGGATTCATTATGAAAAAAATTGTTAAAATTGTATATTTTTTATCAGATTGAATAGAAAAACATCAATTAAATAGTGATCCCCGTAGTCACCGCAGTCAACGATGGAGATTAACAAGGTCACGATTAAGGGATGACGGAAATGATTGTTGATAAACGGCGAGAAGATGATGCGGTGTGGTAGGAGAGTGTGTGTTTGTGTGTGAATTAGATGAGGGTGAGAGAATAGAGCTGAACTTTTTGGGTGGTGCGTAACAAATGAGAGAAGTTCTGTCGGACCCCTACTATTTTGGATGAGAAATTACCAAGAAGCCCTTCCACCTTTATTTAGTGTAAAGTTAGCACAAATTGCATATTAATCTAGGCCATTAGATTTAAAAAAGAGGGGTTAGATGGAGGGTTAGGATCCCTTCTCGCGTTCTCACCAAAATTAGTCTTCTCATTTGAACGCTTGTCTATATATATATATATATATATATATATATATATATATATATATATATATATATATATATATATATATATATATATATATGTAGGTGAATTCCTGAGTTTGGATGTTACCAGATTCAGAGTAATACTAGTTGGAGTGCTAGTCCAACTCGTCTAAAGCTTATCCTAATATGGAGTAGTCCTCATTGAATTATGATAGGTTTTAATGTGTAATCCTAGTTGTATTCTAATATGTATTGGTTAGCCTATATATACCGTGAAGGGTAGGGATTCTCATAGTACCGAATTGAAGTTTTGAGTTAGTTTCTTCAATAAACATAATTGCGTGTTCCTGGCAACTTAATGTTCTTTATTTTATGTGTCGTGCTCTTATTCCAGCAAGTGTGGCGTATCTCTGATCTAATTACCACAATTGGTATCAAGAGCTTCCGGGTTTAGTTGGTGACCTGTAACCACGATTAAGGGTTACACAAACCAAAAGCAATCCTAAGAACTAACATGTGCTTATAGGGTTAGTCGTGTGTTGATCCTGCGTCTTGAGGGACAGAGAAACCTTGTCATCATTGTACTCTAACCTGCGTCTTGAGGTTGTGTCGTGCATAAGAGATTTGTGAAAGCTTTGGTGACCTTTGTAAGCTGCGATTAAGGGTTTACAGAAGCTAGAGCAACTGTGACATGCGTTTAAGAGTTTACAAAATAGTTTTTGGATTCTAACCTGTGAACCTGTGGTTGAGTTGCATGTTTTTGATCAAGTCTAATTGTAGGTTTTTTCCCGAGCTTCCAAAGTGTTCCTGGTGATTTTTATTCTACGTTTAAGGGTTTATAGACACCTAAGTTAGATAATCGTCCTTAACCTGTAATCCTATTGGTTAGACGTGAAGTACACCTACTGTACCAGCGACTTAGGGTTACATATAACCCCATAAATAATCGACTTAAAACCTGTGAGCCTGTTGGTTTAGTTGGTGGGCTTTCTGATTTATTTGTGTGGGCTGATGAGTGAGTGGGTTGATTAGTAAGTTTAAAGATCAGTAGCCTTGTTTAAAATTCTTGGACAGCGAGTTGGAAACAGTTTTTAAACTGTTGATTATCTCGTTTGTTTTAATTGAGTTTTAGTAGGGTAATCCGAGAAAACCGTTGATAGTCCTACGCATATTTAACACGAACCAAGAACAAACGAATCCAAGTCGTGGTATAAGGGCTGGAAAACTCCCCGTTGCAAACGTATTCGCTGTCCAAACAAAGAACAAGGATGGTGGTGGGAGAAAGCTCACAACCGCCAGTAAAGGATACTACTTTGACTTTTCAGTGTCCGTTGTTAACGTCAACGAACTATACCATATGGAGGATGCATATGAAAGTTCTTCTTGGAATTCATGGAGTATGGGATGTGGTAGACCCGGGCTCAGACGATGCCAAGAAAAACTGTCACACCCCCAATTTACCTGTTTTGCAGCGGAATGGAATTCCTGGGGATTGACTGTCATAGCACCACATCACAGTTATATTGAACGACCTAAAGTGTCGTTTTAAAATCACATCGTTGGATATTTCATAAAAACAATCAGAGTACAACATCGGTCCCAAAAGGTTTACAACATTTGCAGAAATACAAATATGTTACAAATCCAAACGATGTTTTTGAAATAAAGTACCATAATGTACATAATGTAAGTCGATGCCGCGACTCAAAAATATAGGTCCCTAAACCATGTCATGATGCGAATGCCTCAGTTACCTGAAAATACATTGCTAAAAACGTCAACAATAATGTTGGTGAGAAATCATAGGTTTATGTAAATGTTTTATACGACTACACAAGTATAAACCATGCATGACAATCCAGTCACGTAAAAATAATGTTACAATTGCTCTAAGCCCATGACCCCGAAACTAGACTGTTCAATAATGTATGCCCCTGCAGAGTGTTTGCCAGACAACTCCGTAATACCATCAAATGAAATGCATCCGTTTGCCTGGTTGGGATTCACCAACCCGGATGGAGGCGTCACCCTCGATAGATCTATCCACTCATCCTCGCTTCAAAGATTAACGGTTCATGTTCAAGTAATGGGGACTTTCAAATTGGCAAATGCGGTAACTTAAGCAATGTAATGAATTTAACATACTTGGTATCGTACAAAAAAAAATGTAGTGCAATGTATTCTCCCCCTGTGGGTTTGAAAATAATCGAAAGCATGTAAAACGGGGCTATGAAAACTCACTTGGATAAACTGGAATAACGGCAAAAGTGAGTACACTGAGGTTTAATGTAATGCGTCAACCGGGACCTATTATCAATGATATGATATGTCATGAGTTGCAATGTAATGTTATGCATGCACTTCGTATGTTATTTATACCATTTACGGGTTTTGAAAATATTATTCGTCGTCGAAAAATACTCTTTTGACGTCTTGACCCTTCAAAAATGACTTTACATGTTTTTACGTCAAAATGTCATCCTACAATGGTTTTATAATGATTTTTGGTGAAATAATCACTTTTCGTCGCAAAACAATGTCGTCGGAAAAATCATGAAATCAACAAAAATGGCTTCGGAAAACTAGCCGTAAAACGGTGTACGTCGATCGTTAGAGAACGAACTCGACGGTTTTGGAAAGTTTGTATCGATATCTAAAAGTTTCAGTTCAAGAGTTTTCGTCCAAAAGGTCTCGATCATAAAGATATCAAAGGCTAAAGATGGTGGTTTTTGCTAATTGTGTGCAGAAAATAAGTTTCGGCCAAGTTTGAACATCCGTAAATAATTTACTATGACTCCGCTTGACAAACGGCTTTTTGTTTTGGAAAATATGGCCGATGAACTTGATTTTACTAGAAGACATTTCGTTATAAAAAGTTTCACATCACGGTTAAAAACTGCCGCAAACATAGCCCTTACAGCTAATGAAATACTTGTAACGTAATAATAATATAGTTTTTCAGAAAATAATATTTACGGCAACTTTATGAAAACGGCCATATCTTTGTCGTTTTAAATCCGTTTTCTACGTAAAATATGTCCTTAGCTTCGTATCGAAGTAAACTAATATATTTTTGACTAGTCGAAATAATTTGTGAAGCTTAAGGCTCGTTTTTGACTCGAAATATACAAAAACAGCAAGCTGAAATTTTCTGAAAATATACGTTTCGTCGTCAAACTTTAAAAATTCACCACGGCTTCGTTATAACTCCGTTTTTATCCGTTCAAAAGGCCACGGATTCGTTTTAAAGTATATTTTCTAAATATCAAGGCCAAAACTTCGTACTAACTGTCGGATTTTCCAGAAAACTGAAACAAGGACAGAATCTTAAAATATAGTTATCGAAAATAGTTTTTCTCGGACAAAACCTATTCTAATCCCTTCAAATCAACTCCAAAACTAATCTAATCCTACCATACACCTTCTTAGGGTGTCATGGGTTCCTAATCACCATCAATACCAAAGATTACCATGGGAATATTTATAGGATGACCATAATTATATATATAACTCAAAAAAAATCATAAGAAAATGGTATAAATCACATAACATGCATATAAGCTCCAAAAATGAAAAGAAACATGTGAAAATGAAGAGGAAACATGAAAATGTAAGAAATATGCTTACTAGTGATAGTGAAGAGGTGTAGGTAACAAGGATTAACTTAAATATCCTTGGTTTTTATTTCAAAACCATATAAAGGATATAATCTAGGTTGTAAACACACTTGATTTTGCAAAACTTTGATCCCTTGGAGTCTTGATGCTTGGCCGGTTTTGAGAGCCAAAAGGAAGAGAGAAATAAATTTTTTTTTTTTCTTAACTATGTGAAAGTATTAGATACATGAATGAGGTAGAAGTAAAAGTAAGACTTTAAGATTGAGTGAAAACATAATCTATCACAAACCATGCTCATTCCATTAATGCACCCTCTAGGGGCCGGATTTTTGGGGACTTTTGTTCCCCAAATATATATATATATATATTTTTTTTATATACTTGTAACTTGTATTATTTTGTATAGAAAGTGTAAGTAAAATGTAAGTTAAATGAATGTAAAGGTAAATGGTAGAATTTTGGTACAAGTAAATTTTGAATAGGTCAAAATAGAATGTATTGAGATGATAAAAATTGTAAAAATACTTTCCTTGTGAAAATTGAGTGATAAAATAATTATCGTATAATTTTTAAGAAAACGACGTAATAATTAAACTTTAACGATTAAAATACCAAATAAATTTGAAACACTAGGAAAACTAAAAATATAGTTTTTATGAACTAAATGTAAGTTTAAAAATACCTCGGGATCATTTTTGAAAGTAACGGGTTAAATATTCAAAATAAAAACTCACGCGATAAAGATTATTAAATATAAAAATTACGCGATAAATGTGAAAATGAAATGTCGTGAATGTACTAATGAGATGCACATGATGTCAATGAAATGTATACTAATCATAGTCCATATGAAATGTACGTGATGTCATGATCATGAATTCGCCGCTAAACCTCCAAGGTTACGCGAATTTGAAACAAGTAAACCAAGTTTACTAAAAATGTTGAAATAATGAGACATGAACGGTGTTGAGAAATGACCTGAAAGTACGGATTGTCACATTCGCCCATCCAAAAAGGAATTCAGTCCCTGAATTCAATCGTTGTTAGGTCTAACGGTGTCGGCGAAAAGATGAGGATACTTGCGTCGCATCTGGTCTTCCCGTTCCCAAGTAAACTCAGGACCTCGTCGAGAATTCCAACGAACTTTCACAATAGGAATACGACTCTGTTTCAACTGCTTGACCTCGCGGTCCATGATTTCTACAGGTTCTTCCACAAAGTTGAGTTTGTCGTCAAGTTGAACCTCGTCCAATGGAATAATGAGCGATTCGTCCGAAAGACACTTCTTTAAGTTTGAAACATGAAACGTGTTGTGCACATGACTGAGTTCTGAAGGAAGATCAAGTCGATAAGCTACCGGACCAACTCTGCTCAAAATCTTGAATGGTCCAATGTATCTCGGGTTCAATTTTCCACGCTTTCCAAAACGTACCACGCCTTTCCAAGGCGATACTTTCAACATAACTTTGTCACCCACTTGAAATTCCAAATCCTTGCGTCTAACATCCGCATAACTTTTCTGTCGACTCCTGGCAGTTCTGAGTCGATCACGAATTTGAACGATCTTCTCCGTAGTTTCCCGTACCATTTCTGGACCAGTAAGTTGTGCGTCTCCTACCTCGGCCCAACAAACAGGTGATCGGCACTTACGACCATAGAGTGCCTCGAATGGTGCCATCTTGATACTGGTGTGATAACTATTGTTGTACGAGAATTCAATCAATGGCAAATGGTTAGCCCAACCATTTCCAAAATCAATCACACATGCCCTCAGCATGTCTTCTAATGTTTGAATGGTCCTTTCACTTTGACCGTCGGTTTGTGGGTGATATGCTGTGCTCATCTCTAATCTGGTTCCGAATGAATCTTGCAATGAATTCCAAAAGTTTGAAGTGAATCTACTATCCCTGTCGGAAATGATAGAAATTGGTGCTCCGTGCCTCGAGACTATTTCCTTGACATAAAGTCTAGTGAGTTGCTCCATGGAATAAGTCTCTCTAATCGGTATGAAATGAGCTGACTTGGTAAGGCGATCAACAATTACCCAAATAGCGTCGTAACCTCCCGATGTCTTAGGAAGTTTCGTAACAAAGTCCATTGTAATACGTTCCCATTTCCATTGAGGAATTTCCGGTTGTTGGAGTAAACCTGAAGGCTTCTGATATTCGACTTTTACCTTAGCACAGGTAAGACATTTGCTAACGTACGTGGCAATCTCCGCTTTCATGTTCGGCCACCAATAAAGCTTCTTAAGATCTTGATACATCTTATCCGATCCTGGATGAATAGAATACTTTGACTTATGCGACTCATGCATAATCAATTCTCGTATTCCGCCATACAATGGAACCCACATTCTATCTTTGAAACATAGAACTCCATCTGCTCTCTTTACAAAACCATTTGCGCTCTCGGGCATACCATAAAGTTTTTCACTTGGTCGGTTTTCCTCCTTGAGTGCCTCGACTTGTGCTTCGCGGATTTTCGATGGTAAAGGAGAAATAATCGTCATTCCCAATGATCGAACTCTTAAAGGTTTAGGCCTCTCTTTCCGACTAAGAGCATCAGCCACAACATTGGCTTTTCCTGGGTGATACTTGATTTCACAATCATAGTCGCTGAGTAACTCCAACCAACGACGTTGCCTCATATTAAGCTCCTTCTGATCAAGAATATATTGCAAACTCTTGTGGTCGGTAAACACTGTGCACTTGGTACCGTAGAGGTAGTGTCTCCAAATCTTGAGCGCAAAAACTACGGCTCCTAACTCGAGATCATGAGTGGTGTAATTCTTCTCATGAGTCTTAAGTTGTCGAGAAGCATACGCAATCACCTTCTCATTTTGCATTAAAACAGCCCCAAGCCCTTTATGCGAAGCGTCGCAATATACAACAAAGTTCTCAATGCCTTCGGGTAGTGCCAAAATCGGCGCACTGCAAAGCTTTTGCTTCAACAACTGAAAAGCAACTTCTTGCTTCTTTCCCCACTCGTACTTCTTGTTTTTCTGTGTCAACTTGGTCAAAGGTCTTGCTATCTTCGAAAAACCTTCGATGAACCTTCGGTAATACCCGGCTAGTCCTAGAAATTGTCGAATTTCCGTAGGATTCGTTGGAGTAGCCCAATCTTTCACGGCTTCAATCTTTGCGGGATCAACTTGTAGTCCTTGACTATCAATGATGTGACCAAGAAATTGCACTTTGTGGTTCCAAAAATCACACTTCGAAAACTTGGCATATAACTTCTCATTCTTGAGTAGCCTTAAAATTGTCCTTAAGTGCTCTTCGTGCTCTTCTTTGCTCTTGGAGTAGATCAAGATGTCGTCGATGAACACTATAACAAACTTGTCCAAGTACGGTTTACAAACTCTATTCATGAGATCCATGAATACCGCAGGTGCATTAGTCAATCCAAACGGCATCACTTGAAACTCGTAGTGACCGTAACGTGTTCTAAATGCTGTTTTCGGAATATCCTCTTCCCGAACTCGAAGCTGATGATAACCCGAACGAAGATCAATCTTGGAATAAATACTAGAACCTTGCAACTGATCGAACAAGTCATCAATTCTGGGGAGTGGGTAACGATTCTTCACCGTTAACTTGTTCAACTCTCGATAATCTATGCACATTCGGAAGGATCCATCCTTCTTCTTCACAAACAAAACCGGTGCTCCCCAAGGCGAAGAACTCGGCCTAATGAATCCTTTGTCTAGAAGTTCTTGCAATTGATTAGACAACTCTTGCATTTCGGATGGCGCTAAACGGTACGGTGCTCGCGCAATCGGTGCAGCCCCGGGCACTAAGTCAATTTGAAACTCTACTTGACGTGCCGGTGGAAGTCCCGGTAAATCCTCGGGAAATACTTCAGAAAATTCACGGACAATAGGAACATCTTCAAGTCGCTTCTCCTCCGACTTTTTCTCGGTTACATGGGCTAAGAAAGCAAGACAACCTTTCTTAATGTACTTCTCCGTTTTGATACTCGATATGATACTAATTCTCGTTCCACTTCGTTCCCCACGAATAATCAAAGTTTCGCCATTGTAGGGAAGATGAACAACTTTCTCATCACAAATGATCTTTGCGCGATGTTTAGATAACCAATCCATGCCTATGACGACGTCAAAACTACCAAGCTCTACAGGCATGAGGTCTATGTTGAAAGGATGATTAAGAAAATTGAATGTGCAACCGCGGACAATGGTGTTGGTGCTAACTAAATTACCATTAGCTAATTCGACAATGTATGATGTATCTAAGGTGGTTGGCTTCCAAGATTTGTTCCGATATTGAGGGTTTCCAAAAATAGTTCATCACTAATATTGTTACCATGCTAGCAAGAAAATAGATATCCGCTTATACTATGTCAAAGAATGTCTGTTCTAGCTTCACTTGTAGATGAGGAGTCATTGATTGTCCGACATGTTCAAACCTGTGACATCTCTTGATATAGAGGTGAGGTTACTTGGAATTTCTAGAGGACACAATGCCTTAGGGGGAGTTTATATCGATAACCTTAATTTAACTTAATTTTCCTTTAAGGGAAACTCATTGTAGGGAAGTTCACCTATTGTTGAGGCCATGCTTAACAGAATGTTCTACAATCTCAGTTAGAAAACTTGGTATATCCCTATAATGTTGCTTCGTGTGTATTCGCTTCGTACTAAAATCTCGTAACTCGGTCTAACTAATACTTTTGGAATGATAGAGTTTGGATTCTAACCCAAAATAGTGGTTCGGAAGGTCTCGTGATGTCTTAAGATTTTTGTTGGGTTTTGAATCATCCTACCACCTAGTTCTAGTCCTTGTTGGAAATTCCAAAATCCTTCCATTGTTTTCTTGTATCGAGAAATCCTCCTCACAAATGGTATAGGAAGTCTTTCCTAAAATGTCACTCGTCAAATCCTAACTTATCGGTTGAGTGAGAGATAAATGGCGTAAGCACCTTTAGAGTGTTAACAAAAAGAAATGTTTATGCACAATTTATCGGTTTATAAAACTTTACTTTTAAATGAGAATTGTTTTTAGGAGATTTGAAATGATACTTGTTACTTTCATGACATAATTCTTCCTGAATTATACATAGGTGATCAGGCCATGTATAATTAAGGACAAATGATGTGATGCTTGTTTTTGTTGAAATAGTATTATGTTCCTCCGAAGTTTTAGATGGTATTCAACGTTTTGTTTTGTAAAATAATGGCTCAATGATTTTTCAGAGTAACATGAAAACCGTTTCGCCTGAGTATATTAAATAGTTGATAAAATGACTGAAACCAACTGATAAGTTGGTAATAAAACAACTTGCTTAAAACTTTATGAAACAACGTTTCTGAGATGGTGATAAAATAATTCGAAATAAAATCAAATGAAATAATTTTATGAAATAGTAGCAGGATAATTTGGAATAAAATTTGTTGGATGGTTTGTAGAATACATAGGAGAACCTTATCGAGTAATAATAGTCTACTAATTGGTCGAGAATAAAGTTGGCCTAGCCCCTAGTAAAGCAGTGATGTATCGTCGTGAAATGATGGAAAATGGGGCAATTGGAGTAAGGAATGAGATAAACAAGGTGGTGATTATCGTAGAGATAATAAATGATAAAGATTACATTAGCTAGAAAGGTGCTTATTATCTGTTCCTGTTGATGGTCTAATCGTGTTTCAAGTGTAGGAGTAGTAGGCGGTCTAGCAACAATAGCCCTAGAACTCTCACAGTCCTCAACCCTATGAGATGGTGTAGTGTCTATAGTCTTAGTGGTAGGTGGTAATGGTGTGTCAAATCATGCACGCTTCTCAAGCTGCAAGTCAGGTGTATGAGTATCGTATATGAGATGTGATGGTACGGATGGTGCTCGAAATGATAATGATAACGATGAAATCCTTGTGGTGAGTTAAGAAAATAGGTTCATTAGGACTAAGCCTATAAGTTCTACCCAATGGTATAATCTGTCCCAACTGAGTGATAAAAATTGTCCTGATCCTATCGTGAATCAATAGCGATCGTGATGGTGTAGGTGCAACTTCGCCCTCCTCGAAGGGTTCGGTCTCAGTGTCGGTCATGATAGGTGGAAAGACTGGAGTAGATCCAATGGAAGATACGATCTCAGTGGAGTGTGATGAAACATCATCCATGATGGGGTTAGTTGGAACATCATCCGAACTAGAGTCCGATGATATGGTGATAGGGTGAGAATCTGAAGACATGTCTGTGACAACCGATGTGAAATAAATGTAAATAATCTCGAATCTAATGTAAGTGAATCCGCATGATAACAATGAACATGTACTATGATAAAATGATGAGATGCTATGATAATGTAGCTATAGTCTAGGGTCAATGATGCAACCTAGTTCTCTATAACTGTAGCTCTGGTACCAATCTGTCACACCCCCAATTTACCTGTTTTGCAGCGGAATGGAATTCCTGGGGATTGACTGTCATAGCACCACATCACAGTTATATTGAACGACCTAAAGTGTCGTTTTAAAATCACATCGTTGGATATTTCATAAAAACAATCAGAGTACAACATCGGTCCCAAAAGGTTTACAACATTTGCAGAAATACAAATATGTTACAAATCCAAACGATGTTTTTGAAATAAAGTACCATAATGTACATAATGTAAGTCGACGCCGCGACTCAAAAATATAGGTCCCTAAACCATGTCATGATGCGAATGCCTCAGTTACCTGAAAATACATTGCTAAAAACGTCAACAATAATGTTGGTGAGAAATCATAGGTTTATGTAAATGTTTTATACGACTACACAAGTATAAACCATGCATGACAATCCAGTCACGTAAAAATAATGTTACAATTGCTCTAAGCCCATGACCCCGAAACTAGACTGTTCAATAATGTATGCCCCTGCAGAGTGTTTGCCAGACAACTCCGTAATACCATCAAATGAAATGCATCCGTTTGCCTGGTTGGGATTCACCAACCCGGATGGAGGCGTCACCCTCGATAGATCTATCCACTCATCCTCGCTTCAAAGATTAACGGTTCATGTTCAAGTAATGGGGACTTTCAAATTGGCAAATGCGGTAACTTAAGCAATGTAATGAATTTAACATACTTGGTATCGTACAAAAAAAAATGTAGTGCAATGTATTCTCCCCCGTGGGTTTGAAAATAATCGAAAGCATGTAAAACGGGGCTATGAAAACTCACTTGGATAAACTGGAATAACGGCAAAAGTGAGTACACTGAGGTTTAATGTAATGCGTCAACCAGGACCTATTATCAATGATATGATATGTCATGAGTTGCAATGTAATGTTATGCATGCACTTCGTATGTTATTTATACCATTTACGGGTTTTGAAAATATTATTCGTCGTCGAAAAATACTCTTTTGACGTCTTGACCCTTCAAAAATGACTTTACATGTTTTTACGTCAAAATGTCATCCTACAATGGTTTTATAATGATTTTTGGTGAAATAATCACTTTTCGTCGCAAAACAATGTCGTCGGAAAAATCATGAAATCAACAAAAATGGCTTCGGAAAACTAGCCGTAAAACGGTGTACGTCGATCGTTAGAGAACGAACTCGACGGTTTTGTAAAGTTTGTATCGATATCTAAAAGTTTCAGTTCAAGAGTTTTCGTCCAAAAGGTCTCGATCATAAAGATATCAAAGGCTAAAGATGGTGGTTTTTGCTAATTGTGTGCAGAAAATAAGTTTCGGCCAAGTTTGAACATCCGTAAATAATTTACTATGACTCCGCTTGACAAACGGCTTTTTGTTTTGGAAAATATGGCCGATGAACTTGATTTTACTAGAAGACATTTCGTTATAAAAAGTTTCACATCACGGTTAAAAACTGCCGCAAACATAGCCCTTACAGCTAATGAAATACTTGTAACGTAATAATAATATAGTTTTTCAGAAAATAATATTTACGGCAACTTTATGAAAACGGCCATATCTTTGTCGTTTTAAATCCGTTTTCTACGTAAAATATGTCCTTAGCTTCGTATCGAAGTAAACTAATATATTTTTGACTAGTCGAAATAATTTGTGAAGCTTAAGGCTCGTTTTTGACTCGAAATATACAAAAACAGCAAGCTGAAATTTTCTGAAAATATACGTTTCGTCGTCAAACTTTAAAAATTCACCACGGCTTCGTTATAACTCCGTTTTTATCCGTTCAAAAGGCCACGGATTCGTTTTAAAGTATATTTTCTAAATATCAAGGCCAAAACTTCGTACTAACTGTCGGATTTTCCAGAAAACTGAAACAAGGACAGAATCTTAAAATATAGTTATCGAAAATAGTTTTTCTCGGACAAAACCTATTCTAATCCCTTCAAATCAACTCCAAAACTAATCTAATCCTACCATACACCTTCTTAGGGTGTCATGGGTTCCTAATCACCATCAATACCAAAGATTACCATGGGAATATTTATAGGATGACCATAATTATATATATAACTCAAAAAAAATCATAAGAAAATGGTATAAATCACATAACATGCATATAAGCTCCAAAAATGAAAAGAAACATGTGAAAATGAAGAGGAAACATGAAAATGTAAGAAATATGCTTACTAGTGATAGTGAAGAGGTGTAGGTAACAAGGATTAACTTAAATATCCTTGGTTTTTATTTCAAAACCATATAAAGGATATAATCTAGGTTGTAAACACACTTGATTTTGCAAAACTTTGATCCCTTGGAGTCTTGATGCTTGGCCGGTTTTGAGAGCCAAAAGGAAGAGAGAAATAAAAAAATTTTTTTTCTTAACTATGTGAAAGTATTAGATACATGAATGAGGTAGAAGTAAAAGTAAGACTTTAAGATTGAGTGAAAACATAATCTATCACAAACCATGCTCATTCCATTAATGCACCCTCTAGGGGCCGGATTTTTGGGGACTTTTGTTCCCCAAATATTTTTTTTTTTTTTTTTTTTTTTTATATACTTGTAACTTGTATTATTTTGTATAGAAAGTGTAAGTAAAATGTAAGTTAAATGAATGTAAAGGTAAATGGTAGAATTTTGGTACAAGTAAATTTTGAATAGGTCAAAATAGAATGTATTGAGATGATAAAAATTGTAAAAATACTTTCCTTGTGAAAATTGAGTGATAAAATAATTATCGTATAATTTTTAAGAAAACGACGTAATAATTAAACTTTAACGATTAAAATACCAAATAAATTTGAAACACTAGGAAAACTAAAAATATAGTTTTTATGAACTAAATGTAAGTTTAAAAATACCTCGGGATCATTTTTGAAAGTAACGGGTTAAATATTCAAAATAAAAACTCACGCGATAAAGATTATTAAATATAAAAATTACGCGATAAATGTGAAAATGAAATGTCGTGAATGTACTAATGAGATGCACATGATGTCAATGAAATGTAGACTAATCATAGTCCATATGAAATGTACGTGATGTCATGATCATGAATTCGCCGCTAAACCTCCAAGGTTACGCGAATTTGAAACAAGTAAACCAAGTTTACTAAAAATGTTGAAATAATGAGACATGAACGGTGTCGAGAAATGACCTGAAAGTACGGATTGTCACAAAAACAATATAGTTAAAGGCTTATTTTTTTAATCGATCCCAGAAGATTTGATTTTGCAAATCGGCAATTTGAAAACCGGGAAGGAGATGTGGGAAGCAATAAAAACCCGTAACCTGGGGGGCTGATCGTGTGAAGGAAGCAAGGCTTCAAACCCTAATTACGGAGTTCAAGAATCTGAAGATGTCAGATAATGGTACCATAGACGAACATGCTGCAAAGTTATCAGGTATTGCGTCTAAATCAACCACGCTTGGAGAAGTCATGTCAGAACAAAAGCTGGTAAAGAAGTTTCTCACAAGTATTCCTAGACGTTTTTTCCATATCGTGGGAGCCCTAGAACATGTTTTAGACCTTAAAGAAACGGGGTTTGAGGATGCGGTTGGACGATTGAAAGCGTATGAGAAAGAGTCAAAGAAAAGATAAAGCAAACAATGCTCAAGAAAACTTGCTTTATGCTAGGACCGATAATTCCTACAGGAATAATGACTCAAGCGAAGGAAGAGGATGTGGTTCATACTCTCGAGGTCGTGGTCATGGTCGTGGTCAAGGTAGTGGATGTGGCAACACTCAAAATAGTGGTCAACGTGACTCCTCGAAAAACCGTGAAGATAATGAACAAAAGGGTAAAAAACATGAGAAATGTGACCTCTCACATATAAAGTGTTACCGTTGTGATGATTATGGACACTTTGTTTCAAGATGCCCTGAACGAAACCGAAACCACGAAGTTAACCTTAATGAGACGCAAGAGAAAGATGTGTATCATGAGGAAGGAACGTTCTTTATGATGAACCATATTCAAGAAACGATTTTCATGAATGAAGAAAAGTACACTCCACCAAAGTGCGAGCCAAATGCCCATGAAGATGATGTATGGTATTTTGACAATGGTGCAAGTAATCACATGACAGGTAATTACTCTTACTTTTCTGAATTAAATGAAAATATTACTGGACGTGTTAGGTTCGGTGATGGTTCGTGTGTGAGCATAAAGGGAAAAGGCTCGATTTTGTTCCAAGGTAAAACGGAGGACAAAAATTGTTGAAAGATGTCTATTATATTCCCGCTCTTCGTAGTAATGGGATAAGTATTGGACAAGCTACAATATTCGGTTATGATATCAGTATCCGAGGTGATTTCTTAACCATGCAGATAGTTATGGAGATTTACTTATAAAGGTCCCACGTAGTGCAAATCGCCTTTATAAAGCTCAACTAAAAGTTGGAAAAGAAGATACAAACAAAGTGGAACGAGAATCAGTTGAACAACAACCTGTTATTGAAGTTGATGAAGTATTCGTGCCGGTAGCTCGACTCGAGACCATACGACTCTTGATTGCTCTCGCAGCCGGGAAAGGATGGAAGATTCATCACTTGGATATGTGAACGGATCTTCTAAATGGTGATCGAAAGGTGCTCGATAGTACTTTAAAAGAGATGGGTTTTCTATAATGCGTGCACGAAAATGCGATCTATAGAAAGGTGCCCAATGAAGAATTTATCATTGTTGCGGTTAATGTGGATGATTTATTCATGACTGGGACAAGCTTAGACACCATAAATAAGTTCAAACGGAGAATGGTGTCTCAATTTGAAATGTCGAATCTTGGTGAGTTAATTTATTACTTAGATATCGAAGTCTCACAAGAAAAGGATTGCGTGGAGATCAAGCAAGAGAGATATGCAAGGAAGATCTTGAAAGAAGCTGGTATGGAAGATTGCAATGCAACTTTATGTCCAATGGAACCGGGACTCAAGTTGACATAAGCAGAAGATGAACCAGAAGTTGAAGCTACTCAATATCGAAATGTTGTGAGTTGTTTGCGTTACCTCTTGCACACTCGTCCAGATTTGACTTACTCGGTTGGAGTGGTTAGTCGATATATGCAAAGTCCAAAAGAATCACATGCTCATGCAATCAAATAAATCCTACGCTATCTTAAAGGTACGACTTCGTTTAGAATTAAGTACAATCGTTGTAATGACATGAGACTTGTGGGATATAGCAGTCATAATGTTGATATTGATGATGGACAGAGTACTACTAGACACATTTTCTATCTTGGTACATCACCGATTACATGGTGCTCACAAAAGCAAACTACCGTGGCGTTATCTTCGTGTAAAGCTGAGTTCATGGCGGATACTACAACTGCGTGTCAAGCAATTTGGCTAAGGGAGTTATTGGCGGAAGTGATTGGGAATGAGCAGGTAATTGCTGAGCACGTATCTGGAGAGAATCAAAGAGCATACCAGTTAACAAAGGCCTTGGCACGTAGAAGGTTCAAGGAGATGAGATCGTTACTAGGTGTGCGAGACTTACCCTCTTCGACTCAGAAATTCAGGGGGTGATTGTTGGTGAATTCCTGAGTTTGGATGTGGCCTAAAGGCGTGTTACCAGATTCAGAGTAATACTAGTTGGAGTGCTAGTCCAACTCGTCTAAAGTTTATCCTAATATGGAGTAGTCCTCATTGAATTAGGATAGGTTTTAATGTGTAATCCTAGTTGTAGTCTAATGTGTATTGGTTAGTCTATATATACCGTGAAGGGTAGGGATTCTCATTGTACCGAATTGAAGTTTTGAGTTAGTTTCTTCAATAAACATAATTGCGTGTTCCAAGCAACTTACTGTTCTTTATTTTACGTGTCGTGCTCTTATTCCAGCAAGTGTGGCGTATCTCTGATCTAATTACCACAATATATAATAAAAGAATTATATCATTTCATTATTGCATAAGCATGATTTCATTGATGGATAAGTAGATTTTGCAGTCCTTACCTATTTTGAGGGTCAGTTATGTTTATTGACTTTTTTTTTTTTTTTTTTTTTTTTTTTTTTTTTTTTTTTTTTTTTTTTATTGTGTGTTTGGTCAGCATAAGTTCATAGAGGACCAAAGGGAAGTTGCACCACCGGATACATTGGCTGTAGAAAGAACAAGTGTCGCACGAGTTGAGTCTACTTCTCATCATGGAATAGAAGTGCCATTCGAGTTTAAACCCATTGAGCAATCCTCCTGAGCCTCTTGAATTTGATCAACCCATTCAATGCCCTTTGCCGGAATCTTCAATCCTCAATGTAAGTGTCCGAACTGACCTTTTGTCAATTTAGCTTAATGTTTTTAATTAGGTAGTTATCTAATTGTTTCCAAATTTCATTGTTTTCGTATTTTAGTGGACTTAGGATTAACCGTGTTATAAACAGTCGTCGTGTTTAAGGATTTAACACCATGTACATTATTAGTCTTGACTCTTGACTTAATATGCACATCTAACATTGGGTTGGTATAATACTTTTATCATAGGTTTATTTTAGGATTCGTCACTGCACTTGTTTTTCAACATGATTTTTCGACCATCAATGGAACAAATGCAAGAAATATACCAATTACTAGAAGGGGAAATAACAATGCAACCCCTAGGAGTTCATTAAATTGTGGTTATTCGATAAGCCATGCATGCTAACTTAATTTGCTAGCTTTCTCATCTCTTCGCTTTGTATATTATTTGTTATTGTTCATGCATAAACCAGTGACAATATTCAAATTGATTGATAGTGTAGTTGGAGTGGTGTATTGTCAAAGGTAGATCTAGATAATGAAGTGGTAAAGAGAGGTGAACAAATGGAACATGGCAACAGAAAAAGTAAAGTAGAAAAGTCTTGATCTTTCGGATAACAAGATAAAATGATGAGACTATCCGGAAGCGCTGTCACAACAACCTTCTCCATGGAGGTTTCGATAATAAGGTGGTCTCAATGTCCCTTCAAAAATTTGGTCCCAATTTTCTGGTTGCAACATATAGATCGAAAATGGCAGAGCTCCCGTTGCTTATTTTTGTAAATACTTTATCATCTTCTCAGCTCTTAAACCATAGTTATAACTATCACCATTGATTTATTAACAAAGTAACGCTTATACAATTTTATTTATTTATTCTTTATTTTTTTTATTTTATGTGTATGTACTAAGGTCGTAACTATGCATTTGAGAAAGCAAACTTTTTAGATCAAAGCTCCAGTGGTTGTGGTGTTCAAGAGTTCAAAACAACTCTCCTTCAACTTTATTGCAATGTAAATCAACCATGTTTCTTGGTACATTGTTTAACCGTTTGATACTTTGTTTATACATAATTTTAATCAATCATCATTTATATACTATCAAATGACACTCTTAGCTATATAAAAGACATGAGCAACGAACAATTTTTTAATTAAGTGCAAGATTCACATAATTTTAATAGTTACCAAAGTATAATAGCTTGGCATAAGCTATATCTGATATGAAGTGATTTTTATTTACTTATATTAATTATATTTAGATAGTTATTAAGAGTTGCAGTTTTATTAGGATTGGGCAAGTCTTTTACATATCCTACAAGTATTATGATTAAGTTATATTTTATTATAAATAGGGCATTAGGGTTGTAACCTTGATTATGTTGAATGAATATTAAGTATTGATTTGCATATCAATTGGGGAGTCGGTTTATCTCACTAATATAAACCATCGGGAGGTCGGTTTATCCCATTAACATAAATCATCTATTTTTTTTTTTATTCTTTTCATCTTATTATCTATCCGGTTCATATCAAATTGGTATCAGAGCCGTTCGATTCTAGGGTTTCAAAAAAAAAATCATTGTTCATAGGCTATTGTTCATCAACTACTATTCATCGTTCACAAAAAAATCTGTTTTTTAGAATCTGGAAATCATCACCATGACCAACAAGAAGGTTTCTGATCTTGATAATGAGTTTCCTCAATTCCAACAAGAATCCAGTCAGCACCGGAAAGAGGTCAACGAGCGATTCACTGCTATACATAATAATTTTCAACATAAGTTGCGTCTGTGAGACTAGAATTGGGAGCTGTTAGATCAGAATTAGGAGCTGTGAAAACAGAAGTAAGTGCAGCAATGGAGCATCAATTTTCAGAGATGATAAAGATGTTATTAGATATCAAGCTATCCAAAGAACAAAGTTCTCCAAAAGTGGGTTTTACTGGGGCCTGCATACAGGTTAACGAGGGTCCCACGCATTCTTATTTAAAATTTAACGACCTTAGCTTCCCTTTTCCAGACAAGAAAAAACCTAGAGGGAACAAATCGTGGGGGTAAAGGTCCAAGGAATGATAACCGTTTTGAGGAATATGCTCATTTTGAGGGTCCCAAGCATTCTTCTTTAAAATTTAACGACCTTGGCTTCCCTTTTCCTGACAAGGAAAACCAGAGGATCAAATCGTAGGGGTAATGGTCCAAGGAATGATAACCGTTTTGAGGAATATGCTCGTTTTGAAGAGTCGGGCACGCTACATTAGGGCAACAGGGGTAATTTTCACCGGTCAGATTATCGTATGAGGAAGCTAAAGATGCCATTATTCGATGGAGAGGATTCTCATAGATGGGATCTATAAGGTAGAGAGGTATTTTGAAGTCCAAGACATTGAACCGGGTGAGCAACTTAGGGCAGCGGCTTTGTGTATGTAGGGGCAAGTGTTAGCTTAGTTTCGTTGGAGTGAGGCAAGATCACCGTTTCGTTCATGGGAAGGATTGAAGAGACAATTGTTGGAGAGATTTCAGCCGCCACAGAGGGTACTTTGTACGAGCAATTTTTGGCGATAACACAAGAAGGTTCTGCCCTCGAGTAAGTAAGCTTGTTTGAGACATTAGCGGGACAATTGGTTGGTATTTCCGAGCAGGTCATGGAGGGAACTTTCATTAAAGGGTTAAAACCTGAATTGCGATCAAAGGTTCGAGTTATGCAGCCTGAAGGCTTGAATCTTGCCATGAAACTTGTTATAATGATTGATGAAAATAAGATGATTGGTGTTAGTTCGCGAAGCACGACAGTGGGACAAACCAACACTAGAGAGCACTTCCGAAGAATGACCGAGTCGGAAATAGAAGAAAGGAGAGCTAAAGGACTATGTTTCCGATGCAAGGAGAAGTTCAAGCCAGGCCATCGGTGTGCGAGTCACACCTTGCAAGTGTTAATTGTGACGACAACGATGAGGAAAATGAATGGGATCATGCACTCAAGGCCGATTAAGAGAATAATTCAAATCCACACCTCGAGGACAAGGTCTGAGTTTGGGCGGGGAGTAATGATATGAACTGATTTATTATTTACTTATATTAGTTATATTTTGATAATCATTAGGAGTTGCAGTTTTATTAGGATTAGGTAAGTCTATTACTTATCTTTTATTATAAGTAAGGCATTAGGGTTGTAACTTTGATTATGTTGAATGAATATTAAGTATTGATTTGCATATCAATCGGGGATTCGGTTTATCTCACTAATATAAACCATCGGGGGTCGGTTTATCCCATTAACATAAATCATCTATCTTGTTTATTTTTTTGTTTTCATCTTATTATCGATCCGGTTCATATAAATATCCTCCATTAAAAAGTTAGAACATTGTTTGAATTTGTTTAAACGGCTCGCAATTTTAAAACAAAGTTGCCGCTATAACTTGCACTACAATAATGTGATCGAATAGTAAATGAGCAAACGGCACTAAAAATAATGCATTACTATTAATTAATCATACTAAACTATATTTAATACAATTATAACCAATGTTTTAAAAACCGGTTTTTTAATCGACCCGGTTGAGTCACCGAGCACCGGTTCGACCGCCGGGTCAACCCGGTTTTTCATTTTTTATTATTATATTTTTTCCGACCGGGTCAACCGGTTCGACCGCCGGGTCTAACCGGGCCAATCCGGTTTTCATAAAAAATTTTGAAAAATACCAAACCCGGCCGGGTTTAATGACCCGGGTTGACCCGGGTCACTCAAAACCCGGCGGGTCTAACCGGTTGACCCGGTTTTAGAAACCCGGGGTTTTTTGACCCGTTTTAGTGGCCGGGTACCGGTCCGACCGGTTGAACCGGCTGGGTCGACTCGGGTTTGAAAACATTGATTATAACTCTATATTTTCAAATAAACCGGATATTACACTAAAGTTTGTTATCAAGTTATATAAAAAATGTACTTTTAAGTTTCTCATTAACTACATCAAAATGAATCCAATATGCGGAACAACTGGGCCGGGAGAGGACAACCTCTTGTTTCTGCTCCACTTTCTTCGCTTTGGAGACGAAGGTCCTACGGTTGGTAACTGTAATAAAAAAAAATTATTTGTTGCACCTTAATGCATTGGTTTAGGGCTAAATATTGAGGGTAGGTTAGTTGGGCTATTAAGCAAATTCGATTTGTTAGGATACTAATAGAGGTGGCAAAATGGTTGGGTTGGGTTGGGTTGGGTCTTGGGTCTTAGATGGGTATGGGTCTATATAGGTATGGGTCTAGATGGGTCACTTGAAAGGATGGGTCTAGATGGGTATGGGTACAAATGGGTAAGAGTCGGGTCGGGTCGGGTTTTTTTGGGTTTTGCTAGTTTAATTTGTTTCATCATGGAACATAATAATTAATTATTGTAAACAAAGACAAAAATGATTCAATATCATTTTTTTTACGTTTTTGACAGTTTTTTTATGTTTTCGTCCGTTTTTTCACGTTTTCGTTCGCTTGTTTCCGTTTTTACACGTTTTCGTCTGTTTTTTTCGATTTCGTCCATTTTTAACGTTTTTATCCGTTTTTGCACGTTTTCGTCAGGGTTTTTTTTACGTTTTTGTCCGTTTTACACGTTTTCGTCCCGTTTTTTACATTTTCGTCAGTTTTTACACGTTTTTGTCTGTTTTTTTACGTTTTTGCCCTTTTTTTACGTTTTCGTCAGTTTTTACACGTTTTCGTCCGTTTTTTACGTTTTTGTCAGTTTTTACACGTTTTCTTCCGTTTTTTTACGTCTTTGTCCGTTTTTACACGTTTTCGTCCGTTTTTTACGTTTTCGTCAGTTTTTACACTTTTTTGTCCTTTTTTGTCCGTTTTTACACGTTTTCGTCCGTTTTTACATGTTTTTTTCCGTTTTTTTAAGTTTTTGTCCGTTTTTACACGTTGTCGTCCGTTTTCGTCAGTTTTTACACGTTTTCGTCCGTTTTTTTACGTTTTTGTCCGTTTTTACACGTTTTCGTCCGTTTTTACACGTTTTCGTCCGTTTTTTACGTTTTCGTCCGTTTTTACACGTTTTCGTCACTTTTTACACGTTTTCGTCCGTTTTTTTACGTTTTTGTCCGTTTTTACACGTTTTCGTCCGTTTTTTTATGTTTTCGTCCGTTTTTTACGTTTTTGTCCGTTTTTACACGTTTTTGTCCTTTTTATACGTTTTCGTCCGTTTTTATACATTTTCGCACGTTTTTTTACGTTTTTACACGTTTTCGCCTGTTTTTTTACGTTTTCGTCCGTTTTTCACCTTTTTTTTACGTTTTCGTCAGTTTTTACACGTTTTCGTCTGTTATTTTACGTTTTTGTCCGTCTTTTTACGTTTTCGTCCGTTTTTTTACGTTTTTGTTCGTTTTTGCACGTTTTCGACTGTTTATTACGTTTTTGCCCGTTTTCACACGTTTTCGTCCGTTTTTTTTACTTTTTGTCCGTTTATACACGTTTTCGTCCGTTTTTTACGTTTTTTCACGGTTTCGTCTGTTTTATTACGTTTTTGCCCGTTTTCGTCCTTTTTTTACGTTTTCGGCCATTTTTTCACCTTTTCGTCCGCTTTTTTACTTTTTGTCCGTTTTTACACGTTTTCGGCTATTTTTTTACGTTTTTGTCCGTTTTTGCACGTTTTCGTCCGGTTTTTTTATATTTTATCCGTTTTTACACGTTTTCGTTAGTTATTTTACGTTTTGTCCGTTTTTCACGTTTTCGTCTTCCAAAAACGTGAAAAATAGACGAAAACGTGTAAACACGGAGGAAAACGTAAGAACTGACAAAAACGTATTAAAACTGACAAAAACGTAAAACAATGGATGAAACCATGTAAAAACGGACAACAATGTAAAAAAAATAGACGGAAACGTGTAAAACGGACAAAAACTTAAAAAAACGGACGAAAACGTGTAAAAACGGATAAAATATAAAAAACCGGACGAAAACGTGTAAAAAGGCACAAAAAACGTAAAAAATGGACGAAAACGTGTAAAAACGGACGAAAACGTAAAAAAACGGACGAAAACGTGTGAAAACGTAACAAAACTGACGAAAACGTGTAAAAACGGACCAAAACGTAAAAAAACGGACGAAAACGTGTACAAACGGACAAAAACATAAAAAAACGTAAAAACCCGGACGAAAACGTGTAAAAACGGATATAAATGTAAAAAACCTGACGAAAACGTGCAAAAAGGGACAAAAACGTAAAAAAAAGTTAAAATACGGGCGAAAACGTAAAAAAACATACGAAAACGAGTAAAAATGGAGAAAAACATAAAAAACCGGACGAAAACGTGTGAAAATAGGCAAAAACGTAACAAAACAGACGAAAACGTAAAAAAACGGACGAAAACGTGTAAAAACGGACAAAAACGTAAAAATACAGACGAAAACGTGTAAAACGGACAAAATCGTAAAAAAGTAGACAGAAACGTGAAAAAACGGGCGAAAACGTAAAAAAACAGACAAAAACGTAAAAAAAGGACGAAAACGTGTAAAACCGGACAAAAACGTAAAAAAGCGAACGAAAACGTGTAAAAACTGACGAATACGTAAAAAAACCAGACGAAAACGTGTAAAACGGATAAAAACGTTAAAAAACCTGACGAAAACGTGCGAAAACGTAAAAAAAATTGTCAAAAAACGGACAAAAACGTAAAAAAAATGAAGAAATCGTGTAAAAACGGACAAAATCGTAAAAAAACAGAAGGAAACGTGAAAAAACAGGCGAAAACGTAAAAAAACAGGCGAAAACGTAAAAAAACATACGAAAACGGAAAAAAACGTAAAAAAACAGACGAAAACGTGTAAAACGGACAAAAACGTAAAAAAACAGACGAAAACGTGTAAAAACGGACAAAAACGTAAAAAACCGTTAAAAACGGGCAAAACGTATAAAAACGGACGAAAATGATAAAATTAGACTGTGAGTGATTTTTATAATTTTAGTTAACAATCAACTTAAACCATGTAAATATTGTACTAGACCCATGTGGGTATATTATTAGACCCAACTAGACCCATCAATATTAATTAATTAAAATAAACTATACCCAACTAGACTCATCTATTAAAATAAACTAAACCCATTTAGACTCATCTCATTAATAAACTTTACCCAACTAGACCCAAATTTAACCATTGGGTCTTAAATTGCCACCTCTAGATACTAATGTTCGCTTTGTTTGATTTTGACAAATTCATAAGGGTGTTCATCGGTAAGTTATCGGGTTGTCCGTTTTATTCGGTTTGGTCAAGTTGGTTAATATTTATTTTGGTAAAACTGAAAACTGAACCGAATTCAAACTCGATTTAACCGAACCGAAAAAGCGAATTTGAATTTAGTTCAGCTCGGGTTAACCCGAATTACATCTTTTATATTTTTTTTAATTTTAATTATATATGTTATTAGCAAAAAGAAATATTTCAAGCTTAAAAAGTTTTTAATTTATGTTAGGAAAACATTAGATTATTCACACTTAATTCCCTTTTCACCTCACTTGACAAGAATAGCTTTAATCATCATATTCTTAGCTTTATCTTTAGAGAAAATTACTAAAAGGGGACTTTTTTTTAGGCTTGATCCGTTTTTAAGACTTTTTTCTGGTCTCTTTCCCAAAAGAGCCACGCTCAACTGCTCAACTGCTCAACTCCATTACTTTTTTGACACGTGTCATGTGGTAGGTAGACATGCTTTTTACTTTAAAGTTAAATGACAAATATGCCCCTATATAAATACTACCCTCTCTCTCTTCAATTATTGTTGTTCTTCATTTACAGGTATGGTTTTTATTTGAGACTTTTGTGCTTTCACATGGTCTCCATTATTGAAAGTGATAGATTTTTTTCAAACTTACGCATATAAATAAGTTTATAGGTAAACTTACTCAAAAGTCTCAAATGTCTTTCACATGGTCTCCATTATTGAAAGTGATAGATTTTTTCAAACATTCGTCGGAAGTTGTTGTCCCTCTCTTTACAAACTTACGCATGATTTTTTTTTCAATCGCACAAGTACAAATACATGTGTGTGTCTGCAGATTTTTTTTTCAATTATTGTTGTTTCTTCATCACCTAAATGAATCTGTTTTGTCAGAGAGATTCGAGTGTTTGGTTTATATATTTGTGACTTGAGAAGAGACGGTATGAGTGGTTTAATTTCCGACGAGATCTCATAGCAGCAGTAGCAGATTCCGGCGATATTTTTTAGATTCCGGTCACAGATCTGAATGATACACAAATGGAAACTCGAATAAGTCTCATGGTTACGCGTTCTCTTGATTCGCTACGTGAAGTGTTCAAGTCATTAGTTGTTGAAAAAGTTTCGGTCACAGATCTGAATGATTCCGGCGAGATTCCGGCGATAGCAGCAGATTCCGGCGAGATTTTAAAGACGAGGCGTGGTTTTTACCATCAATCTTGTTAGTTATATGTATTTTTTTTTTACCATCAATTATAAAGACGAGGCGTGGTTTTTACCATCAATCTTGTTAGTTTCGGTCACAGATCTGTTTGTTAGTTATATGATTCCGGCGAGATCTGAATGTTCTTGTGTTTTCACCATCAATCTTGTTAGTTATATGTATTTTTTTTTATGCGTGGTTTTTTTTTTTTTTTTTTTTTTTTTTTTTTTTTTTTCTTCCTTAAATCTTAGTGGTAATAAGCACATTATTACTGTAATACTAGTGTAATATGATATATTAATTTTTGTAAGTATAGATAATTTTTGTGGTTGAGCAGTGGTGGTGGTGGTTATGGACTGCTAAGGTGGTGAGCAGTGGTAGTCGATCAGTTGAGCAGCGGTGGTGGTGGTGGTTATGGACTGCTAAGGTGGTGAGCAGTGGTGGTTGAGCAGTTGAGCAGTGGTAGTCGAGCAGTTGAGCAGTGGTAGTCGAGCAGTTGAGCAGCGTGGTGGTGGTTATGGACTGCTAAGGTGGTGAGCAGTGGTGGTCGAGCAGTTGAGCGGTGGTAGTCGAGCAGTTGAGCGGTGGTGGTGGTGGTGGTGGAGATATGGCCGGATCTTTTTCCATGACCGGAGATATGGCCGGATCTTGGATTGAGGTTGAAGAGAGAGAAAAAAATTTAAAAAAATGAAATATTTAGTGTCTTTTATATATGTCATTGAGGGTAAAATGGTCATTTAACTTTAAAGTAAAAAGCATGTCTACCTACCACATGACACGTGTCAAAAAAGTAATGGAGTTGAGCAGTTGAGCAGTTGAGCGTGGCTCTTTTGGGAAAGAGACCAGAAAAAAGTCTTAAAAACGGATCAAGCCTCAAAAAAAGTCCCCTTTTGGTAATTTTCTCTTATCTTTATTCGTCATCCGTTGTAGCCTAATTTTAAATAGTTAAAATATTCCCTATTAACTAAAATAGTTTTTAAATCTTTTTAAAATCCAAACCAAAAAATATTTGACAATCAAGCATAAAACAAAAGACAATAACGTAAATCTCAATTCATATCTCACCGTGATTACGACTCCGGAAGATTGATTATCATTTGTCCTCAAGTGATTATTAAAACTAACGAGAAAACTTAAAAAAAAATTAAAATGATAATCTATAACGAATCAATATAGATTTAAAACATACATTTTAAGGGGTCATGTAACCCCTAAACTAGTGTATTTATGATCAAATATTGTTTTAAATCGTTCTTTTTCACATTTTAGGTACTTAGGACGCAAAAGCTGGAAACCGAGCCGAATTAGACTACTTTAGACGAGAAAACAAAGAAAATGACCAAGTCACGAATCTTTCTGGAAAAGAGTTCCAGACGACGTTACAATCACAAGGTGACACTGTCACGTATTATTCGACATGAAGATTCAGCCCAAATTTTACAAACGTTACACACATATATGAATTTGGTTTTGTGGTTTGGTTTACATTTTGCCAGAACCATTTTCAAACCCAAAAATGAATATTGTTTCTATTTGGTTCGGTTATTACAAATTCGGTTAAGTTAGGTTTTCAATGCCGATGAATATTACATGATTTGTGAACACCCCTACAAATTTGTATCCAAATAGGGGTGTTCCTCGGTTTGTTATTGGGTTTTTTTCAGTTAGTTTGGTTAATTTTTTTTTTGATAAAACAAAACTGAAGTGAATTCAAATCGAATTAAATGGAACCGATAATGAAACCCGAATTCTAGTATTCTAGTTTAGTTTTTGGGCTTTTAAGTAAGGCCCCATTATGATATAAACTCTTTTACAAAGAAACTACCTTTTAGCCTCTCTCTCTCACACAAAACTAAACTTGTATCATCTACTTCACTTGTTTTGAAAACCAAATCTAACCCAGTAAACGAATTGCAAAAATTACAACTTTCTAACACCACACTTGTTTTGAAAACCACGTCTAACCCAAAAAACAAATTACAAAAACTATAACATTAACATGATTCTTGTAGTCTTAGTTCGGACAATATACAAATGTTGTTGGAAACCGTTCATAAACAAGGAAGAAAAAGAAAAACCCCAATCATTTTTTTTATTTATTTATCAATTAAAGATCCACCCATATATATACCTCAATAGAAACCCTTTTTACTAAGTTGCCATTCAGTAAATTGAGAGGTAAATAAAATTACTCTTTTTTAGTTAACACCGGTAGATCACCGTCGCCATCATGCCTAACCAGCGATCGTGGATCGCACCGCTTTCACGATCCGTTTGATCTTAATCGCTGCTATTTTTATCGTTTAATATTGCTTTTTTTATAGTTTTAATTGCAGATTGATCAGCAGTGTGATAATCGTAATATTGCCATTTTGATATTCGTTTAATCTTCACCTTTCTTGAGAGGTAATGTGTGTTTCTTGAACATTTATATTGCAGATTGATACGCAAATTACTAATCGTAACATCGTTTGTTTGATAATTGTTTAAGCTTTACGTTTCTTGAAGGGTATATGATCTGCAGAGAGAACAGGAAAGGTAAAAATACTAGAATGCTCTTAAGCACCATTATTGAGTTTAATGTATGAATTGAATTGGGATGACGTAATGTTTGTTTCTTGAATATTTTTATGTCAGTTTGCGTCGGCCGTTTGATTTTTCATAGTCTAATACTAGTTATAATGCCCGCGCACGCGCAGGATTTTATTCTATTTTTTAATATACATATATATATTTTTTATTTTTAAACTATTAGAGTAATTTATGTTTTTTTAATGTTGTTTGTTATTTGTTGTTTATAATAATTTTTAACCTCGTCGATATGATTAACATAATTGTTACATAGTCGTGACTTAATAGCATCCGGAAGTTATGTTTTTTTTATTAAGTTCTAGTTCCGTTTTTTTTAAAACAACACATGTTATTAACAGTTACTCTGTGTGTTTTTTTTTTTCCCTTATGAATAACATATTATTTTTTTCCCCTTTTTTTATATTTTGTATCTTCTTGTCATCCATCTTATTTTATTATAAATAAGTGTTTGTCCTTTTTTCCAAAAATTATTATGATTAATGGAAGGTTTTTTTGTTTAAACATAATTGATTTTTACACATTTCATGTATGAGTATTATTATACACAGTGATTTATATATTGCCTCTTTTTGGTAATCGATTTTAAAAATTAAGTTTGAAACGATTGAGAAGCCATTAGTAGTATATCTACTCTACCTTTCAACGTGGTTTATATGTAAATGTTGAATTCAACTGGAATTAATTTTTAGTGAAGTTTACCTGTTTATACCCGTTTTCTCTTTTACAAACATTTAGTTGTTGTGGGGTTTGTTATATTCACCTTTTGCAAGAAATATACGAACACTTTTAATTGAAAGCCATGTTAGTTGACATGTTTGTTTAACTGCATTTTACATTGTCAATTATTACCTTCAGTGTGCTTAATTCGTTACAAAATAACTAATCTGCAATTGTATTAAAACTCATTCTTGTTCTGACCCATAACCAAATCTTAACTTTTTGTAGCATTGAGGCTCATGTGTTTTTTTGGCTTTATTTACCTTTGTGATAAGAAAAACGTTTTTTTCTTGATTTTTAAGATAAATAAGGAAATAATTAGCATTACTTATTTTTCAATATTCTTTTTTAAAAGTGACTTTAAAAAAAAAACTTACTTAATAGGGGGAGGCTGAGTTTTTTGAAATGAGAAAGTCTTCACTTGAGGTTTTGTTTTATTATATAAAAGATTGTTTTTTATGAATTTTATTGCAGATTGATTTTCAGATCGTAATATTGTTGTTTGATGATAGTCTGATCTCAACCTTGTTTGAAAGGTAATGTTTGTTTCTTGAACATTTATATGCACTTTCTGTCATTAGCACTGTAGGTGGTCAAAATTTGTATATATAGAAGATGATCTCTGATGCATACCATGCTGATGAAGCAAAAAATTTGATTCTTCAAACTATTACGCACTTTCTTAGAAAGTTTTAATGTTTTGAAAAAGTATAATGATTTTATAGAATGTTTTAGAAAGTATAATTTTTGAGAAAAAAGTTTTATTACTAATTATAGTTATGATCATGTGAGAGATGAGAAAAATGAGAGCAACTACAAATGCATATTTCAAATGCAATTGCAAAAAAGATGCATCATTTCTTAAATTTATTCCTTTTATTTGAAATTTTTAGCTAGAAATCCTTATAATCTTCTCATTTTAATTTGTCTTTTGATTGAATCCATTATATATCTATTTTTAATAAATACATCAATTTAACGATAAACAATTTACACATAACTCTAAATCTAATTGACCTTAAGTCCACAGTTAGGCTTAAGCCTATCTTAATTAATTTAATACTTCCCCAAAGTTTACATGAGATGTTTACGAAAGCACAAACTATAAACCATAGTGACTGTTGAAAACTTCTTATTTCTTTTTGTCTTCTTTGATTTTTTTACATCACAAAGTTTTGTGGACATTTTCTTTGTTGCCTTTTAATCGGAAGCACAATTACCTGAAGCGCAAATGGAACTTGCTGGATTTTCATTTGCTTTTGTCAACGGAAGTGGAACTTGCTGGAAAAAGATATTTACGACATGGTTGGTGATTTTACCCAAAATGCGCGAATTCCAATTGGGTGTAATGCTTCGTTTATCTCGCTGATTCTCAAGGTGAACAATCCGACGAATGTGACTGAATTTCGTCCTATTAGTCTTGTTGGGGTCCAATATAAAATCATTGCAAAACTGCTGGCAAACCGGTTAGCTTCTGTTATTGACGACATCATCAGCCGTGTTCAGTCGGCTTTTATCAAAGGAAGACAAATTCTGGATGGCCCCCTTGTTCTAAATGAGATTATTGACTGGTACAAGAAAAAGAATAAAAAATTGATGATTTTCAAGATCGATTTTGCAAAAGCATACAATTCGCTTTCTTGGAATTTTCTATTCACTTTGCTTAAGGCTATGGGTTTCGGGGCAAGATGGATATCTTGGATTCAGGCGTGTCTTATTTTGACTAGAGCTTCGGTGTTGGTTAACGGCAGCCCGACTGAGGAATTTCCTATAAATCGTGGGTTACGCCAAGGCGATCCGATGGCGCCATTCCTCTTTATCATAGCTATGGAGGGTCTCTATATTGCTATTGATAATTTGGTTAATGGCAATTTGTTTGCTTGTGCTAATGTTAAAAATATTCGTGTCTCCCATTTATTTTATGCAGATGATGTCATTATTCTTGGAGAGCCTAGCATTCAAAATTTGCATGTCATCACCAAGGCTCTCAGATTCTTTTATTGTGTGTCTGGGTTGAAGATTAATTTTGAGAAGTCCACATTGATTGGCATTGGTATATCAGAGGTTCAGTCGAAGATTCTGGCTACTTCAGTGGGGTGTAAAGTCGAGAAGCCACCTCTCAAATACCTCGGGTTCCCAATTGGTGGTAATACGAGCCGTGTTAAGACATGGGATTCGATAATTAACAAATGTTCCGCGAGACTCTCTTCATGGAAATCCAACTTAATGTCGATGGGAGGTAGATCAACTCTGATATCTTCAGTTCTTGGCTCTCTAGGTATTTACTTCTTGTCTCTTTTCCGTATGCCTGTTATTGTTAATAAGAAATTGGAAGCTTTGAGGTCACAGTTTTTCTGGGGAGATAATAAAGACAATAGAAAATTTTCATGGGTTAAATGGGGGGTGGGGGGGGGGGGGGCGGTTCTTGCGGGCAAAAAGGAGGGTGGGCTTGGTTTTGGTAGTTTAGACTCTATGAATCGAGCTTTGTTGTATCGTTGGAGGTGGAGATCCCTCGATAATCCGAATGCTCTTTGGGTTAGTATTATCGCGGCTATTCATGGGGAAAATTGTTTCTTTGACATCACGGCTAGACATGGTGGGCTTTGGAAACGGATTGTTGATTCTATAGTGGATTCGCATGATCGTACTCACCTGGATAAACACATTATTAAAAGACAGATTGGCAACGGGCAAAACACAAAATTTTGGACTGATACTTGGTGTGAGGAGACCCCTTTGGCAATTAGATACCCGAGACTTTTTGCTCTTGAATCCGAAAAAGACGTCTGTGTTAGGCTTAGGAGAAACGAGATGGGATGGTGTTGGGAATGGAACAGGCCTTTCAGAAACAGTAGAGAAATGAGCATGCTTTCTGATCTAGTCTCTCGACTTCCGTCTAGTCTTTGCAATGATAAAGAAGACAAGTGGCAATGTCTCTTTCCCATTATATTAGCAGTGACTACAAACAATTACGTACATTTGTTGTTCATTTTATAAAAAGCATTAGATAACATAATTTCACCCATAGTTATAAAAACATGTGAATAATATCTTATCTATATATATAATAAACAAAGGTTTTTTTTGAAAACTTGTCATGTCATTTAATCCATGTTGGCACTCCTTCCATGTCACTAATGCCATGTCATTAAATCCATGTGGCATAGCAGTTTTACCAATTTACCCCTCATTTAACATTTAAATGACTAATGCTAAATCAAATTCAGTTTTCCAACATTTTCTTATGGAATGTTTTAAATTTCATTTAATGTGATATCCTTAAATTAAGGAGAAAATCTTATTTCGTATTTTTGTTATCCTGTTTTGAAGCCTAATGTCGATGCTTTATTTGTGATCTCCACTAGGAAGATATACTCATTTGTTTTACATCCCAAATCACAAAAAAACGATTTGATAAAGAATTTTTATTTAGCAGAATCCTCTTCTTACAACTACTCTTTCTTTGTTCATTTTTTTTAAATGAGAACCTCAATCTATTTAGGACATTAACCAAAAGGTTCGACTAATGTATTCTCGCTATCTTGATAGGTTCATTATGTTAATGGTGTGATTTGGGTTTTAATTCTTTGATAAAAATCCATGGTCTTTGATTAACTTTTATCACGGTGAATTACAAATACATGTAAGACTTCACTTTTGCTTAGTTTTTGAAATTCAGGTAAGTTATGAGGCCTTGTAAATAACATAAACTATATGTAATGGCGACCTAACTTGGATTGATCTATTCTTTTTTTGTTGTTAAGAAATAAAAGTGATGATGTTGCCATGATTTGTATTAATTGTGATATGTTTGGATTGATCGTGGTGATTGGAATAATTGTTGTTTGATGCCCAAGTTGCTTTCTAATATAATTTGCTTTCCGAAAAAATTAATTGTTGTTCGACCCGGTTTTTAAAGCATTGGTCTTTATAGGTCGAAGATTTATAGTATTGGTGGCAATTCGACCGACCAATTTATAAACGGGTCAAGACCAATTTATAAACGGGTCAAGACCAATTTATTCAAACTAGCTGGGGAGGAAATGGGTTAGATGAAAGGAATAGGTTGTTTTGGTCGAAAGAGATTGAATGTGTGATTATTGAACGAACCTATTAAAACTATTTAGAGCGAGTTGCAGCAATTGCGTTATAGATTAACGAGTTGTTAAAGAGAATTTGTATATTTCACTGAGCTTTAAGGTGTTGTTTGCAAAAATAATGTAAGAATCTTCTTTAGTCTTGAATTTTTTGAATCCAAAATTGTACTGGACCTATTTAAGCACTTGATTGAAGTCCATTTAAAATCAACCCTGGAAACACAATCGTGGTCGAAATTTGCGACTAATATTTATCTATTTCAAATCAAAACGAACAACATGATAAAATAAGCTATTACATATAGTAATGCTTGTTTCTTCAAATAAGTTGAGAATACAAAGAAACAAATATAAAAAGCTCTACTATTATTCAATTTGTTTAAGTTAATTTTCTTACATACAGCCTGTTATTAGCTGCCCGTGATTTATCACAGGTTTATAAGCTAGTTACACTATAAAGCAAATTAGCCTTTTAAAATTAAAAACTCTTAAATTTCAGCATTACTAATTATAGTAAGGTTCAGCACAATTAGGATATAGATGCCTTAAAACACATTTTCTAACAATTAATGCATAAAACACTTCTTGCATAATAAATACAAATTATTAAACATATTAAATTATTAAACATATTGTATAATCAACTTAAACACAATTACTGCATTAATTGTCACTAATACAAATAATAAAACACATTATACAAATATCCAAACCCGAACGAGCAACGGGCCAAATGGGCTCGAGCCCAAATTTCTTGATATCCGTTAATTTATTGTCAAAAAGAACATGATAAACTAAAATACATGATATCTCCGTTTTGAGTTCTTCATCTTACTTTGTTCCTCCTCAGAACTTGTATGGGATCGTATCAAAATCACAATGAAGTGAAAACCGGTAGCTCGGCCTTCATTGTTGGGGTTTTTTCTTATGTCTTAGGGTGATATGTAGTTGACATAAGTTTTTTCAACTCTTTTATGATCCTCGCAGTTAAAGTTCTGAGATGATTCTAGATTTTGTAAGCTTTCTTGATTATTTAGAATTGTATTGTACTTTTGGCCTTAGCACCTTGCTATGGGTCATTTTTATATTTATAATATTTTCTTTTTTGCCATTCTAAAAAATAAAAATAAAGTCATGCATTATACACTGGAATATATAAAGTCATACATTATAAAGTTGCAATTAGTTTCGACCCTTCCAAACAACATGGAGCTGGTCAGTCCAATAGAGAATACGACATTAGCTATTGGGATTCGTTATGAGGTATGGACCCACGAATACAAATTGGCCCGCCATACCATTTCCCACGAGTCGCTCATTTGGTGATAGCTAAAGGTTATAGTCCTATAATATACTCCCTCCGACCCATATTAAATGTCCAGTTTGAATTTTCAAAGTATTTTTTTCTTAACTTTGACCATAAATATTTGTAGTTGTGTTATATATTATTTGATGCAAAATATATGAATAGATTGAGTTTTAAATGTATTTCCACTACGTATTATTTTTATCTAATAATATATAACACAAGCAAAAGTATTTAAGGTCAAAGTTGTAAAATAAAGACTTGAAAAGTCAAATCTGAACATTTAATATGGGACGGAGGGAGTAGTACTTTATTTGTGATATAGAGTACTAGTAATTTAGAATCACTATACAAAATGTCAAAAAGTCTTATTTGGGAATGATTTATAATTACATAGTACTTATGATCAAAATACTTACAATTTAAACTTTAGAAGAAAAGGAAAGTAACATGAGGAGTGGAACTACAAGTTGGGCTATGAAAATACTGCGTTGTGAGAAAGTTGTGTGGTATCGGGAACTAGCAAAGACGATAACATAGACTGAATCGATTTATAAAAAAACAGTAACATTATAAACTTGTTTCATATGTAGTAATACAAAAGGTTTTAAGATATTATACATGTAAGTATGTAACAACCTTTTCAGGATTTTTATTTCATTTTTATTTATTATTTATTTTTTTATTTTTTTGGGAAATGACCGATCATTTAAAACCTAAGTGTTTATCTCGAAATTGTAGACAAGGAGATGTCACGCTAACTTTTCAAAAAATTGCAATAGTTGCACTCGTAGCTAATCATTTTCTTTTATTTGGAAACACTCCGAAAATGAAAAGATAAAC
Organism: Chrysanthemum seticuspe; assembly: GCA_019973895.1. Taxonomy (NCBI): domain Eukaryota; kingdom Viridiplantae; phylum Streptophyta; class Magnoliopsida; order Asterales; family Asteraceae; genus Chrysanthemum; species Chrysanthemum seticuspe. The sequence goes on from BPTQ01000008.1 coordinate 23,834,296, forward strand.
ATATAATCCGAGATCATTTTAGTCAAAATATTTATAAATACACTTAATCTCATTCGATGCTATTAACGGAACTTTATAAACATTTAAGAACTTTCCAAAATAAATTTTTCAAAAAATACTAGTACAAAAGTAATTCGCTCGTAAAATTTAGGCTATCGTTTATGCCAAGAAAATGACACCATCCGATCCTTGTAAGAATATTCAAAATAGAGTAAATTGCAAACATTGTCCTTGTGTTTTTGCTAAATTGCATGTTTTATACATAGTTTTTTGAAAGTGCAGTCATACCCATTAGGGGTGAAACGAGCCGAGCTGTTCGTGAAAAGTTTGAGATCAGATCGGTAAAAAGTTCGAACGAGTCAAGCCTAAACGAGCTCAACCTTGAGCTTAACTTTTGGCTCATTTAATAAACGACCTCAAGCCCGAGCTATATATAGAAAGATCGATTAGGCTCGCAAGCCTAAACGAACCATAAAAATATAAACGTATATATATATTATATATATATATATATATATATATTATAACTATGTATAAACAAGCTTAAAAAAATAAACGAGATCAAACCTAGTGTAATTAACGAGCCGAGTTTCACTTGAGCTTTATTTACTTTCACACGTCATATATATTAGTCGAGCTCGAGCTTGTGAAAATTTTCACGAGCCAAGCTCGAGATCAAAATATAAGGCTCGAAACGAGCTCGAGCTTTTTGTATATAAACGAGCCGAGCTCGAGCTCTGACAGGCTTATGCTCGGCTCGGCTCGTTTCACCATTAAGTGCAGACAATGTTTATGTTAAAAACTTACGAGTACAATTTTCGTATCTGACTAAAGTGAAATAACTAAATTGCTTTTGTCTTTTTTCTTTTTAATAATATAAAGATATAAGTATTTTAGTCATTTTATTTTGGTTAAGGATGAAAATTTCACTCGTAAATTTCTCACATAGACAGTGATCGTAAAGACTAACACTGCGTTCTCGAGTTTGTTTTTGAAAAGAAAAGAAAGAAAATGAAAGGAAATAGAAAAATTGTTGTGTTCTCGAGTTTTTATCAAACAGAAAAGAAAGGAAATAGGAAGGATTTGAACAGAAAATTAAGAGGATTTTTCCTACAAAATTTTCCGCTCAAATATGGGCGGATTTGGAAAGAAACAAATTTACACATAAACTATTTGTTATAAACTAAGTTATATAACCTTCATTATTTTATATATCTTTTGTTATAGATATTATTTTTATGTTTAAAAAGGCATAGCTATAATTTTTTCTTTTTTTCTTTCCTTTCCTTCAAACTCGAGAACACGACTTTGTTTATTTTCTTTCTATTTCCGTTCATTTTCTTTCAACTCGAGAACATGAAATATAAATACAACTTTCTTTTCTTTCCACTTCTTTTATTTACTTTTCTTTACCTATCATTTTTATTAAAAAAAAAAACTCGAGAACAAAACGTAAAGACAAGGACGAAACATGTTGATGAACAATTTTTTGCAATTTATAGAAAAAAGTAAAATAAAAAATCCTTGTAAGAAATCCAAAACTTTACCAAATCAAAAACCCCACTCCACACCATAGATCCCTCCACATCACCCAATCTCCACCGTCAGATCAAAACCAGAAACACCATTTCCACCCTACACCCGCGACACACCCAACCACACCTCCCTCAATCATATCACCTCACTCGTATATAAACACACTAGTCCATTCCATTGTCCATTCCAGAACCATCTTCTATATTCACTCCAATCTTTTCTCTCCTTCCATCCAGAAGGTATAACATAATTCCCTCCTTATTTTTCGCAACCGCCGTTACGACGTCGTAACGGACTTTTTTTTTTAATAAAATTATACTTATTTTTTCTTTTTTTTGTTCATTTTTTATATATCGTATAGTTATATAGCTACTGTTGCTGACATGATGTTATGGATCTAGTTACTGTTACGTGATGTTATATTGATCTTTTTATTTTATATATTATATGATGAATATTTTTTAGGCTAGTTTTTTAAATGAATAGTTTTTTAGGTTTGTTTATATAATATTGCTGAATTATGACGTGATTCTGTGCATGTTACTGTAGATATATTTGTTTAGTATTTATCACTGGTTCGATCGTTTGCGAAAGGCGTAGTTTTAGTTTTGCTGAATTTTGACGCATTTTTGTTGCGGTTAGGTCGTTTTTTTATTTTCTGGATGATGTGTGTTAGGTTAATTTATGAAATGATGAGTGTTGCTGTAGTTTAGCGTAAGTATAACACGGCTACGTTTGGTTATTTTTTGATATGCGAGATGATAAGTGTTAGTTTAGCGTAATCTTTTACGCCGCTGTTATGGATCTGATTATGATTATGTAGCGTTATATGGATCATTTTTAATTATGTGAATGATATTTTTTAGGCTAGGTTTTGAAATGAATGTGAAATGTTATGTGTTAAATGTGCTGATGAATTTTGACGCTATTTTGTGCATGCTACTGTAGACCTGTTTGTTTAGTATGTATCACTATGTAGCGGTGAGATCATTATCTATTTGAATGATATTTGTTAGTTTAGCTTTATTTTAACGCGGTTTTGTTTGTGAAACTATTGATTTGTATGTGTAATGTGTTACGTTTGTCGTTTTAAGCGTTTTTATTTGAATAGTTTTTAGGTTATTTTCTATAATGTGAAATGTGAATTTTTAGGTGAATTTATGAAATGATAAGTGTTACTGTAATTTAGCTTAATGATAAATGCAACTTCGTTTGGTTATTTTTGGTATGTGAAATGCTAAATGTTAGTTTAGCTTAATTTTGACGCAATTATGTTCATGATGTTGGAGATGACTATGTTCAATGTGTTTTACGTTATATCTCTTCTGGTGTATCGTTTTTTATTTTTTTATTTTTAATCTGAATGATGCTTGTTAGGATAGTTTTTGAAATGTGAAATGATAAGTGTTAAAAGTTTGCTGAATTTTAGTGTGATTTTGTGCATGTCACTGTATATCTGTATGTTTAATATGTATCACCGCCGGTTCGACTTTTCGGTCCATTTATGAAAGGTGTAGTGTCAATTTAACTGAATCTGGATGCATTTTTGTTAGATATTGTATTGTTATTTTGTCACTGTAGGTCAATTTATGAAATTATTAGTGTTGCTGTAATTTAGCATAAGTTTAACGCAACTTTGTTTGGTTATTTGTTGATATGTGAAATGATCATGTTTGTGATATTGTAGATTTGTATGTTTAGAGTGTAGCGTTGTATCTATGCTGTTTAGATTGTTTTTATTCTAATGATACTTGTTAGGTTAAGTTTTGAAATGTGAAATGATAAGTTTTAAGTTTGCTGAATTTTAATGTGATTATGTTTGTTGAAGGTGATTAGGTTAATTTTGGTCAGTGGTTAGATTTTTATTTAAATCTGAATGAACATGTTAGGTTAATATTTGAAATGTTGAAAGTGTTGTTTAGCTTAATTTTATCGTGATTCTGTTCATCATATTGTAGATATGTGTGTGCAGTATGTAAGGTTATATCACTGATGCTTGGATCGTTTTTATCTAAATGATACATGTCCGGTTAATTTTTGAAATGTTATGTGGTACTATTGCTTGTTTTGTTCATTTTTTTGGGAGGATATCAACTATAGTATGTATTGTTGCTGGTCTTACCGATTTGTGGGAATAAAGTCGTGAGGGTAACTGTTAAATGTGTAAGTGTTGGTTTAGCTTAATTTTAACGCTATTGTATTCATGTTATTGTAGATGTGATTCGTAGTATGTATCATCCTATTGCATTTGGTTCGCGTTTGTTGGTATATGTTTGAAATGTTTCGTGTTTATTTGCTTAATATTATCACAATTTTGTTCTTACAATCATGGATCTGTATGTGTGGTGTGTAATGTTATATAGTTTCCGGTTTGACTGTATCTATCTGAATAACACCTGTCCGATTAGTTTTTGAAATGCTTAATTGTTAGTTTTAATAAAAAATTTAAGCAATTGTGGGTCTGATGTTTAATCTGTAACACTCCATATGTCATTTTTTAAATCTTAACTCTGTTTCGCTGAATATAAATGCAGTTTCTGTCATGTTATGGTATACAGGTTTTGTCTAAAAAATACTTATGAGGTTACTTTTGCTAGTTTTGTATGATTGATATCTGTTTTTTAGATATAGTTTAGCTATTATTTATGTGTTTAAAATCTGGGTTATGCTTATGTGCTTTTGTTTCGATTCACTACGATGCAATGTTGTTGCATTCTGATTCATCCTGCAATGCTAGTTGATGTTAGATCTGTTTATCTGACATTTCTAGAAGTTGGTTAGTTTTTTCTTGGCGAAACGTTACTAGATTTTGATCGGCTAGGAAGGTAACTAGTATTGTAATGCCAAAATCTGTTTCCTCTGAGTTTTGGTCTGTTCTCTTCGAAATTTATCTGACTGACGCATTGCTAACTGTAGTTTTACAATCAGATACTTATTTCCAGTCTTGTGTGTGCCTAGTAGTTCTGCTTAATGTTTAATCAAATTGCAACTAGATTTTATCTAGCTTTTGGCAAAATTTCCAAAATTTTGCTCTCCTCTGTTGAGTTCTGTTCTTGTGCTCTACACATTTTTCTATGACAATGCTCTACACATTGCTCTCCTCATGATGGTTCGGTAGGTTCGAGCGTTTGTTTTTTTGCCTTAGTGTGTAATAAGGAACTAGTTGATGGCTCGAACAGCCTTCCTTTTTTTAATTAGTAAGTAAATGTTTGGTCCTCATCAGTGAGACAATGTTTTATGGCCCCTTATAGCTTTTGTGTGGCTCTACTACTATAGGAAAGTTGTCATAGACATTTTAGTTATATGTGAATAAAGGATTATCTATTTTTTATCTTATTTATTTAGAGTTTGTACTGCCTCTGTCGACATGTCTACATGCTATTACTGTAGAAAAACCGTAGATAATTTTGAACCGCTTAGTATACATGAACATTTTACCAGATTGACCAGCTGTCCCAGGCCCTTGTAACATCTCTAAATTACATTTACTTTGCCTGATCAAGCTATAGACATTAAATAACAGCCAGTTTGAGAAAGAGTTGACTGGGTCTTGGGCTATTGATCATTTGCTACAACTATTAGTTCTTTGATCTGATGGTCAGTAGTGCTCTAATGCCTTCTTTAACAATCCTAAATGTTTCATCTGCAGGGTTTTGTTTTCAACACAATGACTGATCAAAACCAGCATTCTGCAACTGCTAGTAAACTAGCCGCCCAGCTACCCCTTTCTCAGGATGTTCAATCTCGTCATGGTACGATCCAGAGGCCAGCTGCAACACAGAAGCAGTTCACTTATAGGAATTACACAAATCCAGCGTTTAGTTATCCTGTGACAGAGAAACTGATAGCTGCAAATTACTCACCTGTTTTTGTTCAAGCTCAAGCTCCATCGGAGAAAGGACTTGCTGGTTTTGCCACTGATTTTCTTATGGGTGGTGTTTCTGCTGCTGTCTCCAAAACCGCTGCCGCTCCAATTGAGCGTGTGAAGCTTTTGATCCAAAACCAAGATGAGATGCTCAAGAGTGGACGTCTTTCTAAACCATACAAGGGTATTGGAGAGTGTTTCTCTAGAACGATCAAGGATGAGGGGGTTTTGGCGTTGTGGAGAGGAAATACTGCTAATGTCATTCGTTACTTCCCTACTCAGGTACACTATCTCTTCCTTTATCTTGTTGGGTAATCACGTGTTTAAGTTTATTTGCTCATTAGTTTTTCGATAAAATTTGCAGGCTCTTAACTTTGCATTCAAGGATTACTTCAAGAGTTTGTTCAACTATAAGAAAGAGCGTGATGGTTACTGGAAGTGGTTCGCTGGAAACCTTGGGTCTGGTGGTGCTGCTGGTGCTTCATCTCTGCTCTTTGTGTACTCTTTGGATTATGCTAGAACTCGTTTGGCTAATGATGCTAAGGCTGCCAAGAAGGGAGGCGAGAGGCAATTCAATGGGCTAGTCGACGTTTACAAGAAAACTCTCAAAACTGATGGTATTGCTGGGCTATATCGTGGATTCAACATCTCGTGTGTTGGTATCATTGTGTACCGTGGTTTGTACTTTGGATTGTACGACTCATTGAAGCCAGTTCTGCTCACTGGAAAACTGCAGGTTTGAATCTTACGACTTTATTGTCTTCTATTGCTTCATCTTGGTCGCTAACTGTGGAAATACTTAAAACGATGCTGATTTGTGTTTTTCAGGATAGCTTCTTCGCCAGCTTTGCTCTTGGATGGTTGATTACCAATGGTGCTGGTCTTGCATCGTACCCCATTGACACAGTCCGTAGAAGAATGATGATGACATCAGGTGAAGCTGTCAAGTACAAGAGCTCTCTTGACGCATTCACTCAGATCTTGAAGAAAGAAGGAGCCAGATCATTGTTCAAGGGTGCTGGTGCAAACATTCTCCGTGCTGTGGCTGGTGCTGGTGTTCTTGCTGGTTATGACAAGCTTCAAGTCCTAGTTTTGGGAAAGAAGTATGGTTCAGGTGGGGCCTAATTTGCTGGTCTGTTGGTTTTTGTTTAATATGAGTCAAATTTTGAACGTATTAGTATAAGACGGTGGCGCATTGTTATGATAAACTGAGGATAAGATTCTTGTTCATCGAAATAACCTTTAAACGTAGAGGGGACTTTATTTTTCCCCAAACTTTGTTTCGTTTTTACAACACCTTTTGAAATGCAGGTTTTGTGTCACACTTCATTTGCGGTTTTGGTTGATCAATGGTTTTTGGTGTAAGTGTCTAATGTTTTTTAATTGTTATTTAACTAGAATACCAGATCACGTAATATCACGTGGATTCCAACAATTTAATTATGGGTTTAACTTTTTTTCAATTCAATTGGGGATCATGATCGGACATTACAAGACTACAAAAGCACTTCATATAATCTAATAAAACAAAATCCTCATAGCTGAGATTAGTTTGCACCTAAAAAATAAAAATGTTCCAATTATGTGATTCTAGAAAATTCATGGCGCACTCAAGTCACTGAATTTATCTAAGTTCAAGTTACTAAAGAGAGAAGAAGAGGAGAAAAGAAAGTTGGTGTTGTGTTCATGAGGATCCCACATTTTTTACTTTGAACATAACAAATGGTCTAGATAAATGCAAATCAGTGACCCATTTAAAACAAACCCATAAACAAAACCGGACTAATTTTAGACAGGTGAGTCGTAAGTCAATTAATCTCCTTTTGCGCCACTTCAAAATCAAGAAATTAGTGTAAACGGATATTCAACAGTTTATGTAACCCAAATGTGACTCTTAATATACTCTTTACATATTATGTGTTTGCCAAACACCTAATGCATATGAACATATTACTGCTCCTATATTTCAACCAGGTTTCATGTTCTAAGATAAAAGTTTACATCAAGTACCTTGTGTGTTATGTTCTTCATGTTTTTCCACTCACGACACTCAACTTCGATCATGTAATATCACATGGATTTAGTTCCGTTGGGTTTTTGACAAATCCATTAGAAGTATTATTTTTAGAACGCATCGGTTTCTTCTAATAATGAGTTATTCATGCATTGCTCAGCAAAATTGTGAGGTATTTAAATTCTTTTCAGTCTAATTATGGGTTTCTGAACTTTCTTCAATTCAATTGTGGATCATGAGTTCATGACCACACCTTACTACAAAAGCACATCATATATGTTAAAATGAAATAAAATTCTCATAGCTGCTATTAGTTTCACCTAAATATGTTATAATTCCGTGATTTCAGTAAGTTCCGATGGCATGGCACAGAAATATAAACCCCGAGTTAACCGAGTTCAAGTTACTAAAATGCATTTTCCCTACAGAGAAGAAGGGGAGATAGAATTATGAGTTGGTGTTTGTGTTCACGATCCCACATCGTTTGAATAGACCAAATGACCAAGAGAGGTATCATTACAAAAGGAAATGCCAATCAGAACTTATCCATACCTTCTTTGCCATTTTGGCTATTTTATGTCCAGTTAACTAATTATTAGTTTTAATATTTTTAAACTGCTTATGGAATAAATCTCAAAGCTATTTGTTATACAATAGCTTTGTGGTTTGTTTCAGCCGGTTTACAAGATCTTAAAATTTATCTAATTTATATAAAAACTTGTTATTTCAATAAAAAAAGAAAATTCTTATTTAATAAGTAACATTTTTGAAAAAGCTAATTCTTTTTCAGTCAAAAAATATATATATCGTAAAAAACACATGCGTTTAAATTGCATATTTTTTCCTTAAAAAGTATGATAAAACCATAAAGTAGCCAAATAAGCTAAAAAAACACCTTCTATAACTTTTAATCAAATGAGCTAAAAAAACACCTATAACTTATGATCAAATAAAGTAATAAACGAATAATACAAGTTCATGTCAAGTAACTTGTGCTATGTTCTACAAGTTTTTTCAATCAAACTTGAAAAATGAAGTTGCTAAGGAAAGCTTCATATCCGAGGAGTATTGTTATATTGTTAGAATGTTTACAATTACAATATGAATAATCAATATTAGATTAAGATAACTAGGTACCTAAAGGTATACAGATAATCACTTATTCGCTTCCTGCTACATTTCTTATGATAATCATAGGGATGTTATAAACTTGTAAAGTTGTAATCAATGTGCCTACAATCCCTGAAGTAGTGAAGTGAGCCATTGCTGTTTGGCAACATGAATAAGTATTAGATGTGATCCAGTGCATTAGTATTGGTTTGAGGTTTTGACAAATCCATTAAAACGCATCGATTACCTTTAATTGTGAGGTATTTAAATTCTTATCATTTTAATCATGTGAATTCCAACAAAGAACATATCACTAGTTCACTACTGTATTAAATCTAATTTTGGGTTTCTAACTTTCTTCAATTCAATTGCGGATCATGACCGGACATTACAAAACTACAAAAGCACTTCATATATCTTATAAAACAAAATCCTTATAGCTGCCATTAGTTTACACCTAAAAATGTTAGTATAATTCTGTGATTCTAGTAAGTTCATGGCACTCAAGTTGTTCAAGTTACTAAAGGGTTGCTATTTTGGCTTAAGAGGAAGAAAGGCTTAAGAGGATCCCACATCGTTTGAACATAACAAATGGTCTAGAGAGGCATCAATACAAAAGAAAATGCCAATCCAGAGGATAACAATTCCTTCTTGGCCTTTTTAGTAATGCTATAAAATGACTAAATGGTATGTATAGTTCCTTTCTATACGTAATTCTAATATTAGTTTTAGTATTAATAAAATGTTTTAAATTTGTTTTTTCCATTTATTTGTAAGAATCATTTTGAGAAAAGCATTTTATAAAATATTAAAAATTTTATTTAATAAAAATGTAAATCTAAATGCTTGTTTAAAACAAGACCGGAAGTTTTAATGCTAAAATTGGTATTAATACTTATACTGATAAACAAATACTTCCTCCGTCTCATATTAATTTTCTAAGTCTTACGTAACTTTGACCATATATATTTTTGCAAAAATATTTAAGGTCAAAATTGTAAAAGAAATACTTGAAAATTCAAACCTGGACATTTAATATGGGACGGAAGGAGTAATAGAAGTAATGTCAATTGTCACGTAACTTGTACTATGTTCTTCCTATTTCTTTTTCACTCATTTAAAACTAACGTTGTTAAACAAAGCTTCATTTCCGATCAGCAGGGACGAAACTGTTAAGGGGCAAGGGAGGGCCCCGGCCCGCTCAAAAGTTGCAGCAACTAGTGTAAATATTATAGGTTTTAAGGGTAATTTAGTTGATAATACAAATAAATCTCCGATTCACTCCCCCCAAAATAAATTCGCCCCCACCCCCTACAAAAAAAAATGTTCAAGTTTCGCCACTGCGTCAATCAGTATCATATTCATGTTAGAATGTTTTGTTACAATATGAATAATCAGTGGTAGAGAACTACGTACCTACAGTTATTGACAACTACTTAAATTTTCATTTATCTATGATAATCATAAGGATGTTAGAAAATTTAGAACCAATGTGCCTACACATCCTGAATTTGAGTTATAAAGAAGGATGGTGGATTAATACGGGTATGGTCGCACCTCATAAAGAAGTATCATAATACAAAGCCATTAATATGAATTGTGATGATCAACTTCTACGTAAGATATCTTCATTGTAATAAACAAAACTCGAATCTTGTACTGACTTTCCATTGCCATGCTCGATCACTTGTGCCTCATAAAGACAAGCCAAATAACTGTAACACAATCACTCATTCATCAGCTCAAATCGACTTTTGTCTTTATTAGATAAATGCAAATCAATGAACCATGGTTAGCCGCAAGTCGATTAATCGCCTTTTGCACCATTTAAAAATCAAGAAATATTGATTATTGTAAACGAATATTCAACAGTTAATTTATTTTTTTGATAAAGGGTTATCCCGGTAAAGTATACTAATTATAAAATAACGTTTAATTACAATGAAATGTGACAGAGTACCACATTAACCTCAAGCACAAGGCTTGAACAACCACTAACTCGTTTGTGACACGCCACAAACGAACCTAGATGAAATGCAACATTACATCATAAGAAAACAAAAACTAACATCCATATGGCCTAAAGTTAGAAGGCATTTTCCACAACGAAAGCAAACGCTTAACCCTCGAGGAGTTTTTGAATCTGAAAGTGACGAGCTTAAGACGAACCGTAGTCATAATCCTGTCTCTAATCTCCTCAGGCGATCTTCTAATGTTTTTAAACACCCTATTATTTCGTTCCATCCAAATGTAGTAAGCAGAAGCCGCTAGCAACATTTTACCCACAACACTCTCAAATGTGCGGTTAGCGGCCATAGGCTGAAACCACACCATGACATCCTCCAAAATAGGAGGAACAAGGTCCATACCAGCAAGCCCACGAATAAGGTACCATACCTGAGTTGAGTACGTACATTCAAAAAAGAGGTGTTAATGGGAGTCATGTTGCGAATCACAAAGAGAACACCTTAACAAGTTCACATTATGTCGATGGATCAACATCCCAAGGTTTCAGCTTCTCTTGCATCTTGAGACTTCTTCTCATAATGAGCCATAAATGAAAAGCATGGCGGGGGATGCAATGGGAAACCCAAACAGTACGGTTCCATAAAACCTCGTTACCCCTTGCCCTTAACACCTCCCACGCACACTTCATAGAAAAATCAGACATGTTACCATTTTTGTCACACCATAGCATGAAGTCTTGACGAGCAGTATCAATATGAGGTGTTGGTATAAGACCTAAGTTAGGAGCTTTAAGAAGCCATGTATTAGGCCAAATCCACGCACCATTTACAATCAGATAAGCCACACACGCTTGTAAATTATAGCCTTCCCTAGTGATGTCTCTTGGAGAAAGAAATTGTATGAGAGGACAATGAGAGCACCACATATCATACCAAAGAGACACCTTGAGACCATTCCTAATCTGCACCCGAAAGAATGGTTTCACAAGCTCACGAAGTTGGAGGATTTTACGCCATCCCCAACTCATATCCGCTTTAGGAGGAATATCGCAAAATAGTACGACCCCTAAGCTTATACGTATGAATCCATCGAACCCAAAGATATTCTTTGTTAGAGGCAGTGTTCCAAATGTGTGAAGTCATTAGAGCAAGACTAAACACCTCTAAACTACGCAACCCAAGTCCTCATTCTTGTTTAGGAAGACAAATATCTTCCCATGCAACCTTTGCTTTCCCTCGCTTGTATTCACCATTACACCAAAGGAAACAACGAATAAGATGTTGAATATCACTAATAACACCTTTGGGAATGATTAAAACAGACGCCCAATACACAGGCATAGAAGAAATAACAGATTTACACAATTGAAGTCTACCTGCAAAGGAGAACGATTTATTCTTCCAATATCATATCCGATTACGCGCTTTTTCAACAAGGACTTTGCAATCCTTGTTAAGAAGCCTAAAAGAAATAAAGGGTACGCCAAAATATTTAACCGGAAGCTCGCCTTCAGAGAAAGACATAATATTATGGATAGACACCTTAACGTGGTTCAAAACATTACAAAAGAAGGCCGTACTTTTTGGAATACTTGGAACCAAGCCCGAAACCATCTTAAATTCATCAAGCGCATCCATAATAACTTTATCCGAATCCACATCACCACGTGCAAAGATAAAAAGATCATCAGCAAAGCAAACATTGATAATTTTCAACTTTTCACAATGATGGTGGTAACGGAAAGTATTAGACAACATAACTCTCATTTGAAGGATAAGAGTCAAAATCTCCATAACCAATGTGAAGAGATAAGGGAAAGAGGGTCGCCTTGACATATCCCTCGTTTACCTTTAAAGAAACCATGAATGTCACCATTAATGCTAATCGAGAACGAAGCAGAGGTAACACATGCCATAATCCATTTGATCATAATATGATGAAAACCAAAGCACTTGAGAATAAAACCCAAGAAACGCCAATCAACCGATCATACGCCTTCTGAATATCCACCTTAAAAGCACACATAGGAGGACCTCTATCACGATGATAATTTATGCATAAGCTCCTGAGTGATAAGAATATTATTCGAGATACGTCTACCCGGGACAAAAGAAAATTGGTTGTCACTTACAACCTCCTTAATCCCCTCAATAATACGATTAGTAAGAATCTTACTAATGCATTTTTAAATAACATTGCAACAAGAAATAGGACAATAATCAGTAACTTTAAGGGGAGTGGTAACCTTAGGGATGAGAGCTAAGAAAGTGAGGTTGATTTCTTTAAGCAGCTTCCCATTTCCAAAGAAATCACGTATAACATTACACATCTTGACCAACAATGTCCCAACTTTTTTTGAAAAAGGTCGAGGTATACCTGTCAGGTCCCGAGGCTTTATCATCACTAATATCGAACATGGCCCTTTTAATTTCCTCATTGGTAACATGCCGAACCATATTAGTATTTGAAGTCTCTCACACCGTCTTATAGAACAACCCCGAAATATCTAAGTCATCACATGGCATATTCATCCCAAGAAATGACTCATAGTGAGTGACAAAGACATCAGGAACACAAGATCCCGAACCACCACGTTATCAGGAGTAGTAATTACCTCAATGCGGTTTCGTTGGTTCCTACGTTTAATGGATTTATGAAAATACGCGGAAATTGAGTCACCAGCCTCAAGCCAATCAATTTTCATTTTTTTGCTTTAAAAACCGCTCTCTTTGCTTCATTGAAAGCTTGTAAGTACACTGCCACCTCATCCTTAAAAGCATCATTTGATGGGTTTTTTTCAATGGTTGTTTGAAGCTCATCTAGTTCAACACGAAGCCGATTTAATAACCCAAAATTTTGTTCTTCATGTTGGAGTTTTGACAAATCCATTAGAGCGCATCGGTTTCCTTTAATCATGAGTTATTCATGCGTTGCCTAACATAAATGCGAGGTATTCGAATTATTATCAATTTAATTACATGTTACCAACTTTCTTCAACTAAATTGTGTTAGGTGTTTGTGGAAAACTAGAAGGGGGGGTTGCTTCCTTTTAATCTATTTAGATCGACTTATATCAATCTATTTAGTTGTGTGTGTTGGATGTTGATATACAAGCATATAAGATATGTAATGAAAGATAAGAGTAAGAAGCACAAAACCACAACGCGAGTATTTATAGTGGTTCGGCTACAAGGACACCTTCCTTGCCTTACTCCACTCCCCGAGTCACCTACTCGAGAGTTAGTAAACACTACACCAATCTCCTTATGGCAGAGAAGCCTTCACAACGTCGCTTACACCTTTTTCCGGTACAAAGCTAGATACCGAGTTCTTTCACACCAAGGCGAACCACACCTTAACAACGTCGCCTACCCTTTATACGGTGCTAGGCTAACCACCGGGTTCTTTCACACCAAGGTGAACCAAACCTATCACAACGTCGCCTACCCTTTGTTAGGTACTAGGCTAAGCACCTAGTTCTTTCACTCCAAGGTGAACTATACCTTTACAACGTCGCCTACCCTTTATTAGGTACTAGGCTAAGCACCTAGTTCCATTGCAATGGAGGAACTACTACCACACTACACCAACGACTAATCCCAAAGGAGATCTACTCCTTTACAACATCATCAAGGATATCAATATCCTTGGATCTAATACTAGTCTATCTTATACATCGAAACACACCATATCGAATGTACATCTAAGGCACCTTTCACTAATGCCTTTGACTAGATCTACAAGACACTCTTCACTAATGTCTTGTGTCTTGACTTCTAAGCACCTTTCACTAATGCTTCTAGTCTTGACTTCTAAGCAACTACCATAAGTGCTTATGATATGGACGATAGATACCCTTCACTAATATCTTCGTCTTGACACTTGAGACATCTTTCACTAATGTCTTCAACACTACACTTCTTTGAAGAAAGAAAGGAATCATCAACAAGAAGACTTCAGTAGCCTTGATGATGAGGAAGCATGGCAACTCATGGACTTGAGCTTGCTCGACTTCAAAGGTGGTGATCTTGCCTTTAAGAGGAACCTAGAAGATCACACAAAAATAAAACTACAAACATAGATCTCTTGGATCTGAGGTTAGTGAGTTTTCAACTCAACGATAAAGTGTGTTAGAAAGGGGTAAGAAATAATGAAGAAATGACTCACTATTTATAGAAGAAAAACTCTACTGTTCCCCAGATCCCAGGAATCCCTTCCACAAGGGATCTGTCTAGCGTTAAGATAGGGATCCGTGGGACGCTCCCTTTTACCCATGGGTATTTTGGTTATGGGTCATGGTTCATGGGTTAAACCATGGATCTTTAGCTAGATACAATGTATCTTTTAAGTGCAATGCACTTAGTCACTTGGGTATGGGTTGATCCATGGGTTATGGATATTATCCATGTGTGATATAAGCATGATGTCATGCAATGAGTTATGGGTCAAGATCCATAGGTCATGGCCTTTGGGTTGTACCCAACTACATTCAATGTATTTGCCTAATGGGTTGTGATACTTAAGTTTCTACCCATTTATATTACCCAATATACTACATACTAGTTATGTGTATATTTTACCCAAATATGTAAACACTAGTTGTTGTACGTATGTAATATTAAATCATAAAATCACTTTTACTTGTTTTAGTGTTTTAAACTTTTTAAAAGTTTTTTGTTTTATTAGGAATAATCATCGTACTACTTGAACCTTCATTTAAACATGAAAAAAGCCATGTAAAGATGCCGACGAACTGATGCGTAATGAGTATAAAACAATTTTTTGGGACCTGATATAACTCACCAATAAATGAAATGGGTATGCAGGTGCTGTGACTTAACATTTTTCTTCTGATTGGCGATTGGCTGCTTAAAACTTTCAAATACATTAACTATTCGGCTCGACTTCAGGTGTTGCTATGTGTCCTATTTGTGCTACCTCTGTTGCATACATTCTTGAGCTTTTCAAGACATTGGCTTATAAGATTGCATCATCTGTGAGATTGCATCGATTGTGAGTTACCACTTGACCCAATACCAATCATACAAGTTCAGACACAACCATTTTGCAGACGTGGAACAAGAAAAAATTAGGAATCTGTAAGATTTTTTAGATCCAATGTTTTTTTCGTGCTGTATCATTCCACACCTGCAATAAATTACAGTGAGCATCTATAACAGCAAAAGTATAATTTGACTTTTCAGGTCATTGAAGACAAATTCTAAGCTCAGTGACCAAACATAATCATTTACTATGAGTATCTCAGTGACACATGATTGGTAAAAATGACGTGTGATTGGTAAAAATGAAAGCTTATCATCATGATTAGTAACAAAGTTCAAGTACTAATTTGTTATGATGTATTTGGGTGCAGAATCACGAGAGGTAATTATGGAAATTAGGGACATTGCCACTAGGTCTGATAACATTTTGGAAACGGGTATACCCACTAGGCAGATCATGGTTCTAGATTGGAGACTCTCTGGGAATTGCAATTCATTTGGACCATTGATGTCAAGTAGTAATGTGTCTGTTTCTGATTATAGAGTTTTCTGCTCAAGTCAAAGTTTATGCTCATGTTTCCCTCGGTATGAAGGAAATCCATATTTTTCAGGTGGTTGTCACGGTATACACATTTGACCATATTACTTATGAGCTAGTCCTTTCAGGTTATGTTTTACTAACGAGTCATATAGGGAAAAAAAAGCTAAAAAGAAAAGATGTCAAACATGCTGATGTCACCCATAGTATATATAGAAATTTGGTACACCATTTCATTCAGCGATTTAGGATTATCATTTTGATAGCATGATTTTGTGATCATAAATGGCACACTAAATATTCATAGATAGATTTTTGACATGGACAAAAAAATGTTTGTTGTTCACCTGGCCGAATCCATTTTAACCCGCACAGGGCATTAGAAAAACCAACCCATTTTGACTCGTACTCGATCCATTCATCTTGCCATTACTAAAAACTACATTGAGTGAAAACCAAGCTTCTAGATTTGACCCGTTACTTGCACTGCATTCTCAAACATAATGTCCAATATTATATACAAATGTTGTCATATTCGGCGTTCCTCTCGGTGGGTGATTTACTAATATCTTTATCTTTCAATCATTTTAGACCTACAAGATTCTGAAGCCGGGCCTTCAATAACTGACATCGTAGGAGCAGGTACACGACCAATGGTGCAAATACGTGAGTAAACCATTTTCATATTACTGCAGCACCTGTTCATGGAATCTAACCTTCGTGAATTAAGTTACTAACTTAGTCATTGAAGTTAGAGTAATGGGTGATTTACTAATAGACTTATGTTCCAATCATTGTAGGTCTACAAGATTCTGAACCTGGGCCTTCAACAACTAACATCATAAGAGTGAGTACACAAGCAACGTGTAGACGTGAGTGATCCATTTTCATATTATTGCAGCGCCCTTTCATGAAATCAAACCTTTTTAAACTACGTTACTGGCTTCATTCGGATTTTTTATTGTATTTTAATTAGGATATTAGGATGGTTTAGGCTACTATTGCATATAAACATTTATGTGTTGTCGTAGAAACCTCCACCAACAAACCTAAGACACAAATGTGTTTTTGATACATAGATTAATGTAAGTACTAATGTCATTTTATAAGTTTTTTTCTATTTTTTATTTATTATTTTCATACCATTTGACTGATTTAAACTTTATTTGTAATCTTGAATTTTGATTTTCAAGGCTCCCACTTGGTAAACTTGCATCAATTGATTTAACAAATCTCACTGACAAAGAGATTAAAGAAAAGTTATTCGATTTCAAATTCAATGACATTAGTATTGTATTAGTTTTCAATGTATTTTTATTATTGCCGGTATGAGTTAAAGTGAGGTAAGGAACTTTAAGTTGCGTATGTGATGGCAATGTACGGACACATGATACAACTCAAGGTGAGTTAGAATCTTTACATATATTTTTTCTCCATGGTACATTTGATTCACAATATTTCTTATTACTCTTGCTGAACTTTTTTTTCTTTCTTTCTTTGCTCGATTTACAACATAGGAGTGTCCTCTGCTTATCTTCAATTGGGTGATTGTAATCAAGTGAGTGAACACTGGAAATCTGGAATGCAGCTTTATGGTACAAGGAACAACTAAAAAATTATTTTAAGGATCGAAAGATTCGGTACCAATGGAAAGAGAGCCACCACTATTCTTGAAGTTATGTGTACGATACAAAAAATGAGGTGGGTACCAGGATGCATCACTTTGGTTTAGAGCATTCAGGTAACTTGAAATATATCTGGTCACTTTTTGTTTAGTTGTATATCTTACTTAAAAAAGAACCATTTGTTGTTTACTGCTAACCTTATGGTAAGATACTGATAAGAATTTGGGTACCAATAGAAAGTGCTATTTACATATGGTTTTGTCTTGCCAATGCTACAGAGTGTGGTGTGTCTAATTTAAGCTATAAGTTTAATAGGTGACAAGAAATGTTGGGCTCATTTAGGATATCACCCCTCCTAGCACCACAATGCTAATATTGTTGATTTTGCTTTATGGTTATATTAGTCTCTTATCTTTATATTAAAGAAGTCCATTTGAGTAGAATTTTGTGTTTAATTGGCTCGTCTTAGGTCATTTGCTTTTTTATTGATAGCAAATCAATTTTAGCGCTTGCGCGTTTGGATGCCTTTGAGGTTGTTTAATGGATTCTAGATCAACATTCTACAACAATCGGCTGTAAGAATGAAAACGAAATAACGTGATTCAATTAACTATAGTAAGCCGCTAAAAAAAGTATACAACGTATCCCATAACACTAAACCAAACAATGCGTACTACCAAATTCAATATCTATCTTTCAATTCGATTGTTTTAGTTAGTTCAGTAAGGTGACGTTTTCCCTTACAAATTATAAGATGAGTCAATTCTATCGTCTTTGTTAATTCAGTGAAGATTACATCTTTCAAATTGATTGGTTATGTTTTTTACATGTATACAATTGAGAGCATGATTGGATACTGTACAAATTTTCTAATTGTAATCATGAATGAATATATAATTATGTATCGTCAGTAACCTATTGTTTGATTTTTATTATTTGCTATTAAGAATTAGAGATAGGAGTAAAAGTCTATAAGATGAAGTTAAAAGAAGGAAAGTTAGCAATGTAATTCCCCATTTGATAGTCATATTTTTTGCGACTATTATGAAAATTTTGACATACCATAGATACTTATCGGAATTGAAATAAATTTACGCTTGTGTTATGAAGTAATTGAGCCAATATTGTAAAATTTCATGATATGATCAGCATCTAGCGTATGAATATGCAAGCAGAAGAGTGTGCATGGCTCTATCTTCACGGAGAGAGGATCGTCTACAAGAAGTTGCTGATCGGTGTCGCCAAATTGGAGTGTCGAACGTTATCATCATCTGTGCCGATGTGTCCAGTGTCCATGACTGTAAACGAATGTTGATCAACTGTTCATCACTTCAATCGATGTACGAGATACTAGCTTCTCATCTTTATATGAAATTATATCATTATTTGAGAATACTTATTGTGTGAATGAATGGGTGCAGTGGATCATTTGGAGAATAATGCGGAATTTCTCAGGTTTGTATGTTGGAAGAAGCTGATGTTATCACCCATCTACGACCTGTTATGGTAATACTTTACTCCTTTTGATAAACAGGAACATCAGCATCGAGAATTGGTTGAAGTTCAGGAACTTCATCCAATACTTGAGAAAAAGAAAGCTACAAGTTTAATATTTTTCACACGATAATGGAACAAATATTCAAGCAGTTAAGATTTTAGGTATTGACCCACCAATAAAGACCACAAATAGCTAAACACATTAACACAACGATACTCATCATGTATTTCAATGAAATCCCTTTCTTTCAACATGTACACTTTCCAATCATTTTTTACCACCCTTCTTTCGTTATAGAAAAATATACCAACGATATTTATAAGTCATGCCCGCCCATTGGGCGGGCTTCGAAAACTAGTATATATATATATATATATATATATATATATATATATATATATATATATATATATATATATATATATATATATATATATATAATATATGTGTGTGTGTATGTATATATTTTGTCAGAAATCGGGCATGACCCATATATACGTTTTAATTATATGTGGTAACCAAATATTACAACAATCATTAACCCGTTGTTGTATTATTAAAATAATCCATTTATAATATATGCTTATAAAATATGTTTCATAAGCTTAAGGTATGTCGCAATTTATATTTTCTTATTAATTGATACATGACTTAGAGTTATAGGTTCAATGATTATGAAAAGGTTTAGTTGTGGACACTAGTTATATTTAAAAATCCATTTATATAACATGCTTAGTACGCGAGGTTATGTCGTGAAATAATGTTGGAAGTAAATGAGTCAAGAACGAGACGCGAGATGAACCTTGGGAAAACAAGTAACCGTGATTGGATTGAAATGACGATTTGGGCGCACGATACACTACCTCATTTTATCATACACCTATGTCATTTTATATCGCAAAAGATTTAATATATCTAAATATGTTTTCTTTACACTCAAAGCACCCTTATGAAAATTTTACCTCGCCAAGAGTTATGTATCTGTTATCCATTTCATATACACTAAATTATTTTAATTAATGATTCACTGGCCTGGACACCAGCCCACGACACAAGCCCAAAACAGATACAGATTTTTAAAACATCAATTTAGTAGTACTTTTTCCAAGTTTCTGCTTATAGTGATACATCAAAACAAAGGGAACGATGAGGTTGTGTTTTTTTTAGATTTTACCCCAAAAATATAAAAGGAATGTGAGGTACTTTGGCTACTCCGAAGCTCGAACTCGAGGCCTCTTGATGTGGTGGTGTCGCAAAGAATGAGTAGCCAAGAGGAGTAAAAAAAACCACATCTCAATAAGTAATTTCAACACCCTTTACAAAACTAAAAATCAAGACGAGACATAAACTACTTGCAACTAGATGATCATCACAATTTAAACATGTCTCGCCCACTGTGGTTCGACCACAGGGGTCAGCTCAAAACCAATCCAAGAATCAAAATTAAAAAAGCTATTAGCCACAAAATAAGTACTTCTTACATGAGCCATTTTAGTTCCACCAATTTTACCACACAAGTGTTAATCTTATCATAAATCAAATCTCACGAAAATTATCATAGATCGATCGGAAAAAAAAATTATATCGTCACTGATTCAAACTGATTAACCATTTACAATATTGGCATATCATTAGTACCTCAAATATGCAATAGGAATGAACATAATTAAAATAAATATCAATTCGAAATATATCAAAAATAAAATAACAAATTAATTCATTAACAAATATTATTCTTACAAGAATTACTTGATAGGTCGAGTAGGGAGAAGAAACGAACACGAAAAATCTTCAATTGGAGAGACTCGTGTTGAATTGGAACAATTAACCACCTTGGATAGCTTCCATATGCACCCAATTATAAGACCCCTAAACTAATATGAAAAACCCCCAATCTTTTATGAACCCAAAATTTCGGATTTGAGTGAAGTTGAATGAAAACTGCAATAATTCGTCCCCTTTCATAGATATCAAGATAGATGCTGATGGTGACATCTCCCTATCACTTCCAATCGAGCTACATGGGTGGTGTTCATGTGATGTCTAGGATGGTAGAGTTCTCATTTGGGGATGGTGTTAGAGATGGAATGGGGATTGACTTTAAAGAGGAGGGAAAAACACCCATTTTAGTGTTTGCTTTTTCTGTGCTTTTCGACAAAGAGAGAAGGAGAGGGAGAACAAGACACTATGCGTAGGATAGATTTTTTTTTTTTTACAAGAAATTGGTGGGAAGCCGGGACACTAGCTAGGCTCCCACTCCTTTCTGAATACAAAAACTTAGTATATGAAAAATAAAAGCACCACTTTTGACATTATTCGAGTGGCTGACAGCAACAGTCTTGATGCGTGAAAGTGTATCTAACGCTTCCGCGTCAAGCTCCCCGAAAGTGGAAAAAGCAAATGGAATGAACTTGTAACCGTTTTTCTCGCATTTGGACACATATTTCTTTTTCTTCTTCTTCACAGCATTATGTAGAGCTACCCCCGGAGCCTACAAAGTTGCATCAATACCCGCATTATTATTATTATTATTATTATTATTATTATTATTATTATTATTATTATTATTATTATTATTATTATTATTATTATTATTATTATTATTATTATTATTATTAAGTGTATATTGTATACCCTTTTACTGTATAAACTGTATCGTAAGTGATAATGTTTCTTTGCGTAACATATTTTCTCGGTATCAATAAATTATAAATTTTATATTTTCAGAGACGTTTTAACGAGTGTAATAATATGGTATTATTATCTTGAAATCAGGAAATAAATTTCATGCCAATACTATTATGGTGTCAGTATGCGTGTGGTGTCGGGACTTCGGAAAACACGAGACGAATTCTTGTTTTTGAGTCATAATGATTTCTAAAATAAAAATTTGCAGTTTCTGACAAAAATGACTTATTAAATATTTGTCTGAAAATTACGGGTTGTCACAGACTCACACATAAAAAAACCAACGATCCCGACTTCCCCAAAATTCCCCGAATTTAAATTTCTCACCGGATCCACCGTTTGAATTAACCGGTGTAACACCACCACAAAATCGAGGTATTCGTTTTCGTGCACCCAGTTTTGAATTTCAAACACGACTACCACAACCCAACCAAAATCAAAACCCATTTTACGTCAATCATCCATATTTCCCACCGGGTCGTCTTAATATCAATCAAAACCAATCACCAAGCGGATCGTCATATCGTCCTAACATAGATTTCTCCCAATCTTCCCAACCAAATCAATCGTTTTCACCGCTTCATGGTGTTAATCTTGATATGGATTTTGAAGATTTTATGAAATACCCTCCTCAAAACTATACGTCTCAACAATACCCGACTCAAGATGCTTCGATGGGGCAAGGTTCATACCACGGTTCTATTCGTCTTGAAGACGATGTCGAAGAGACGTCACCCGTCAAATGAAAGAAGGGTTCAAAAAGGGCTACAAAGGAGAAGGGCAAGAATGTTGCAAACAAAAAGCCCGAACCATGGACAAAGGAGGAAGAGGTCGCGCTTTGTAAAGCTTGGATACGTGTGTCGAAAAATTCGGATAGAAGGAAAGCTATCAACCGGAATGGTTTTTGGGAGGAGGTGATAGCGTACTTTGAACAAGAAACCAGTTCAAAAAGAACCTACGACTCCATCACGACCAAATGGAAGGGTAGGATTCGTTCTAGGGTAGGTTTCTTTTGTGCAATTATGGGTAATATCAAGAAGAATCACGGAAGTGGTGAGAATGACGAAGACAACTATGAAAAGGCTTGTAAAGAATACCTTGTGATTCACAAGCTTGAGTTTACGTTGAAGGAGTGTTGGAAAGTTTTGAGGAAGCATTCTGCTTGGAAAACTGTTGAGATGCCTTCTTTCACCCCGAATAGTCGGAAGAAATCCAAGACTTCGGAAACCACCTCGGGGTCAACAAGAGGTCCTTTTAATTCCCAAGAAATGGATGATTCTGAAGAGGACGAGACTCGAGAATCACGACCAAAAGGTCGTGACACAGCCAAGAAGAAAGCACCCGCCTCCTCTAGTGAGCCACCTAAATCATTTGTTAGTACGATGGCCAAGAACTTTTTCAAGTTCAAGCAGTCAAGTAAGGAAAAAAAATAAGAATATGGAAGAGGAATACTTAAAGTTGATGCAAAAAGAGTTGGAGCTTGTAGAGGCAAAGGCAAGGCGAGCCGAGGAGTTCAAAAGGGAGAAACTTGAGATCCAACGTCAGGAACTTGCATTGGCAGTACAATCAAACCGGACACAAGACTTAATTTTATACAACACACCCCTCGACCCAACTATGCCCACACGACAACTAAAAGAACTTCATAAACTTAAGGCAGCAATTAAAGAACGGCACAACTTAGATTATTAGTTTCAGTTTGTAATAAGTATTGTAATGTCTACGTTTTATTAGTTTAAGTTTTTATTTATTGTTGTAACGTCTACGTTTTATTAATGAAGTTTAATTTTGTTTTTAAAAATATTTTAATTAAAAAAAAATCACAGGTCATCACTGTGGCAACTAGGTCGTCGGAGAGAGAAAGCTGATGTAGCAGGGTCGAACCATGTCACCACTTCTACCAGCCTAACAGTTGGCTATGCATCCAAGAGACACTTTTCGTGCAATTTAGCACTATTCCAAAATAACGTACAACCTGTTACACACATATTGTTAAAAACATCTCCTAAAACTACTTACAAACTGCACAACATGGTTTATGATGTTTCAGCACACTTATTGCAAGCTACTAATGTCCAATGTAGCTAATTCGATCATATGAATATGAAATCATCACCTAGCATGAACGTGGGTGATGGTCTCATTGTATACAGAACCAATTCCACCACTAACTGATGTTGATGTCGAGTCTTTACCATAATTCAATTGTCTAAAGATGAATGCTGGTTGATTGGGAGAAGGAAGCTTTGTATCACGATTACTCAACATAAATGCTACCTCAGTCATTGTTGGCCGATCAGTAGCTGATTCTTGAACACATAGGATACCAACGTGCATACATAATATAATTTCACGAGCATCAAACGTATTTCCTAATGCAGAATCAACTACTGTTAAGGCTTTGTCTTGCTTCCATAAGTCCCAAACCTACAAACAAAGTGAAACATGAGAATCTTTGTTTGCATGGATAAATAATAAATAAAAAGAGAACGACTTACATGCCCGATCAGATTAACTGAGTTCTCTAGATAATAACTGTTGTTTTTCCTTCCGCTGATTATCTCAAGAACCAGAATTCCGAAGCTATAGACATCAGATTTCACAGAGAAAAGGCCTTCCATTGCATACTCCGGAGACATATAACCACTACAATTATATTGCATTGTCATTAGATATTGGATAAAAATTAATTGTGTGAAACTGTTACGAAAAAAACATACTACGTCCCAACAACTCTACGTGTTATAGCTTGGTCTTGATCCGCTCCAAATATTTTCGCCATTCCAAAATCAGAAATTTTAGGGTTTAAATTTGCATCTAGCAAAACATTGCTTGCTTTAAGATCCCTGTGAATGATTCTGAGCCTAGAATCCTGATGAAGATATAGCAATCCACGAACAATTCCTCGAATGATCTGAAAACGTTTTTTCCAGTCTAAAAGAGAACTTTTTTCCTGATCTGGAATACCATGGAATTGAACGTTTTAGATATTTCAGACTTTAGATGAGTAGTATGATTTTGAGAAGTTGTCGGTAGATGCACGCACCAAATATGAAAGAATCTAAGCCTTTATTTGGTAGATATTCATAGACCAACATCTTTTCTTCTTTATGGAAACAATATCCCAAAAGTCGTACTAGATTCCTGTGTTGAAGTTTCGCTATCAATGTTACTTCATTTGTGAATTCTTGCATTCCTTGACCAGAACTTTGTGATAACCTTTTGACCGCAATTTCTTGCCCATTTTGTAGCTTACCCTGAAAATTATTCGTTACCTAACAATATCCATTATAAAATCAATGCCCATAATCATACGGAAGATGCTACCTTGTAAACAGAGCCGAAACCACCTTCTCCAAGTTTGCTAAGAAGAGAGAAATTGTCAGTTGCAACAACGATTGTGCTCATATCAAACGCATGTAAATCAACATTTTCACCGATATCATTGTTCATGAAAGACCCTTCCAAAGATTTTGAACTAGCAGTGAAATTGTATTCAACCTCTTGTTTTAGTCGATTTCCTGTATAAAATAGCTAAACATTGATGAATAAGAGTTTTAACACATTGACGTTAATTTCATTAATTGTTCTTCTAGAGGCATAAGTTGAAGCCCTGGACCACGAATTGAAACTATGAACTAGACGCAATTTGTGGTCCTAGTATTTTTCAAATACGGGGAACTTTTGTTTTTAGTTTTGATTATAAAATTTTAAAAGTGAATTGTATAAATATCCTTTCAAAGCCTCATAATTATATATATATTCAATAAAAATTTATAGTTACATATATATCATTCCAAAGTTTTAAAATTATCAAATATATCCAAATGATTATTTTAAATATATAATAGAAAAAAATGTCTAATAATTCTAACTTGTATATAAAATGACAATTATACCCTTAACCTTAATTTTCTTGTTTTTTTTAATTACCAAATATCCTTTTATTAGTTTCAATGTTATTATGTCATTTGATCTATGTATAGGAGTTACGTTTTGATGGAGCGATAGATGGTGTTGTTGATATGTTTATTCAATATTCGTTGATACCGAACACGATTGAGTCGCCGAACATGATTGCTATTTATTTTCTTAAAAAATGGTAAAAGCATATTTTGTAATTGTAAAAAAATATAAAAAGAATAAGGTTATAATCGTCATTTATCAATTATAATAAGAGACAATTTTTTTATGAAATATATTTAAAATAATCATTCGGATATATTTGACAATTTTAAAGCTTTGAAAAGATATATATATGATTATGAATTTTAGTTAAAAATATATATGCAATAATAAAGTTTTGAAGAATATATACAATTCCATCAAATTCTAAATTCACTCTTAAATAGATGAAAAACTAAAAGATAAGGTACAATTAAGGTACAATGACTTATCCTATGTTGGTTAAAAATGATGTTAACACTGAATATAATTGGAAGAGGTTTATTTATTGTTGTAATTCTTGCCGTTTATAATTAGCTCCCACCGTTTTATCTAGATGCATGATTAAAGTTTTAATATATGAGACACTTTATTTTGCATACTCAAAAATACTTGATAAATCTCCATCTTTCATCTATTTTGATCTAATGGTAGTAATTAACCTAAGATTTATGATATAAGATCATTTGAGGACAAAAGATTATTTACATACCAAGAGATCAATCTCCACTCTTCATTTTTATTTGATCTAATGGATGAGATTAATCTCAACAATTTAAAAAACCCACTTTCATCCTTTTTTTTCAAATATTAATATCTTTCAAACCGTTAATCGTTGAGCGAAAAAAAATATAACATTGCGACGAGCATTTAATTATCTTTCTATAGATAGGCACTTTGATATGCTTTCGACAAAAAAAAAATTCGTATTTTTCACGTTTTTTTTTTCAAGTTTTTTCGTTTTTTTACGTTACTGAAATTTGCTTAAAAAATCATATATGATAAAACACTAATTTGATATTAGTGTAAAATCACATATGATATCACATGTGATATTAGTGTAAAATCACGTATGATATCACATGTGATATAACATATCATATATGATTTAATACTAATATCACATGTGATATTCAATTTAGTGTTTTATCATATATGATTTTTTTCCATGCAAATTTCAGTAACGTAAAATAACCGAAAAAAAGACGAAAAAACGTGAAAAAAACGAATTTTTTTTATTTTTTCGAAAGTATATCAAAGTGCCCATCTATAGAAAGATAATTAAATGCTCGTCGCGACGGTGTAAATATTTTCGCTTAACAATAAACGGTTCAAGAAATATTTAAATTATAAAAAATGGGTGAAATAATAAAATGCTTTTAATCTCAACCATTGATTTTATTTTAGATGGATGGTGGAGATGAGTCCCTTGGTATGTGAGAAAAGTTTGGTATGTAAAATAACTCTCCTCAAGATTTATATGTCTAAACCTAAGTCCATGTTTTTTTCTTGTCTTTTTCTTTTCTTTTTATCTTTCTTATTTATTTTCTCATTATTTGTATTTTTTTTATCACTTTTTTTAATTACACGTTTTTTTTTTCGTCGTCGTCAATTTTTATCCATTTTTTCCGCTTTTTATACGTTTTCGTCTGTTTTCTTACGTTTTCGCCCGTTTTCATACGTTTTCGTCCGTTCTCTTACGTTTTTGTCTGTTTTTTACGTTTATGTCCGTTTTCATACGTTTTCGTCCGTTTTCTTACGTTTTCGTCTGTTTTCTTACGTTTTCGTCCGTTTTCATACGTTTTCGCCCGTTTTGTTACGTTTTCATTAGTCTTGTTTTGTTTTCGTCTGTTTTCTTAAGTTTTCGTCCGTTTTTGTCCGTTTTGGTCCGTTTACATACGTTTTCGTCCGTTTTCATACGTTTCCGTCCGTTTTCTTACGTTTTCGTCTGTTTTCTTACATTGTCATACGTTTTTGTCTGTTTTCTTATGTTTTTGTTCGTTTTCGTATTTTTTCTTACGTTTTTGTCCATTTTCTTACGTTTTCGTGGGTTTTCATACATTTTCGTCCGTTTTCATACTTTTTCGTCCTTTTTCTTACGTTTTTATCTGTTTTCGTCTGTTTTCTTACGTTTTCGCCTGTTTTCTTACATTTTCGTCCGTTTTCCTATGTTTTCATTCGTTTTCTTACTGTTGGGTTCAGTAAATACCCAAACCCCTTAATCTATGATTTGAATAGAAAATAGCCCGTGTTTAATCCGTTAACACAAACAGGTCACTGAGTGCATAGTCTTTCAGTGAGTCGTCTTCAGGATACTCAGTATGAGGCGAAGAAGAAGTCTCTCAACTCAGTAAGGCGGAGCTTAAAGGGTGAAGACTGAGTCAAAAAGACTGAAGGATGTAAAGACTGAAGAAAGAGCGGGAGCTTAAAGGGTGAAGACTCAGTAAGGTGGAGCTTAAAGGCTTAAAGGCGGAGCTTAAAGTGAGTGATGATAATAACTCACTGAATCCCTAAGATTCCTCTCCAACTTCTTACACTGAAGACAAACTGAAATAGAAGACTGAAGGATGTAAAGACTGAAGAAAGAGCGGGACAAGGCGGGAAGAGGTTGAATCAGATAAGACGAAGTCCTTATCAACCAAAGTCAACTTTCCCTGAATGGAAAGAGATCAGGCTCAATGTCATCACTGAACTTAGGAAAGTAGTCTTGTATCTTACCTAGAATAGTCTTTGTAAACAGAGACAAAATACATCAGTATTTTGTCTTCTGTATGATGTCAGTTTGTCACTTAGGAAAGAGTCAAATATCATACATGTATAAATAGCATAAGAGATGGAGTGAAAAGGTTAAGCTTGTGAATTGTAAAAACACACATACACGCAAGCCATCTTTTCACTCCTCCAAATACAACTTAGTTCCTGAGATAGCTCAGTGAGCTCTAAGAGTTGTGCTCAGACTTAGCCTGAGCTTAGAGAGGAGTCACCCAACTTTGTCATTTCAATCCCAAGTACTATTCCGCAAGTACTTGGGTAACGTATTCTTTGTGGATTTATTTCTAATAAAAATATGATGTTGAAAATTACTTAGTGTGTTTTCTTATGTTAATTTCAGTCATAGTTCACTAACAACTTGTTTTATATACTTAAAACTGTTTTAAACGAAAGTGAACGGGGAACAACAAGTTTTCTTACATTTCATCCGTTTTCATACTTTTTTGTCTGTTTTCTTAGGTTTTTGTCCGTTTTAATACGTTTTCGTGTGTTTTCTTACGTTTTTGTCTGTTTTCTTACGTTTTCATCGGTTTTCATAGGTATATATACGCTTTCGTCCGTTTTTTACGTTTTCGTCCATTTTTAGACGCTTTCATCTGTTTTCAGACGATTTCGTCCGTTTTCATACGTTTTCGTCCATTTTCATCTGTTTTTTATATATTCGTCTGTTTTTTTATATATTCTAACAATGTTGTTCAAGATTTTCAGGAAAATTCTGATGCTGAGCCTGATGAGAGATCAAGTGAGGAGTAGCTAAATGACCTGAACACTGAATTTCAGGAAAGGGCACTCCTTGCTAACTCTCGAAGGTTTATAAAAGAAACAAAGGTTTTTCGAATTCCAAAGCAAATGAGGACACTGAATGCTTTAAGTGTTACAAAAGAGGTCATTTTGCAAAAAACTGTTTTTCAAAAACAATTTCTGAACCCTCTTATAAACCATCAGGGTCAAATCAGTCCTCAGGCTTTAGCAAATTTCAACCAAAAATCTATTAGTCTCATCAAAATTTTCAAAACAAATCTAATCAAAACAAAACTGTTGATTTTGAAGCTAAGTATAAGAAAGTCAAAGCTAAGCTTGCATTGCTCGAGGCCAGTCCCTCAGAAACAACAAAAAGTGTTCAATCTGTGCAGGGTAAAAACAAAGGCCTTGTTGCTGAGACCTTCGACTGGGATGAAGAGCCAGTGTCATCAGATGATGAAATGGTGCATGTCAGTGCACTGATGGCCCTCTCAGAAGAGGACAAGCTAGCAGTTGGAAAGAATCATGCTTGAAACGGGGAATGGGTCAACATTACTATGAAGAAGGTAAACATCTTACTATCTATGGATGATGACTCTGATTGGCAGTCTTATATGAATTATCTTAATGTTGACCTAAAGTTCGTAGAATAGCAAAGATTAAATCTCTTTTCAAAATACAACAAGCTAAGTTTTGAATTAAACAAGTGTATAGATGAACTGCTTATTTTAAAACAAGCCAAGCTTGAGGCTGTCACCTTGCAAATTCAAAACACTGAACTAGTTACGAGAAATCAGGCTCTTCAAGACGAACTTAAAAAAGAACAAGATATTCTTGATAGTTGGACTGCTAAGAATCCCAGGGTCTTTGATGTTGTGGGTGCCCCCAGTAGCAAAAAGAGAGTCATAGGTGAAGATCATCTCCCTGACTCTCGCAACAAAGACCAAAGTTCAAAACCATTTGTGTCTGGTGGTATGATTACCAACATGTTGACAACTCTAAATTCCAGTGACTGGATTGAACGGGTTAATCCTGAGAGTAAGCTTCCAAACTTCGATTCTGGAAGGATTCTTGAGCCTGAGAGCCAAGCTCTTAAGAGCATGCTAGGACTTCCTGAGATGACCAGTGGTACTGAACACATCTCTGAGTCTGAAGCAGAATCTGAAACACCGCTTCCACCCCTGAAACCTCTTCAGGGTGCTGATCCAAGATCTGAGCTTACTCCTCTAAAATTCAATCCTCACTCACCAAAGGAAAGGTCTGGACTTGGTCGAACCATCCTACAAAGACAAGCAAAACTAATCCAACAAGAGTCTACTCCTACTGAGACTTCAACATCCTCTGTCCCCACTGAAGCTGACCAAATTCAGCAACTGACTGAACTTGTGAGGAAGCTTACTGAAAAAATGGAATCCATTGAAAAGGTCCCTGAACCAATCAAGGAGACAAAGTCAGCTTCCTCCAGTTCCTCAAAGTCTAAGTCTGCCTCTAAAAACAAACAAAAGTGTGAGTTGTGTCATTACACCAGCCATACCACTGACAACTGCTATAGAATCCTTTTTTGCATGATCTGCGAAAAGGATGATCATAGGACTGCAGACCATCTACAGTATGTCAGTCAAGGAAACTATACCAAAGTTGGTCATCAGTATGCTTCATCCTCCAAAACTGCTCCAATGAATAGAGCAAAACCTTTTCCTCTGTGCCCTTACTGTGGGTTAAATGATCATCATCAGGATGATTGTCTCATGAATACATGTTGTGATATATGCGGTAATCCAGCTATTGAGACATCCCAACATGACAGTGTCATTCATGCAAGGAGAAATTCTAAACAACCCAGAGTCACTGAGTCATCCTCAGTCTCTAAATGCAAAACCTATGGTAGCACTATGCACACAACTACTGACCATGAGTCAATTGCAAATTTCAAAGAGACCTTGAGATCCAAGCCCACTAGTAAGTGGGTCACGAAGAGAAACTAATTCAGTTTACTACTTGTGCTGAGACATGCCAGGGAGCCTATTTGGCATCTAGACAGTGGATGCTCAAGAAGCATGACTGGTGTGAAGGAATATCTGCACAAGTATGTAAAGGAACCAGGGCCCAAGGTAGTATTTGGTGATAACTCATCATGTCCCACTGAAGGTTATGGTTCAGTAAACTGCAATGGAATAGTTTTCTCTAGAATAGCCTATGTCAATGGTCTCAAATACAATCTCATCAGTGTCAGTCAACTATGTGATGCTAAATACATTGTACAATTCAATGATAAACAAGGTACCATTTTCAATGCCAACAAGGAAGTTGTGTTGATAGCTCCTAGGAGAGATGATGTGTATGTGCTAGACATGTCAACACTCTCCCAAGATGGAACGTGTCTCTTTGCTAAAGCCACTGAAACTATCAATTGGCTGTGGCATAAGAGACTCTCACACTTAAACTTCAAAAACCTCAACAACTTGGCAAAACAAAACAAGGTCCTTGGCTTACCATCACTGGTTTTTGCAAAAGACAAACCATGCTCTGCCTGTGAAAAGGGTAAACACCACAGAGCATCATTCAAAACCAAACAAAATTTCTCTGTCAAAAGCTGCCTTCACCTCCTGCACATGGATCTCTTTGGACCTGTCAGTCCCAGATCAATCTAGCATGAGAAGTATACACTTGTCATTGTTGATGAGTTCTCAAGATACACTTGGGTATACTTTCTTTCCAAGAAAAGTCAGGCAGCTGATACAATAATGTCATTCATTAGGAAGATAGAAAACCAGAATGACATTACTGTTAAACAAATCAGAACTGACAATGGTACTGAGTTCATAAATCAAGAGCTTGAGAGTTTCTGTGATGAAAAAGGAATTTCTCAAAATTTCTCATCTCCATACACCCCTGAACAAAATGGGGTTACTGAAAGGAAAAACATAACTCTCATTGAGGCTGCTAGAACTATGTTAAATGGCTCAGCCCTCTCAAAGCATTTCTGGACTGAAGCAGTCAAAACTGACTGTTACACTCAAAACAGGTCAATCATTGTCAAAAGACATAATAAAACCCCATATGAGATCTTCAAAGGTAGACTTCCTGACATCAGCTATTTTCATGTATTTGGATGTCATGTGTTCATTCATAACCACAAGGATCATCTAGGCAAGTTTGATGCAAAAGCTGATGATGGATACTTCTTAGGCTACTCACAGATCTCCAAAGCCTTCAGGGTTTTTAACACAAGGAGACAACAAGTTGAGGAAACCTTTCATGTCACCTTTGATGAAACTGCTGAAAGCATCAGGTTCACCAACACCTCAGTGGAGGAAATAGGAATTGATAACTCATCAAGATATCCTCCTGATGAGTACAACACTGAATTCAATTCCTCATATCAAACTGATGCTGACATCTCATATTATGTCTTACCTCACAACCTACCCCAACCAACCATCAGTGAGTTCATTGATAATCAGTCAGTCCCTGCTGGGATAGGAAACACTGATTCAAATGATCAGGAACCTGTAACTCATGAATCTCACCCTGAACAAGACATCTCTACTGATGTTCTAAATGATTCTGTGGCTCTTACACCTGAACTAACATCTGAACACCCAGTGACATCATCAAGCTCAGATCCCAGACCACAAAGTAAGTGGACAAGAACTCAGGATATCGAGCTTGTAAACATCATTGGTGAACCTACTGAGGGTATGCTCACCAGAAGCATGGCTGCTAGTCTAACTGCAGCTTCAGCCAATGAATGTCTATATGCTGATTACCTATCAGATATAGAACCCAAAAGTGTCACTGAGGCTCTAAAGTACCCAAGCTGGGTTCAGGCTATGCAAGAAGAACTGCAACAGTTTGATAAAAACAAGGTCATGACCTTGATCAAATGTCCTTAGGAGGTAGTAGTCATTGGAATGAAGTGGGTATTCAGAAACAAAACTGATGAAAACGGAACTGTCATTAAAAACAAAGCCAGACTTGTAGCCAAAGGTTACAGTCAACAAGAAGGCATTGACTATGATGAGACATTTGCTCCTGTTGCAAGAATGGAAGCCATCAGGATCTTCCTTGCATATGCAACATACATGAACTTCAGGGTCTACCAAATGGATGTTAAAAGTGCATTCTTAAATGGTGATCTCAAGGAAGATGTGTATGTTCAGCAACCTCCAAGCTTTGAGAATAGTGAATTCCCTGACTATGTCTGCAAGCTTGACAAAGCCCTTTATGGACTTAAACAAGCTCCCAGGGCATGGTATGAAACTCTCTCAGCCTTCCTGATACAAAACAAGTTTTTCAGAGGAAAGATAGACAACACACTGTTTGTCTATAGAACTCAACAGGATGTGATTCTGGTTCAAGTGTATATTGATGATATCATCTTTGGCTCAACAAACTACAAACTTTGCAAACAGTTTGAAAAACCGATGACAAAGAAGTTTGAAATGAGCATGATGGGAGAACTCACATACTTTCTTGGACTACAAATCAGGCAAACTAATAAAGGAATATCCATCAGTCAAGAGAAATACACCAGAAATCTCTTGGAGAAATATGAGATATCTGACTGTGCCTCAGTGAAGACACCAATGGTCCCACCTAACAACCTTGGACCTGATCTCACTGGCAAATCAGTTAATCAAACCCATTTCAGAGGGATTGTTGGCTCACTGATGTATCTAACCGCTACTAGACAAGACATACAATTTTCAGTCTGTTTAATAGCAAGATATCAGTCCAATCCCAAAGAATCTCACCTCACTGCAGCCAAAAGAATACTTAGGTACCTGAAAGGAACCCCAAACCTTGGACTCTATTATCCAAAATGCTCAGGGTTTGATCTCAAAGGTTACTCTGATTCTGATTATGCTGGCTGCAACATGGACAGAAAAAGTACCTCAGGGTCCTGTCAATTTCTTGGAGAAAAACTGGTTTGTTGGAGTGCAAAGAAGCAACAATCAGTGGCTATGTCCACTGAAGCTGAATATGTAGCTGCAGCAGGATGTTGTGCCAATGTATTATGGATGAAAAGTCAACTCGGTGACTATGACATCCATTACAAAATGGTGCCCATCTTCTGTGATAACACTAGTGCTATTGCAATCTCCAACAACCCTGTCCTCCACCAAAGAACCAAACACATTGATATCAGATATCACTTCATCAGGGATCACATAATGAAAGGAGATATTGAACTTTATTTCATCCCTACTGAATATCAACTAGCTGATATCTTCACCAAACCCTTGGATGAACCTACCTTCAGGAGACTGAAAGCTGAATTAGAAATGCTTGACATTAAAAGCCAAGTATCTGAAAACCAATCTCAGTGAATTCTCTGAAATGGTTCATTCTTCCTGAACATCCAAAACCAACCTCTCACTGAATAAGTAAGACTCATTCAGGGTCCCTGACACTTGACAAAGAGCATTGAATGAGTAACTAAATGATCCAAGTATCAGTTACTTAAATGTTCTAGGTTGGTAACTATGCCAATTTAATAAAGGAATATATGTCTCTTTATCTTACTGTCATCCCACTTTTCATTTAATGCCTCTCACAAAAATATCAAATTGATATTTTATCTCTGCAAAAGTGCACTTTTACTGTGCACTGCAACTGTTCCCTTGAAAAACGGGATTTTACTGCGGGTAATGGAGTGGTAGCATTAAATGTGGAAATTCAAACGTCTTTCAAAAACCGACTCTTAATATTCCCATTTGTGCACAAAACACCCCTCTTATCACTCTATAAATACCCTCTTCCAACACAAACAAAAACACACAAATTATTTTCTGCAACTAAACTTTGTCAAAATTCTCTCTCAAATCCAGAAATATTTGTGTGTTCTCAATATCTTCAAAACCTCTTTTGGAAAAACCCTCCTTGTAAACATTTACAAAAGTTTTTCATCACAAACTTGAAGAGATCTAAATATTTTAATTGTTCTAGTCAAAACATTTTTTAAACTCTAAAAATCTTCGTTAATGGAAATGGCTAGAACACAATCTCTCAAGTTTGCTTCTCAGTGGGTAGGGGATCTTACTAACGTTGAATTTAAAACAAATAATGTCATAGGAAATTTTGAATATCCTGAAAATGTCCCAACCTATAAAGACATTATAAAATTTTTATTCAACTGCCCACTCAAAACGGCCTTTGTAAAATGTCCCTCAGTAGTGTACCCAAACTACCTCAGGGAGTTTTGGGCTACTGCTAGAGCCTTTGACCCGACACCTTCTACTGATGAGAATAACCTTAGACCTCTCAGGGAGTATCTCATCAGGTTCAGTCTAAATGGGGGGAAACAATACACCCTGGATTACAAAACGTTTTGCACTTCAACAGGGTTAGATTATAACAAAGGTGCTTATGTCGCCCATCCTGAACCCTCCACAGTGAAGGATGGGTTAAAACAAATCGTTTTAGATCCAACTTTTTTGGACAAGACCCCAGTCACTAAAAGCTCATTCCCCGTGGCTTGGAGGATCCTCTTCACTTTTGTGATTCAGGTCCTCGGCGGGAACCACTCATCCACTGAACAAGTTAACTCTATTCAGTTGATGATGGCATACTGCTTGATGAATGGGGTCACTGTCGACATAAGGGAGATCATTTACAATGATCTCGTAAAGAAGCTACAGAGCAAAACTAGGACGAAGTACGTTTCGTATCCTAGGTTTGTCTCCTGTGCTTTGCAATCGTTACTGGGTTCAAATTATACTCAGGATGAAAATTTACCTGGCATCCTGAGCCCATCAAATTTTCAAAAGGACCCATCCCTTGTCACTCCCATTGAATTGACGGCCCACATGATTGCTGTAAACAATCAAAGTGGATCAGTGTCTCCAAACCCTGCTCCTAAAAAGAAAAAGGGGAAGTCTCAGACTGGGACTAAGACTAAACCAAAGTCTCAGGGCCCTGAGGCTTCAAGAGCACAGCCTAAGAGGCACAAAAAGCCCGAGACCAAAAAGACACCCACTGACCAGACAACAACCACCCCAGTGACAACGAAGGACACTGATATATCACAGTCAGTGCCCTTGGTCACACCTACTACTCCCCAAGATCCAGAGGGAAACATACAACCCGCTGGTAGGGGAGCGCCTTCAACAACGCCCAGTGATGACATTAGTAAATCCAAGCCTTTGTCTGAGGGCACACTGATCGATCCCAAAGACTCAGAGGTAATCAAACAACCCGCTGATAGGGATACAACTATCACTGACTCTGCCAAAGGCACTGGGAAACGCCCACCAGTGTCTCAGGGGTCACTGGGGGACAAAGACTCGGAGGGAAAGGAACAACCCACCGATACAGAACCCACAACCAATCCTGACTCCAGCGAAGGCACTGGGAAACGCCCACCAGTGTCCGAGGGATCAACGGGGGACAAAGACTCGGAGGGAAACATACCACCCGCTGATATGGAACCCATCACCAACCCCTGGTTAACTGTTGCTGATGTCACTGGGATATTATTCTCTGAAAATGAGCTTGCTGAGACTGATGATGAAATCTTATCAGCTGGAGAAGAAATGGACGCTGAGGTTCAATCTGAACAAGAGCCTCAGCCTGATCCAAAGGAGCATACTGAGTCACCATTTCATCCAGAAGATAATGACTCAGACTCCTCATCATCCAGCTCCAGGGAATTTAACCGTTTTGACAACATTCTTTCAGTCACTGAAAGACAGCTGGTTCAGTGGATCACTAAAGCCTCAAGGAGACTGTACACTGGGGTTACTGAACAATTTTGGGATCAACACACTGAAGCAGCAGCCAACTACGCCGATCTTCGTTCTGATGTGCTTACCTTCAATGAAAATGTTCATGAGCACAGAGATCTCATGTACCAACACCTTATCAGACTGGATGAAAACCTGGTTAAGTTTCTCAAGCATCTTCAGTCCTGTGGAGTTACTATTGATGAAATCAGGGATGCTGTTAAAGAGGACCCTACAATCAATGCCAAAGTACTGGAAGCCACTGAGGTGTATGTGAAAAATTCATCTCGACTAACTGAACTGATTGAAATGCTCCAATCTGCCAATGTTCAGGGTCTCCAATCTTCAGTTCAGTCTCTTCAGACCTTAGTGGACTCATTGAACACCCAGGTAGCTGCTATGGCTCAGGCCTCGTCTTTCATGGCCTGGAATCTTGGTCCCCGGATGACTGCTTTGGAGCTTTCTCAAGCTAACTTGGATACAAAGGTCACTGGTCTTCAAGCAGATACTTCAGAGATTAAAGTTATGATCACTGAAATATATCAGGCCTTCAAGGGTCAAGCAGCTCCGTCCCCCTCAGCGCCAACTCCAATTCTTGCCCTCACTGAAGTTCCGGCAACAGTTGAGGGGGAGAATATTGCTGAAGAAACTCCTTCTCACACTGAGGGGGAGCCAACACCAACAGCATCAGTGGCTCAAATCTCATCATCCCCACCAGTCTCAGCAACACCTATCTCATCAATCCCACCAACAACATCAACAACAACAACACTGACAGTAATCACTCCAATAACAACAACACCACCACGCCTGATAGCAACTTCATCTTCCTCAGGCCAGGACAAAGGAAAAGGCAAAATGGCAACTTCTGAGCCTGAGAAGATTCCCTATAAAATCGGCGACACTGAATACCTGCTCACACCACAACAGCTGAGTAAACACCTTGCTAAAGAAGAAAAAAGGTTGAAACAAGCTGAGGAAGAGAAAAGGAACAGAAAAGCACTGGAAAAAGGTTGTCGCCGAAGAAGCTGAGAACATGGGATTAGATCCAAGCAAACTTCAAAAGGGTCAGGCAGGGCAAAAGTTCAAGGAAGCTCAGGCTGCTCAGATGGCTGTAATGAAAAAGCAATTAGAAGAAAAGAAGAAGAAAACTGAAGCTCTCAGGCAAAGCAGAATTGAGGATTACAACTGGACAATGACAAGCCGAAGGCTTCCTGAAAAGATCACAGATGTCAGAATCATCCCCAATACCAAACCACTGGCCATGAACGTTTATAGAGGGGTTGATAAAAGATACTTCGAGGTCCATGATCCCCTCAAATTCACTGACTTTGGGATCACTGAACTTGATGAGCTTGGTCCAATTATTGAAAAGAAGAAGAATGCGGTGGTTAAGGACCTGATGAAAATGCTCAGTAAAAGATATGAAAGACTGAGAGATTGTCCAGCTCAACTGGGAATTCAGCCCGCCTTAACTGCACCTCAAGGATCTCAATCACAATCATCCACTGGCAAAAGGAAGAGAGTTGAGTTCCAACCTGAGATTAAAGTGCCTGGACTGGAGTGTAATAGGGAGCTGCCTGAAGGGGTTAAATTTGTGAACTGTCTAGTGATTGAGAAGCCTGAAAGAGGGCTATTCCACATTGATGTCTATGGAAACCCTGCTTTTCAAAGATGGAGTGATATTGATTAGGCTGGTGTGGCTGCAATGCTGAGCTACATACCAGTGGCCTCTCAAATTCAAACCCCAGCAAACATTAGGTTCTGCCAAGACCTGAATGCCAAGATAGGAGACCATCCTGACAGAGAAACACTCATCACCAAAAAGGTCAAGCTTGAAGCATTGGGAATCTATCTGGATTGACATCATTTCGTTTTATCTTTTGTACTAGTGATAGGAACTATGTAATCTGATCAATAAACGATGCATGTTTTATTCATTTACTCAGTGTTCCTTATTGTATTCATTAGTACATTCAGTGTAAGAAGAAGCCTCTTGCTTACTTACACTGATCAACCACTTAGGCTATTTGTATATCCAAATAGGGGGAGACTGTTGGGTTCAGTAAATACCCAAACCCCTTAATCTAGGATTTGAATAGAAAATAGCCTGTGCTTAATCCGTTAACACAAACAGGTCACTGAGTGCATAGTCTCTCAGTGAGTCGTCTTCAAAATACTCAGTATGAGGCGAAGAAGAAGTCTCTCCACTCAGTAAGGCGGAGCTTAAAGGGTGAAGACTGAGTCAAGAAGAAGATGATGGATTCAGTGAGTGATAACAATAACTCACTGAATCCCTAAGATTCCTCTCCAACTTCTTACACTGAAGACAAACTGAAATAGAAGACTGAAGGATGTAAAGACTAAAGAAAGAGCGGGACAAGGCGGGACAAGGCGGGAAAAGGTTGAATCAGATAAGACGAAGTACTTATCAACCAAAGTCAACTTTCCCTAAATGGAAAAAGATCAGGCTCAGTGTCATCACTGAACTTAGGAAAGTAGTCTTGTATCTTACCTAGAATAGTCTTTGTAAACAGAGACAAAATACATCAGTATTTTGTCTTCTGTATGATGTCAGTTTGTCACTTAGAAAAGAGTCAAATATCATACATGTATAAATAGCATAAGAGATGGAGTGAAAAGGTTAAGCTTGTGAATTGTAAAAACACACATACACGCAAGCCATCTTTTCACTCCTCCAAATACAACTTAGTTCCTGAGATAGCTCAGTGAGCTCTAAGAGTTGTGCTCAGACTTAGCCTGAGCTTAGAGAGGAGTCACCCAACTTTGTCATTTCAATCCCAAGTACTATTTCGCAAGTACTTGGGTAACGTATTCTTTGTGGATTTATTTCTAATAAGAATATGATGTTGAAAATTACTTGGTGTGTTTTCTTATGTTAATTTCAGTCATAGTTCACTAACAACTTGTTTTATATACTTAAAACTGTTTTAAACGAAAGTGAACGGGGAACAACAAGTTTTCTTACATTTTCATCCGTTTTCATACTTTTTTGTCCGTTTTCTTACGTTTTTTTCCGTTTTAATACGTTTTCGTGTGTTTTCTTACGTTTTTGTCTGTTTTCTTACGTTTTCATCGGTTTTCATAGGTTTATATACGCTTTCGTCCGTTTTTTACGTTTTCGTCCATTTTTAGACGCTTTCATCTGTTTTCAGACGATTTCGTCCGTTTTCATACGTTTTCGTCCATTTTCATCTGTTTTTTA
Source organism: Chrysanthemum seticuspe (assembly GCA_019973895.1). NCBI lineage: Eukaryota > Viridiplantae > Streptophyta > Magnoliopsida > Asterales > Asteraceae > Chrysanthemum > Chrysanthemum seticuspe. Next base: position 23,874,552 of record BPTQ01000008.1, read on the forward strand.
TATATTCGTCCGTTTTCAGACGCTTTTTTTCCGTTTTCATACGTTTTTATATGCTTTTCATTCGTTTTTATACGTTTTTGTCCGTTTTCATACGTTTTCGTCCATTTTTTGCATTTTTTATACGTTTTCGTCTATTTTCATGTGTTTTCATGCTTATTATTAAACTTTATTATATTACATGTCTAATATCAATTGTGATATTTTATTATAAAAAAGTTAATGTCTAATATCATTTCTGATATTTCATAAACAAACAAGTATGTTTTTTAACCTTTAATATCACCTGAGAGATTTCATTGCTCTGTATATTTTTATATATTATCACCTATGTGTTTTCTAATATTTTTATAATTTTCAGTTACAAGATAGTTTTCATACCTTTCATTGCAATTGACAAGCGCATATTTTTTTTAATGCAACCAATGTTATCTATCACTTGTGATATTATACTCTTAGCAGAAGTAAAAGGGTTAAAGTCTCTTAAGGTGAATTCTTATTTTGTTCAAAAAAATGCTAATTTAATGCAACACTTGTTTGATTTTGAGAATATGTCAAGTCTCTATTTTCATAGTTTGCTTTCTTTTTATTCATTTTGATATTTTTAAGTAAACTTATTTATCTCTTGTGATATAACACTGTAAGAAAGATGAAGAGTATTACACTCTTCATCATATATGTGTTATCAGTTGTGATACTCAACTAAGAATGTGAAATATTAAATTCATACCAAATATGATAAGAATTTAGTATATATGAAAGAAATGATAATAAACATCACTTATTATATTACTGTGATGATTCTGTTCTTTTTTCTTATTTGTGTTTTTGAAAATATTTAGGAAGATTTTGTGTTTTATGATATTATGAAATATTAAAAAAGATGTTTAAGTGAAAACAAGAGATGTTATGAAACTTTTGTTAGACTTGTGGTGAATTTTTCTATTTAATAGATACATTGTGCATGTTTCGATAGGTTTTATAGCGGAATTTAAAATATCTATGGTTGAATCAGCAAACTAAAAAAGTTATGATATCACACTTGTGATATCACCTCACCTGAGTAAGCTCAAACACCTGTGATATCACCTCACTTGTGATATCACATGATATCACAGGTGATATCACTGGTGATATCACAAGTGATATAAACTATGATATCACACATGTTATCACCGGTAATATCACACATGATATCACAGGTGATATCAATGGTGTTATCACACATGATATCACGTGTGATATCACAAGTGAGGTGATATCACAATGTATCACCATAGATATTTTCAAATCCCGCTATAAAACCTATCGAAACATGCACAATGTATCCATTAAATAGAAAAATCCACCACAAGTCTAACAAAAGTATTATAACATCTCGTGTTTTCAGTTGAACAACTTTTCTAATATTTCATAATATCATAAAACACAAAAATCTTCCTAAATATTTTCAAAAAACATAACCATCACATTCTTAGTTGAGTATCACAACTGATAACACATACATGATGAACACTGTAATACTTTTCATCTTCCTTACAGTGTTATATCATAAGAGATAAATAAGTGTCACTTACAAATATCAAAATGAAAATGTCTGAAAATGGACAAAAACGTATTAAATTGAATAAAAAACGTATAAAAGTGTATGAAAACGGACAAAAACGTATAAAACAGACAAAAACGTATGATGAAAATGTATGAAAATGGACGAAAACGTATAAAAACGGATGAAAACGTCTGAAAACAGACGAAAACATCTAAAAATGGATGAAAAGTTAAAAAATGGATGACAACGTATGAAAACGTCTGAAAACGGACGAAACGTATAAAAACGGACGAAAATACATGAAAACGTAAAAATACAGACGAAAACGTCTAAAAATGGACGAAAATACATGAAAAGCTAAAAATACAGACAAAAATGTATGAAAATGGCCGAAAACGTAAGAAAACAGACGAAAATGTAAGAAAACAGATGAAAACGTATGAAAGCATAAAAACACGTCTGAAAACGTATGTAAAATGGACGAAAATGAAAGTAAACGGACGAAAACGTATGAAAACGAACGAAAACGTAAGAAAACGGACGTAAACGTATGAAAACGGACGTAAACGTAAGAAAACAGACGATAGCGTATGAAAACGGGCGTAAACGGCCGAAAACGTAAGAAAACGTATGAAAACAGACGAAAACGTATGAAAGCGGACGAAAACGTCTGAAAACAGACGAAAATGTCTAAAAATGGACGAAAACGTAAAAACGGACGAAAACGTCTAAAAACAGACGAAAACGTATATAAACGTACAAAAACATACGAAAACGTCAGAAAACGGATGAAAACAGAAGAAAACTGTCAGAAATCAGACGAAAACGTAAAAAAAAAAAAGACGAAAACATATGAACACGGACGAAAACGTATAAAAACAAACGAAAACGTATGAATACAGATGAAACGTATGAAAGCGAAAAAAATGAATAAAAAAACGAGAATTAAAAAAAAAAAAAAAAAAAAAAAAAAAAAAAAAAAAAAACATGATTTTTAATAAAAACGTGAATTCCAAAAAAAAAAGAAAAAAAAAAGTTAATAAATAAAAAAGACAAAAAGACAAAGAAAAATGAGGAAAAAAACATGGACTTAGGTTTTTCCATATTAAATCTTAGGTTTATCCCCACCATTAGATTAAACTAGATGGATGGTGAGGATTTGTCCCTTGGTAAGCACTAAAATAAGAGTAAACATTTGAAAATTCCTCTTAATATATACGTTTGAAGTATTTGTTTTGTTACCTCTAAAAGTTTGTAGTTTTTGTTTTCTTAAACTTGTGTATTACACCATGTATGACTGTGTGAGTATAATTGTATGTTGTGATGAAGTCATGTCTAACTTTGTAACGAAAAATAAATTCAAGAAAAAGTTACATGTTTGGTCTCTGTTGTTTGCTCAGATTTTATGTTTAGTCCTTAAGTCATTTTAATTATAATAGAGATACATATTTTTGAAACCTCGCACTCATTTAGTCCTTATTTTGGATGGGCCGTTAGTTTCTCCGTTAAATGTTTGCACTGTTAGTCCCTCCGTTAATAATTTTTGTATCGTTAGTCCTATTTTTTAAAAAATAATAGCTTTCGCCAGTTAGTCTCTCCGTTAATAATAGTTTTCGCCCGTTTTTTTTTACGTTTTTGTCCTTTTTTATCCGTTTTCGTTCATTTTACCAGTTTTCTCCCTTTTTTTTAAAAAGTTTTTTGTTCCTTTTTTACGGTTTTATCCGTTTTTGTCTGTTTTTTATCCGTTTTCAACCTTTTTTTTTTTTTTTTTTTTTTTTTTTTTTTTTTTTTTTTTTTTTTTTACGTTTTTGTCTATTTTTATCCGTTTTCGCCAATTTTTTACGTTTTTGTCCGTTTTTATCCGTTTTCATTTGTTTTTTATCCATTTTCGCACATTTTTTACGATTTAATATGTTTTCGTCCGTTTTTTTACGTTTTTGTCTGTTTTTATCCGTTTTCGTATGTTTTTTTTACGTTTTCGCCTCTTTTTACGATTTTCTCAGTTTTCATCCATTTTCATTTGTTTTTTTATCCGTTTTCGCCCTATTTTTTTACGTTTTTGTCCGTTTTTATCCGTTTTCATTCGTTTTTTATCCGTCTTGGCCCTTTTTTTTACGTTTTTATCCGTTTTATCCTTTTTCGTTCATTTTTTATCCGTTTCGCCTGTTTTTTTACGTTTTTCGTCTGTCTTTTTTTTTTTTCTTTTTTTTTTTTTTTTTTTTTTTTTTTTTTTTTTTTTACATTTTTATCCGTGTTTGGCCTTTATTTTATTTATTTATTTATTTTTATGTTTTCATCCGTCTTTTTACGTTTTTGTTCGTTTTTTATCCGTGTTCGTTCGTTTTATATGTTTTCATCATTCTTTTTACGTTTTTGTCTGTTTTTATACGTTTTCGTCCTTCTTTTACGGTTTTTTCTGTTTTTATATGCTTTCGTCCTTTTTTTGGTATTTTTCGCACCATTTTTTACGTTTTTGTCCGGATAAAAATAGGCAAAAACGAAAAAAGACAGCAAAAAATGTATAAAAGCAAACAAAAACGTAAAAAACGGACGAAAACAGATAAAAGCGGACAAAAACGTAGTAAAACGGGCGAAAACATATAAAAACATATGAAAACAAATAAAAACGTAAAAGTGGATGAAAAACGTAAAAAACGGGCAAAAACCGATAAAAAACGAATGAAAACGGATAAAATGGTCAAAAACGTAAAAAGACAGGCGAAAACGGATAAAAAATGAACGAAAATGCATAAAAAAGAAAAAACGTAAAAACCAGTCGAAAACTTAAAAAAATAGACGAAAACGGATAAAAACGGACAAAAACATAAAAAACGGACGAAAACATATAAAAACGTAAAAACGTGGGAAACGGATAAAAACGTATAAAATCGGCGAAAACGGATAAAAAAACAAATGAAAACTGATAAAACAGACAAAAACGTTAAAAATGGTCAAAAACGGATGAAAACGGATAAAATCGGGCAAAAAAAGGAAAAAACGGACGAAAACAGATAAACGAACAAAAATGTAAAAAATGGACGAAAACATATAAAAACGTAAAAAAACGTGCGAAAACGGATAAAAAAAACTAATGAAAACGGACAAAAACGTAAAAAAATGGACGAAAACGGATAAAAAAAGAATGAAAATGGATAAAAACGGACAAAAACGTAAAAAACGATCGAAAATGGATAAAAAACGGACGAAAACGGATAGAAATGTAAAAAATGGACGAAAACATAAAAAAACAGACGAAAACTTAAAAAAGGGGGGAAACGGATAAAAAACGAACGAAAACTGATAAAAACAGACAAACGTAAAAAAACGGGCGAAAACTATTATTAACGGAGGGACTAACTAGCGAAAACTATTATTTGAAAAAATAGAACTAACGGTGCAAAAAAATTTAACGGAGGGACTAACGGTGCTAACACTTAATTGAGAAACTAACGGCCCATCCAAAATAGGGACTAAATGAATGCAAGGTTTACAAAATAGGTATCTCTGGCGTAATTAAAATGACTTAGATAAAATCTGAGCAAACCAGAAGGACCAAAATTTTTTCTAAATTCAATGACAAATAAAGTAAAACGTACCTTTCTTCTTCCTTATGCAGCAAAAAAGGAAAAAACAAAAGAGAATCCCTGCTGCGATCATTGGCATCCCGATGACCATATATAGGTTTTTATGAGAGCTCTTTGGCTTCTTTGATAGAGAATTGGCTGAAATAAAAATCATAGAAAAGATCATGCCACAATTTAAGAGCTTATTATAGTTCCATATCGCACTGTGTGTCATATAACAAAGATGGTAGTATCAATCCTAAAATTATTTTTCCAGTTTGTGTGAGAAAAAATTCTAACCGTCATGTTGAACTTCTTATCAGCTGTAAATGCCTCCACGGTTCGTGGTTGCTCATGTAATCATTCTTATCAGTTATAATTTTCAGATAAAAATATTTTATGTTGAAGTTGAGAAAGAAAAAAAAATTCTAAAAATGCTTTTTTTTACGTCTATTTGGGATCCAATGTGTAAGAGAATAACTTGTTATTATCAGTTAAACAAACACGCTGCCATTTGTTAGTTTAGGGATTCGTCAGCTTTTGGTTGCTCATAGTCTTATTTCTAGGCGTACTCTCTTCTCGATGCTATTTTATATTTAAACATTTCATTATAAAAGAAAAATCAAATTTAACAACTAAGATCGACTATGTTGTGTCTATGTTTGTTGCCAAGACATGAAAACTCATACTTTGCGTGCTCAATCAAAGTTATAGCATTAAGACTCATGTGAGAACGATTGAATTTAAAGCACCTACCCTACAAAGAAAAATCAAAGTTTATATGACCACAAGAAAGGTTTCTTTATAGCCTCAAGATGAACCATTCTTATCAACTGAGCCCTATCACGAATTATAAATACTCCCTTCCGTCTTTTCAATCAATTTAACATTGAATACTACAACTAACTATATTTAATTAATTAACAATCGACAGATACTTTTTGTTCGTGTTATAGAAATTCTTGACCAGGCCACCTATGGCCTATGGGCATTGGGCACGCATCCCACTTATATGATGCTTATTTCACAAAAGGTGTAGATTTGCGAGAATACTTTAACCTCGAGTGTCTTTTGGCAGTAGCCATTGTAGACCGTACAAGGAATAGTTCCGACAACTCTCCTGGCTTAGTGGGGCACCAACTGGAGTGAGCACGAGCCAAGACTCGGACCCTGAGCTCTTATTCCACAAAGTCTCTCCATTGTGCCTATAGGTTTTGCGGAGGTAGGTACCTATATAAAGCAAATGCCAAAGATGGAACTTGAACCTGGTAACCATTGAACTAATGCACCATTGGTATCTATATGACGCTTATCGTATATGGTTGGTGGTAAATTAAGTAAACGCAAATTAAATAAGGAACACATTTTTCTTATTTATTTTTAGGTCTTTCGCATTACAGTATTGCTAAAGGGTGCCTCTAAATACATACAATTATTCCACTAAGTAAACCCAAATTAATTAACAATCATAATGTTAACTGTTTTAAGTTTTTTCTACATCACCTAAGATATGCATTTAAGTAAATTACATATATCGATACTCATTTCTTGAACACCTTTTTCTCTTTCACTTACACATAATTATATACCCTTTAACATCTCACAACCACCAACTATTACCAGCGTCCTCTAATACGTCACCGCCACCTCCGCAACCGTCATCAAAATGTCACTACTATTTAAGCTTCATATGAATCATGAATAATGCTGACATAATCATCGTTCGATCATTCCCACCATTAACGTTATGTGTTGGTATGGTTTTGGTCGATGTGTGGCTGTGGTTGGTGGTGCATATGTTTGGCGGTAGGTAGCGATGGAAGGGTTCTTGTACGACGGTCTTTGTAAGTCACTGGCGGCGATCGATGATGATGGTTTTCGAATTTGGGGTTTGCAAGGTTTTATTTTTTGATGTTTAATGATATGAGTTGTGCTTTTCCTACAATATCATCCTACTAATCCTCCTACACAATATATATATATATATATATATATATATATATATATATATATATATATATATACTATATATATATATATATATATATTATATATATATATATATATATATATGATCAAACAAAATGAAAAATTAAAATAAGAATGTTAGAAAGAAAACCACAAACACACAATCAGATGCACCTATATATATATCGTGGTTTTCTTTCTATCATTCTTTTATATATATATATATATATATATATATATATATATATATATATATATATATATATATATATATATATATATATATATATATATATATATATATATATCGTGTAAGGTTTTTTTCAGAACAAAAATAAAATGCGAGAACCGCGAGAACAGCTTTTGTACTCCTAATAATGCATGATGTATATCATATTAATGCAAGATGACATTTTTCAAAATATCTATAACTTATTTTGAAATACAAAATTAAATTTGGGGCAAATTGGGTATTTTCATTCTTCATAAAAATAGCATCACATACCCTTATCAGTTACAACGTAACCTTTAACCCTATCTCCCTCTATCTAGTAGAATGACAGCCACCCTCCCTATCTTCTCTCAGAAAACGAAAAAGGGTGAACATCAACATCCGCGGATCTATGTTTATTTTCTAGCTTAACAAAGGTAAAGATTTGTTGTTTAAAAGTGTTTCTTAAGCATCTTTTGAATTTTTTTAATTGGCTTTTTTTTTTTTGCTTTTTTAATTGGATTGTGAAAGAAGATGGCATTTTTATTTATTTATTATGTTTTATTATGTCACTACAGCTAATTTGTTGTTGGGTGGGGGGTGGGGGGGGGGGGGGCAGATATAAAATGAGGCAACCCAAACCAGTAACATCAAATCAATTCGTTTCCAGGCGAAATAAATTAAAATGTAAATGATGCGGCGTTTAAGTCTTCGTCAACAAATCATGTAAAACCCTAAAATCATGAACGCGTTAAAAAGACTATTATACCCCTCGAGTGATCATCCGTAAAATAAATTTAGCTCGACAATGATGCTAAGTACTTATGATAACCAAAAATAATGGAAGAAATAAAACTTATAGCTAACTCTCAAATGATATATTACACATAATAATGTTACATGGACCTTTTAGTAGACAAAATAAATACAATATACAAGTAATGTTGGAAAGTAAATTAAATGTGAAAATTTGTTTTGTGAATCCCCCATAATCAGCTCCAAGAAACGCCTAATCCCTATATTGTAGCCATTGTCCATTTAAGAATTACCATATCCATTCTATTTGTTCATTCAAAATAAAGAAAACAAAAACCCTAGTATTCTCCTCAAAATATACGGCAAAAACAAACTCCCATCTCCATCTTTATTATGTCGACCCAATATTCTGTCGACCCAAAAACCAGTCCAAGGTAAGGTTCGAAGGCTTCTTTTCAAGGCTGAATTCACGTGATTGTTTCAAGTATTGATTTGGTTTGATCGTGGGTCTAGGTATTGGCTGCTGTCGTGAGGTCTAAGGCTCACAAGGAGCGCTTGGTTGTCTTGTTTTATTCCTGTTTATCTTCGTTTCTTGGCACGCTACAAAGGTATCACAAACGTACTCTCGTCATCCTCCTTTGCTTTGTGTTTCTGGTCGTGGGTTACTCTCATCATGCGCATGATTTAGCCCTTAAATCATGCTTCATATAAATGTTAAATACTAAGTTATGAAAACCTATTTCTTTGATACATGAAATCATGACGTAAACCTATATGTATATGTCGTAAAATTTTATAAAATCTGGTCATATATAAGCCTAGGCGCATGCTTTATAAAACAGGCTTCATAACCATTAATACTATCTAAATCAATTAAACGTTAGGCTTCATGAAATCGTCAACGAAACCTCATGTATGTTAAATGGATTTGTGCATCATATTGATATGGAATCTGTTTTGAGAAAACACCCTACGCATGCCTTTTGTTCCTCAAACATATCACTTAAAGTGTTAAAAAGAGACTAAGACTAAACAAATATATATTGCTTAAACCATTATCTGTATGTTGACATAATGCATGAAATCTGGTCCTTTGAATTTGTGTCCCACACACGCATGTATGCATGATATGATAAGGGGTAGTTGGTGCATGGTCTAGAGTTTGTTTTGTGGGTTAAAATGGGGTATGACGTTAAATAAATGCATGAAGTAAGTCTATGGTTGTTTATGTGTTCATGTGCGAATTATATAAACTTCAATGTCAAATTCATAATTGTTAAAACCAAAAGGGTTGAATTGTAAATATAATGACTAAAAGGACTAAAGGATTGAAATGAGTAAAAATGATATATTTACACTTAAGACCCTACACTTTGATATATTTACACTATAGACCCTAAACTTTTGTAATTTGGCGTAAATAATCCTTAAAGTATAATAATACTCATTTAACCTAATATGTCTTTAAATGCATCATAAATAGCTAAACTCAATGAATACGAAAACCTGCTAATTATAGAAACTTACTAAATATAGAAACCTGCTATTTATGGAAGTTACTAATTATGAAAACCTGCTTAAAATAGAAAGTTACTTAAAATAGAAGGATTACTAAAAGTGAAAACCTGCTAAAAGTGGAAAGCTGTCTAAAACGAATAATCTGATTCTTATGGAACGTTATCTAATTCATATAGGTTCCGGGCGACGGGGTTGATCTCGTTTCTTGATTTTGCTTTCATTGTTGATTTGCTTCGAATAAGGTACATATATTCTATCCCTTTTCAGTAGGGGTTTCTCATGATTCGTTACATCTTTCGATATTGGTTTTGAACTGTTATCCTTTGCTCTGAGCCTTCTTACTAGGGCTTCCCTATAACTCTGTTGTGCTCCCTTTGATTGAATCTCCTATGTGAACTGTTTAATGTGAACCACTGATATGAACCTTCTGATTATGAACCTTTGATATGCACTTTGATTATGAAATTTTGCTATGGACTTTGATATGAATCCTTTTGATATGACCTTGCCTTGACCTGTCAGTTTGAGACCCGAGCTATCACTAGGCATGGGGGTTCCATGTCCGTGTCATTGATGCACCAATGGCATGACTCTAGTGTGTACGAGTGATGTTACACACCGTCCCTTTCTGTTATCTGATTATGAGCTCGATATATATTGTGTGGCCACTATCTGTCTGCAGGGGCGTATGGATGCATCCTAGATTTGTTCTGTTATCTGATATGTTATGATTTGTCTGGTGAATGATGTCGTGTGCAATACGCGTCTTCACAATCTGGGAGCTGATCACTCCATGTCTGTTATATCTGCTATGGTTAGTATTGGTTACTACAGGCTACTATGGATATATGATTTGATTTGATTTGTTTTGTTGGCTCGTGATGGATAACTGACCCCTTTTCCTATGTTTCATTTACCCTACTCTGTTCCTTTGATATACCAGATTTATTGACTGACTTCCCTTACTTTGTTCTCAGTTCAGTTTTATTATTATTGTATCGTTATATCTGTTCACTGGGCTTTTTAAGCTCAGTCGCATTTCTTTTCCTGCGGCAGGTACATAAGCTAGGAGCTGGGGATTGTTTGAGGTTGAGAGATGAGCTGATATAGAGACCATGCTTAGTCATCTTAGACTTCATTTGCTTTGTATTTATGTATTGATAAGTCTTGTTGACTTGAAATTCTTTTGAGATATACTGTAAGGCTTCCGCTGTTTGATTTATGTTCATTATGTATGTTCTGATATGACACCATACTGTGATACTTCTACCCTTTTTAGGTTGGGGTGTTACAAATCATCCTCGATCTTTACTTCACTTACTACTTATTATTAGGTAACTAACAACATACATTCATTTGTTCACTTTTAATTGCGAGTATTTTACTGTAGTTGCTTTGCTCCGGGGACTTATTTTTGGATTACCTTTACTCCCTCATTTTTGTTGGGTTGTACTATTAGAACCCCCCTTATGGGGTCACATCATAGAGGAATATTCTTTTTGTCCCCCACTTTTTTCAGTACAACACAGTTTTTTGTCAGTTTCTGTTCTGTATTTCTGACAGTTTTAAGCGTTTGACTTATTAAACTTTATATTTACTGTTGCGCATTTTCAAGTTTATAGTTTTTTGATAAAAAAAAAATAAAAATAATAATAATAAAAATTAGGGGGTCAATCTAAAATTATAGCCACCGTCAAAATAACCCCACTTTTTTTATTAGCAGTACCATTTAAGTGCTAATGCATAAATTAGAGGAATACTATAAAAAAAAGTAGTACAGTTGCTGTTTTACACAAGGGGTAGTAAATGTGACTTGACTTCCGGTCGCTTTAACACGAAAATTGCATTCGTTGGGAAGTCAAAATATTAGGTTCAGCTTCAAATCATCCTCGATCTTCACTTCACTTACTACTTATTATTGGTCCTACTAAATAACCTTGATAAATGTAGAACCTCTAACATGTAAATAATGATTAGTTATACCTTAATTAACACTAGTACCTACTAAATGCATTTCACTTCGATACATATTCCGTAGTAATTATTACTCGTACTTAGTAAATCATTGGAATACTTTTCGCAAGGTCTGTTTTGTGGGGGTGGGGGCAGTGTGATGGCAATGATGCCAGCGGTGGCAACGGTGGTACCAATACCGACAGCGGTTGTGGTAGTCACACGTGCACTTTCGATGCTAGTAACGACAGCATAATGTTGCTCATCTTAGCATGGTACTTTATATTTTTTGAGAAATGATTGGGAGACCTAAACCCATACCTAATATTATGCCTAAACTAAGGTGTCACTTTTTTATTGGTTGTAACTGAGGGACCCACTTTATCATAAACCAATGAGATAATGCCACATACTTTTAGTTACAAAATTAGGCATGAATTTAGGCCTCCCAATCATTTCTCATATTTTTTACTGGGGTTATAAGCAATATTTTGAAACCCGGTTCGACCCGGCCGGGTTAACCGGTTGGACCGGTTCCGGGCAAAAAAAGGGGTAAAAAAAACCCAGGTTTCTAAAACGGGTTAACCGGTTAGACCCGCCGGGTTTTGAGTGACCCGGGTCAACCCGGTTCTCGAAATCCGGCCAGGTTTAGTTTTTTTCAAAATATTTTTATAAAAACCGGGTTGACCCGGCGGTCGAACCGGTGACTCGACCGGGTCGATTATAAACCCGGGTTTCAAAACATTGGTTATAAGGTATATAGACCATCATTTATTGTTTCTTAAAAGCCTTACTGTATGGACATGTGAGTTTGCCAAATCAATGTTTAAAACGTATTTACAACACATTTTGATGTTTTGGTGTCTGTTTTCATTGTAATTTTGGTCATGGTCCTTATAATCCTTTGATCCTTTCAGCATATTATGATACTAGTTGGATATCCGCGCACAACGGCGGCGATAAATATAGTTATATATAAATATAGTAAATGAAATTCTCTACCCGCTTAGTGAATTCATTTCACAACACTCCAAATGTATATGTGTTAGTTGTATGTGTTTGTTTGGGTTTTCCGTATCTTTCCCGTGACATCATTATTCCCGCATATAAAAAGACCTTCACAATCTCTTACCCGTCAAACACTTTCCCAAAAGTAAATGATTTTGATAAATAAAGTTTGTATTGATTGAAATAAATGTTAAAGACTTAAAGTTATAAAAATTTGAATCAAAATAAAATAAACCTACTAAAAATGTAAAAACTAAAAACTCATAAAAATATATCAAAATTGATGTTAAATTAAAGAGCACAAAATTTTAAAAAATATAGTGAAATTAGATCATAAAAAAATTAAACGAATTAAAAGATATTTAAATTTAAAAATAAAGGTGATTAATTAGTTAAGAAGTGACACGTGTCACCTCATTATTGGAGCTCTTTATTTTAGTTTGTTAGAGCTCCTCCCTTTTTGTTATTTTTTAGTTAGAGAAGTGTCACATGTCACTCAATGATTGGAGCTCATTATCTTAATTTTTTGTGGAGCCCACAACTTAAATGCTTTATATAATAGTATAGATATGTTAGTTTACGAAACAAACTAGAATAAAATATAAAGATTAAATAAAGTCATTATTTAATTTGATTAAAGAACTATTTTGTAAATTAATTGAAAATAGAATAAGTATAAAGACGAGGTGATGGTTACTTGTATTTGATTGACATGTATCTATTTTTTTTATTCAGTTTTAAGGTTTGATTATTGTTCGTCTAGTGCAATAATGTTAGTTTAGATATTTACCTAGCCAATGTTATCTGATTGACGTAGATGGCTCTGTGGTGGTTAAAAAAATATGTGTTTCATGCATAAAAATAAATTATATTGTAAGTTTTTATTAGTTTTATATTGGCTACATTATGTTGATATCCATATTTTTCAATTTCTCTTATATAGGCCTTTCGTATGTATTTAATTAAGAAATAAAAATAATTTTTTTTATTTTAATTTTTCATTAATTTTTTATTTATTTTTTATTTATTTATTTTTAGGTCTTATACTGAACGTTTTCGGTTTGGTATCGTGAGTTTTTTTGGTTTGCGAATGGTGCAATATGCAATGGTTCAAATCTTACTTTTTATTGCTCTTATCGTCTCAATGTGCACATGTGTTTTTGAGTGTGCATATGTGTTTTTACAGTTGTAAATTTGAAACCTTCTATGCATATGTGTTTTTACAGTTTTATGAACTTGTTTTTTTTGTTTAATTTCAGTTGTTATGAAAGGATTGTGCATATATGTTTTGTTAGTTGTTATGATTAAATAATTCCTCTATTATTTTTTTGTGATTACATGTTCGAGTATAATGAGCAATATGAAGAATCCACATACGTATATATAAGAGCATATGGACGAACTCAACTGCACATATGCATACAAAGAGATCGAAAGTGGCCAATGAGGAAAAACATATATGTAGATTTCATGGGTTTTTGAACAAGAAGAGAAATACATGTGCACGCCTAAAAGACAAACTAACTATTAAAGACATTGTATTATGCACATGTGCACGCTTCATATATTTTGTAATAAAACATATTTATGTAATATTTTTAATAAAGTTTTGTTGTTTGTATAAAATTGCAAAAATGTATTAATAAAGTTTTGTTGTTTGTATACATACTTATATAATATATTTTTTTATAAATACATATGCAAATACAAAACACCTATCCATAAACGGAAAATACAATTATCATATAATGCAAAACACATGTGCATTTAAAAAAAAATTAGAATTACGGGAACTAAAAAAACGTTTTTGGTAAAAAAAATAAACTATAAAAAAAAGGAATTTTACTATTATACCATTTTGAATTAAATATTAAAAATTAATATAAGAAAAAATCTGATTGTTTGATGCTGGTTCTCGCAGTTCTCGCATTTTTTTGGTTCTGAAAATAACCTTTCCTTATATATATATATATATATATATATATATATATATATATATATATATATATATATATATATATATATATATATATATATATATATAGTTAGGATCAAATAAGAAGATTACTTAAATAAAATGAATAAAAAGAACTATAACCGCAAATCGGAGATGCACAGACCTAAATTAGATGCATCCCTATAATCTTAGATGCATTATAACGCACCATATTGTGTTTTCTAGCTTTTAGTCATATGCATTTACGTATATTATATGCATTTCATGATTTCTCTTGTTTTTTATTCCTCTGCACGTGCCGAAATCATGAAAATCAATTTGCACAATCTATACATCAAATTAACTTTCGAAAGTCAAGATGTTGCATCTATATGAATAGAAATGCATCTAATGCAAGTCGTTGCATCTCAAATGCGTGATTTTAGTCACTTCTTACCACTTCTTATTTTAATTTACTTCTCACTGGATCCCTACTCTCTCTCTCTCTCTCTCTCTCTCTCTCTCTATATATATATATATATATATATATATATATATATATATATATATATATTTATTTATATTTAGATGTTCACTTATTCTCTTTCTTTATGCCGTCAATTCTAATACTTGTTAGATCCTGTGAATAGGTGGATAAGTAGAAACATATCTTTGAAGTCAATAAAGTGAGTTCCCATCTGTGTAGGGTAAAGTGAACAGGTGTGGTGGTGCATGTTTCTAGGAATTGTGAGGAGTGAAAGATAAACCTACATGGTCCTAGATATACACTACTAAGGAGGTAATGGTTGGTACTCACTGCAAGGTGTGTGTTCCTATCTGTGTGAAGCCATTGTAGTAGATGGAAATGTAGCACAGTTGATATATCCCTTGCAGTGGAGAGGTTATGGGTTCCTAGTAAAGCCACTAATCTAGCTTGTCATGGTTATTGTGGTGGCAGGTTGAATGATCATGATGGGTAGATAAGGTAGAAATGTAGCTAGATGGTTATTGGTCTATAAAAGGTGAACTTGGAAGCTACAGTAAGTTTGCTAAACTGATGTTAGTTAACTGCAGGCTTGTATGTTTTGAAAACTGTTTAAAGCAAGCTTTGTATTTGATCTTAGTTGCTTGACTGTATGAGATAACCTATGTTATCTGATGTTGTTATATTCTAGTATTACCAAGAGTTATAGTTATGTCTATAGCATTTTTATTGTTTGTATGAGGCATTGTTTTAATAAAATATGTTCACCTTTTGCATTAAAATAAAATAGATAAAAAAAAATAAAAAATAAAAAAAAAAAAAAAAAAACTCCGCACATCGCCATGGGAATTCATAGGAACCTTCATAGCAAGTAGAGTTAGTTTACAGCCGGATCATACCAGCCTTTGGCCAGATAACCTATTCTAAGCGTTTCAGTCTAAAAAATAATGTACTCATGTAGAAGTTGCAAATTTTAGCTATTACCCATAGGGAAGAGATCTAGTGAGAAGATAAATTAAAATAAAAAGAATAATAAGAAATTTGAGCCACACATTTTAAATGAGGAGGACAAATTTGAGGGGAGATGCATCTATTTCTTTAGATGCATTTGAAATATGCGGCTGTAGTTTCTTCTCACCCTTCTCATTTTAATTTTATTTTTCATTTGATTCTTACTCATTAACCATAAACAAACAAATAGAAAGTATATAGTTGAATCAAAATATTGTTGTAACTTCCTAAAATTTGAGATAATACTGAGTTATAAGTGAACATAGTTTTTGTAGTAATTAACATTTTTAATTAGACAATAGAATTGATGACGTACCTAATTCAGCTGCATCCACCCGGATATACAAAGACTGGCCCCCATCCGAAAACGTCCTTGTATCAATCATGTCCCCGTACCAAGTAATACAACCTCTACCACCGTTACTAATATCAGCAATTGCATACCCCATGCATGTGCAATTCTTCAAGCAAAATTGCTCACACGCTTTTAAGTCTAGACTCATGTTCACGCTCGCTGTCGACGTGTCTGGTACTTTGGCATGTGCCAACTCTACAAACCCCTCCCCAACCTTGCAAATCTGGGTCTCGTTCTTTATCTTACACCCTTTGGATCCGTCCCTCAGATACCAGTCTGGTGCTGACTGAGGCTCGTATCCAGGAAAGCACTCACACTCAAAAGTGCCTGATTTATATGGATCACAAACGCCAAAAGGACCGCAATGATTATAGCCATCACACTGTTCGTTTGGAGCGGACCAAAACCCGATCCATCTATGACTTGCCTCATGCCAAGTTAACCGCTCTACATTTCCAGACTCGTTAACCATTAATCTAGAAAAAATTGACAAGTTACGCATAAGATAAACTACATACACCTCATCGTTGTTGTTGATGTAAGTAACATTAAAGATATAATTCTGGGTCATCGCTTGTACACCACTCCATCCATGACCAGTCCATGACCCGGTTCGCCATACTTTTGTCATACCTTTGTACAAGAACAACTGAGTTGAGCCAACAAATTCCATTTTATATGAATAGTCCCCAACGCCAGGGTTCACACTAGACCTCCAAGATGTAACAATCCTATTCAAACCCGTTTTCTTATCTACCCCAAATTTCATACCCGGAAGTAAAGTATTCGTAGGATTATCAAAGCTTTGCCATGAGTAAACCGCTCTGTTTTGGCCTTTAAATATCACTAAGTTCCCTGTATCCAATAACTGAGCAGAAAAAGCAGCATTTGTCACCGCTACTGAAATGTTTGTTGACCAGAACCCAAACCTTTGATCTTTTTCGTGTAGAACAAGGTTCCCGGTTTCATCAATGGATAGGATACCAGATGAATTAGTAATCGGTCGGTCTCTATTGGCCACCCAAACTATAGTTTGCTCTGAAACTTTGTTATACCAGATACCCACGTATCGATTGCTAGAGTTTCTCGGGCTAAAGAATCCAAGAGCAAAGTTTTCTCCACTAGAGACCAAAACATCACCATCTTTAACTGGGCGTGTGAGTGTGATGGTATCTGTGGAAGAGGAAACACTGAAAAATAGAGATAAGAACAAAAAGACTAGAATACTATTTAGTTGGTACATGTTTTCTTTCTTCTGGTCAGATGTTTTTTGTGTTTCTCATTGTGCTAAACGAACACATATGAAAAGGTCATATAACAAAGCTGATTCATGTGACCTATCTCTGTCACTTTCATCCCTTTACAAATAGGTTAATGATTTGTACACTCACTTTTTTGATTCGTACACTCCATTTTATGCTATACAGAGTTGTACAGTTGTTATATGATGCATCTTCAGTTTGTACACCGGAGTGTACGAATCAAAAAAATGAGTGTACGAATCAACACTCTTACAAATATCATTCAACCCGTTCTACGCGTACATATAAATATCAAAAGGTACAGTAGATAACTAGCTATAGTCATAAATTTCTTGAGAAAGTTAAAAAAGACCGGGTCATCGTCGTGGTAAAGTGTCGTATAGAATTGAGTAACTTGTCTTGTCCTAGACCACTAACTTCTTATGCATGTATCTTTACTTTCTCCGTTTATGTTGGTTTTATGTATATGGTTAATATGTGTATGACTGGATTCAATCTCGAGATTACGGGATTACATACTTTACGTATGAGACTCGATGTTTAAATAATTAAAATAAAATGCTATGTTTAATTATTAAATTCACAATAAACGACTAATGAGCGATAAGTACTTATCGGAAGTGACTATGAGTCGTTAAATATCAACGGGATACGAAGAAAAGTAAACAAGTCAAGAGAAGGTTTTAAAAACCCTCTTATGGGCTTGTTTTTTGCCGAAACTATGGAATCCCACATCAAAAACCATAGTAAACTTGACATCTACCATAAGGCTATAAATACATCCCCATGTATTCATCCTTTTGGTACACTTGATTTCAATAAAAGGCCAAACTTCTTCTTTTCTTCCCTTTTGTTATTAAGTCGACGAGTGAAACCCCGTGTAAGGGATTTGCGAGTGACCTTGAGCATAACAAAGGTGTTTGGTTAATCTATTGTGATCAAGAACTAGCATTCGCATCGAGTCGCTAATAGTACGTGTGTACAAGAACGTGGTGTAACACACTATTGTTATATCAATTGGTTTGAATTAAAAAATGGTAATGGTCAATTCGTTAAACCACATAAACCCTAATTAAGGTTCTTGATTGAAGAAGTTCTTGCAATTTGAAAAAGGTATGTTTACACTTTATTTTTCGGTTAATTAATTTACAATTATATGAAGTCTTCCGCTGTGTACTCTTTGATGTTATGTGATTTATTATTTGTATGTCAAGTTTAATAATTCCAACAATGGCATCAAGAGCCGTTATAATGTGTAATTAATTACTAAAACACATAAAAAACGAATATTGTATTGTGTTTATTATTTGTATATAGATCTAAGGTTTACAAAACCTAAACCCCTATTTTTTTTGGGGGGGGGGGGGGGGGGGGGGGGGGGGTTCATTATTTCCAAAAATGTCTCGTTTCACTGTTTAGTCCTAGTGTTTGGTATCCTCATTTGGGTGTATCGACTCAATATGATGCCATGAATGCACTCAAACAACCAATATGTGAGTCAATGCAACACAATGAGACATCTAAGCGATAAGCTCTATAGGTTAATAAGTTTTGGAATAAATAGTAGACCTTATCGAATTCGTCAACTCGATAAACTCAATCATTTATTCGTGTCGCTTATTATCCCATAAACCAGTTGCATGCTAAAGAGTCATAAGGATAATTCACCCATTAATAAGGTTACCCAACGTTCCTAGCGGGCTCTTATAAGATTCGTCAACCTAATAAGTCCGCTACCCACGTGGATCAACACTATTAATGTTAGGTTATCCGTAACCCATGCACACCACGTAAGTAAATAAATACTTGAAACTAGTATTAAATGCCCATAATTGGCATATTTCAATAATCGTGTACGTGAAACATTAATTACTTATTTATTATAAAACATTTCCATTTTTAGTCGTTAGTTTCCATTTAAAATAGTAAATAACAAGATAAGTCTTGTTATCGATATTTTTGGTATAAAAACCTTTTTATTGTTAATATTTCATAAATTATTAGCATTTTCATATATATGTTTCGTCAAATTCCAATATTAGTTTCATATCGTTATTCGTTTCGAGTCCACAAGAACGAGTCATGACTTCTCGGCTTTTTAATCAATCAATAGTCCAAACTATACTAAAGTCCATGTTACGGCGTTGTCGGGGTCAACTATTGACTAAAAAGTCAAAGTAACACTGACGTTGCTCAAAGTTGACAATTATATATATCAAGTCCAAATAGAAGTCATAATAGCGCAATTCAATCCCAAATCAACTCCAATCAATCTCGCCACCCAATCAACCAACCAAATATGCCTGAAACCAATGTTATGACCCTAATGGTCATGACACGGTCACGGTTAAGACCACGTGAACCAAACAAGCTCTAGAAGCTTTTCGGCTCCACGCATCTCATCCAAACACCAACAATATCAACTCACAAGCTACCACGACAACACGACCCGTACCCTTGGTCCATATGGGTCACGTACACCACCAAGCTATGCCCAACGTGGGTCTTGGTGGGTTGTACGCCCCATGTCTCACATCCAAACACTCCCAAATCAATACCACAACCTCCAAACACAATCAATCATCCTCCAAGCATCAACCAAACATCAAACGCATTATCTATTCTAACAAAAAACATAAAACTAAACCTAAAAAGCAAAGACCCAATAATATGATACACCACATGATTCCAAAATACTAGCTACATGTTTATTTAAGTGTTAATTAGATTTAATCCCACGTTTAAACCAAAACCCCTAAATTTTTAATTATGGTCGAACCATAATCATGCCATACGTGGCTTTACAAGGCCAAAACAAGCATGACCCATGTTCCATTTACCTTATTCGAGCCCGATCTAAAATATTTGATGAAAACCCTAAAAGTACGAATCTTAATTTGAAGATTTGAAGGTGTTATTGTAGGCTTTTGTGAGAGATTTTTATATGGATAGAAAGAGGAAAGAAAGATCTATCTAATGGTGGTGGAGGTGTAATTTCACTTGCCGGAAATTGGCTGGAATTTGGCCGGAAAGGGGGCGGTCAATGGTGGTGGTGGTGGTTAGGGTTTATGTTTAGTGGAAGAGAGAGAGAGTTAGAGAGAGAAAGTGGGTGTGTGTGTGTTTTTAGTGAGAGAAAGTGAAGAGGTGAAATGAGGGAGAGTGGGGTTTATATATTTTGAGGGAGGGACTAAATAAAAAAAGAGAGGGGAGGGGAGGGGCGCCGGCTCAAGCAAAAAGAGAGGGGCCGAAGCCGTCATTTTTCGTAAAACGTCCCGTTTACCCATTCCCGAGCTCATATATTGTCCCCCGAGTGTCCCACGACGTTCATTTGACTCTCTATTATCGTTATTTGTGTTTTTCCACAAGTTTTGACTATTTATTTGTAAATTTTCGAGTTACGGTCTAAAAGTTAAGTTATTTCTCGTTTTAGGCTTTTCTAGTGCCGAATCGAATAATGTCTACCAAAAAGAGTTAAAACTCACACGATAACTCATCCAATAATGAAATAAACCATAAAAACCAATAGATGATATAAAATCAAGTCAAGGTCCATAAAAATAGTGTTAAAGGCAAAAGCTCGGTTTAGTTTAACGTAATGCGGTTACATAAAATTGACTCCCTAAATTGCTAGTTGTCACATAAAACCATAGTAAACTTGACATCTACCATAAGGCTATAAATACATCCCCATGTATTCATCCTTTGGTACACTTCATTTCAATAGAAGGCCAAACTTCTTCTTTTCTTCCGTCTTGTTATTAGGTCAACGATTGAAACCTCATGTAAGGGATTTGCGAGTGACCTTGAGCATAACATAGGTGCTTGGTTAATCTATTGTGATCAAGAACTAGCATTCGCATCGAATTGCTAATAGTACATGTGTACAAGAACGTGGTGCAACACACTATTATTACATTAATTGGTTTGAATTTAAAAAGGGTAAGAGTCAATTCGTTAAACCACATAAACCCTAATTAGGGTTTTTGATTGAAGAAGTTCTTGCATTTTGAAAAAGGCATGTTTACGCTTTTTTTTTATTAATTAATTTACAATTATATCAAGTCTTCCGTTCTGTACTCTGTAATGTTATGTGATTTATTATTTGTATGTCAAGTTTAATAATTCCAAGTGACGTTCATATTTTTTAAATATAACCCGAAAAACCATGAAACAAAAAAATATTACCTGTCAACACCTTTAGCGACTACAGGCGTCTTTTCTAAAGGTATATTTAGTATTTTATTAATTAGATAATGATTTTTAAAGAATTTAATAAACTATCTTGACACATGTATACTTTAGCAATGACAACTTCGTCGCTAAAAGTGCACCTACAATAAAATATGTTATTTAAAATCATTTATAATTATTAAAGTTAATTTAAAAAATATATAATTAGTTTATTCATGAAATTCATATTTTAACAAATTAAAAAAAATATTTTTGTAGTTGAAATGCGTTTAGATAGTAAAGGTCAGTAATTATATATCGTTGATACTTTCGTGTCAAGAGCGCATGCCACTCGTAGGAATAACTTGCATTTCATTGATGGTATCGAGAGCATACATGCAAATGTTATAAGATGAATGTTAGTATATCGAGCGAATAATTCATAAGGCCCAACACACAAAATAAATTCTTATAACAACATATTGGTATACATTGTTATTTGATCAATGTTAACCATGGTAACCATGACCAGGATCCAGGTGCCTGGATCACCAAACCTACCTATCATCTTCAAACCATACCACTCGTACAAATAACTTGCAATAATAGTGTCAAGAGTGCACATACGATTGTTAACTAGATGAATGTTGACGTACCGAGTGAATAAATCCATAAGAAATGATTATTAGCGAATTATATATGAAGACTATATTTCTATTTTAGTTCATAATTATTATGATAAGATTCTATTGATTAACTAATGAAGGTAATTGATGAATGTTAAACATGACCCGTGATCCAGGTGCATGAACCAAACCTACCTGTTGATCCCAGTTGAACTAGATCTTCTTCCTTAGCTTGTAAAAAGATTAGTTATATTAGATAAATCTATCACAACTAATGGTAGAAACTGTGTTTGAATGTATTAAAGATTATGCACAATCTACTCTTTAATATTAAGAAGAATTGTTAATGAAACAGTGAAACAATGAACACACAATTCAACAAACAAACAAGCTTCAATATTATTAATAATAATACGAATACAACTGTGTTAC